>WEIU01011440.1:204343-289221 GCA_013389925.1 Aegithalos caudatus | reverse complement strand
TGTGTGTATATGAACACACATATGTATATATACTCTGATCCAAAACTGCCTATATCACTTAAAGAGAGCAAAGGCAGAGCGAAAACTGGAAAGGTAAAGGGAGGTATTTTGTGTCCATCCCTTGATAGGGGCATTTGCCCCCACACATTTACAGATGTTCTCACCCTGTCTCCTTCAAGAGAGATACATGCAAGGAAAAGCTGAAATACTTTTCTCATTATCCAGCATGCAAAACATTTTGCTGGGGAAGTCCTGGTTACCAAATATGTCAGCAGAATGTGTGGACACTAACAGCAGTAGAGCATGCCCAAAAGAATGGCTTTGTCACTTTTTTTTCATGATAAATGACATTTTACTTCATGTGCACTCACTGAAGTCAGCAGGGCTCGAAGCAGAGTATGCACATATTGATTTTGAGTCCTGGACCAGGATCTCTCACTCTTCCCAAATTCCTCTACATTTTTCAGAAATGCTGGTCACCATTTCAACAGCTCTAGAACTGGATGTTGCAGGTGTCTCACATTGAGAGCTGCAATTTTACTGATGCTGTGCAGCACAGGATGTCCACTCTCACTACATTTCAAGACACAGGAAATGCAACTCAGTATCTGAATGCGTAAGAAGGAAGGAGCCTTTCAAAGTTCAGGGTAAGTGATTTTTAAGCTGTTGGAGGAGGAGAAGAGAGCATTTAATGGATCCTTTTACTTAATTTTGAAACTTGCTTTTCATTTTTAATGTTTCCTACAGGACTGAAGAAGCCTGTTGATACCAGTACACACTAGTATATAAAAATCAATTACAGACTTCAATACTTACATGTGCTGGGTTCCATACCCCCCAAAAGCCCACAGTGAGGACGGTCACAAATTGGAAGTGAAGAACTGCCATGCACTTGGATCCTTCTTGTGCAGATTGACTGAAGAGAAGCATGCAAAACACAAGGTGTTGCATTGAAACCTTTAAACGAGAATGGCTAACTACACAAATGATAAACAAAATAAAAATATGTTGAGAAATATGCATGTGTTCACTGCACTCAAAATTAATCTGTTGCATTGTTTCCTGAGGCCGTAATTTGCATCAGATGTTCAGCATGATTCAAAAAGCTTACATTCAAAATATTAATGTGGACATTAATATGGAGGAAACTCCCAAGGTATAAACCCAGGGTCTCTAAAAATCCTACCAGAGATGTTATACCTTCCTACATAGTAAGGTATAAGGCAGTTCCTTATCATCAAGAAGAAGGAGAATTTTCCCAAGAATACATGTTTTTTCTTCCTTAGTTCCTTACACTTTCTCTAAACTTCTGCTCACTAATGGTATGATGCTGGAAATCATGGTCTCCTGTGGTCTGATCTAATGGTCATTCCTACAGCTCTAATCAGGACAGATATTCAATAAATAAATAAGTCTTGTGACATGGAAAAGGAGGAAAGGGACAAAGCATTCCAGGCCAAGGTCAGAAAGTCCCTATGAGCTCTACTCTAGATTACTCACTGTATTTTCTGTTTTCATGTGGTTTACTCTTTTGACTTGCCTGATGCCTTTCTGTGTCATGGGATTTTTTTTCCAGATAGGTGTTGACAGTAGGTGTTTTGCCTTGGATGACAAGCATGAGAAATTGTAAAGTAATGTCCTAGACTTTCTGGTATGTGCTCATGTCCTGGAATGATCATTTTAAGGAATGTGATTATGATTTCCAGCATTACAAGCTGCAATCAGGATTTGGTTATATCTGTCATATACCATGTGAAATACTGTCTCTCTGAGTTTCAGCTCATGTCAATGCATCTTCATAGCCAATGCTGGGAAACATCACCAATTACTGTGGCTGTTTACAGAGCACAAGAACTGAATATTTAATTTTACCAGCCTCTAAGGAGAGCAAAGCTGAATTTGAACTCTAGTTAAAATTTTGCTTATTATTCCTGACCTTTCTGGGACAAAGACATGAAGGTCACTGGAGTCATGACTTTTTTCACATTCTGCTTGTCTTTGTCATTCCCCTAATAATGTAGAGGACTAGAAACAAGAGCTGGGTGGTGTTTTTTTCCCCCTGCCTGGAAATCTATTTAGACTAGTCACCAGGTTTTCCAGTCTATGGTCATTGAAGGTCATTTGGTTTACAGCTGAAATTCTCAATTGGAACCTCGTCTTGTAATCAGAACTTAAAACCCAAGTGAGGTTTTGTATCTCCTCTGAAAGGGTAGATTGTTGTGTGATTAGCTTCAGAATGTTAAATGGACTGTCTGTGTAATGATGGGTAATTTGGGGGGGTTTAAATTGCTCTGTGAGGAGGCCTGTCTTGAATAATAATATTGGGCTATATTACAAAGTACAGTATTCTAGGCTTCTCCTAAATGCTAATTCTATTACACATTAACATTTCCTTGCTGTAAAATGACAAAAGGCAAGACAGCAAGATGTAAAAATCTTGTAAAGTGCATTTTCACTTATAGACTATTCCTAAGAGCAGGCCATTTCCTGAAAACATCCCTTAAATAAGCATCCACTTACAGTGGTCATCATCATCCAGTCAGCATCTGCTAATAGCTGTCCCACAGCCTCAGCTGCCGGCAAACACAGAGTATTTGTTGTAATCTATAGTGTGATGAAGATGTCTGTGTAAATTCTGCACTGTTTTTTTTTTTAAACTATTCTTGGCCCTAAGTATGAAGCATCAGCCACACAGTGTAGATGTACTCCTAGGGGCTGTTCACAAAGCCTGGTGTGCTGCACATTCTTTGGTTCTGTGACTATATATTCAAACTACTGGTGGGAATCTGAAAGCCCTTTTTAATTTTTTTTTGTTGATTGATTGAATGATTATCTTAATGTCTCTTTGGTCCATGTGCAACTCAAACACAAATATTTACATTTACATGTATGTGTGTATATATAAATAATTAAAACTGAAGGCTTCTTGAAGAAAACAATCCACACCTGCCATGATATTGTTATTGAGGATAGTATTTAGCTTTGGTAGGGGAAACAAGTATTTTGGCCAACATCTCCTGATATACAAGTTGACCTTTGATATCTTAATTTTTATTGTTCTTCAGGTTCCCAGCTTCAGAGACTAACCCATGGATGGCTTCAGCATGTTCCATCTCCCTGTTTGCCCTAGTTGCTGCCTCCCTTTCTGTGTTTCCATTCAACCTCCATGCTTGGATACCAGCAGGAAGTTATCCTGCATAGGGATGGGTGTCAGACACAGGGTACAGGCACAGCCTGATGAGTGTCTCCAGTTGGATATCACCCCTCATCCCCCAGCACCACACCATGACCTGTGATGTCAGCTCGTTGCTTGTTCCAGCAGTCATCATTGTCACTCTTACTGGCAAGCCGGGCATTTCCAGGACATCTCTGTGGGCAGATGGTGCATTCCCATCTTGGCTCCATTCTTAAGGAGTCTGAATGATCACCCTTTGGACACACCTTCTTGATTCCTTTCTGACGTCACCAGCTCTTAATCTCTTCTCTAATGCCAGATTACATTTGTCCTTTATCTTCTTTAGCCACTCTACAAACAGAGCTCCTTTTAAGTGATTACTTTTATATATTCACTTTACACAGATTTAAAAAAATGTTTTGTGAATTTCAGAATAGTTCACTCTAATAGATTCTGGCTCAGCAAGTCCACCAGCTTCCCAGAGGCTGCAGCCATCATAAACATGAGTGTACCCCTACTCTCCATGGTTTTTAATATACTGAGATCCAAATTATGCTGCTGTTGCTTCACATCTCCCTGGTGCAAAGATGGTGAAAAACTGAATATCTGGAAAACAACCCAGCCACATAAGGAATCAATACCATTTGGAGCTATCTGCATTTTTAAGCTGTCATTAGCCGAACAAGACCCTGACTACTTTGGAGAACAAAAGGCAGCAAAGTCATTATACAGTTTTCTTTTACTTAAATCCATTTCATGAGTCAGGCACATTCCAGGCATCTGGGCCTACATTTCTAAATGGGTTATTTTGCTGAGGCCAGGCTGACTTTTCCATCTAGCTTCTTTTCTCCACAGTTGATATCTCAGAAGAAATAAAAATCAGTTTAACTCATGTTAGAAGGGTACCTTTTAACTCTACATACCCAGGCCCATCAGCCTCCTGCCTCTTTCAGGCTGGCAACTAAATACCAGCATGTTAGAGACTGCATTTACATTTGATGAAGTACAGACCTTAAAAAGCTAAGATGGATACAAGGTTCATGACAGACAGCAAGGTCTTTTGCAGGCAGAAACATGTAGCTGAAGTAAAGACCTTACAATGAATTGCAGGAAGGTTGTGGTTTGAGATATTTTACTTTTTAATAGGCCACAGAATCTCCTGGATCTGTGTGGACACTATATGGGCTCCAGGGGTCACGTCTCCAGCAATAGTGCAGGTAGCTGTGTGCTCCCTTCTAGCACACGATTTAGTTGATGTTCCTGAACCTAATGAATTTTGGCAGCAGAAATGATAATAGCAGAAAATTTTTTGTCTACAGTCACTAAATTTTTTTAGGGAGTTAAAATAAGCCTGTCTACTTGACTAGTCTCATGTGCAACAAAACAAAAATTAGCCTTCACAAAGAATAATTTTCAAGTGCCATTTTACTTTTTGTCTTAGGCTTGCAAATGTCTTTCATTTTTTCTGATATGTCAGATATCATAATACAAAATAAATAACCAAGTGAAACACACAGACATATTCTCTGGGTGGCTTGTGATGTAGAAAAAAGAGCCTTCTGGCACTTCCCTTACCTCCTTCCTAGGATTTTTTTTCTTTCTTTCTAAGGCTTGCAATAGGTGCTTCTTTGTAGCATGGGCATGAAACACTAACATTATTTAATATGTACTGTTTTGAAGCATTTTGGAGCCCAGTCACAGCTCAGTATTCCTGTGAATTAGACATCATGCAGACAGAACAAAGCCAGCCCTGGCTCTGAGGACAGCCCGTCCCACACTGCTCCTCCCATGGCCACAGGAAACTCACATTGTAAATGTTGATGCATTCAACACATCTGCCACACATGCAGATCATGGAGACAGTGACATTGCCTGAGACATTCAGGGGTTGGCAGTAATGCCTATTGGTTGCTAAATACATCATTCAAATGGAACCATTTTTTTAGAAAAATCTTGAAGCTCATGTTTGTCCTGTAAATTCAGCTTTGGAGGATCATGAGAGTGGAGCAGGACTTGTTAGGTCAGAGATTTAAAAGTCTCCCAGTCATGTAGGAAGTCACAGCCTTAATTTCAAAAGTGAATTGGAATTTAATTTCAAGGAACAAAGAACTTAGGACATTTTTGCAAGGAGGGATAGGTTCCCATTTCACTTTTCAAAATATTACCCATTCCCATACAAAGACCCCTTCCATATACTCCAGAACAGACAGAAAACAGCAATAACTGCTGATTAGATCAGCACAGTGCCTGCCCGTTAACAATAGCCAGAGAAGAAAAATCCCTGTTATGGTCCTGCAATGGGACCTTTTTTCCTTTGTCAGTAAAGGAATCACAACTAAATTTTACTGGAGCCAAATTTAACTAAAAACTAAATTTTTTTCCCTCCTCTGGTCCCTATCTCTAGCAGTGTTGCTTCACTTTACATTGTAACCATCAAATAAAATTTCAAAATTACATAGGACCAGTGACCTAGCATCAGGGTTCATTTTTTCCATAAAGGCAAACTGTTTCTGCTAGAAATAGCTACAGGTATTTGACTCATTAGATTTTTGTTTGAATGAATATTTTTAATCAAAATAAAATGTTATTTCTAAGTTATTTCCAAAAATCTATTAAAGCTCTTTCCAAAAAACAAAGCAGATTTTCTATCTTTTAAAGCAGAGATCATAACTAAAGGGTGTTATTTCCTTTTGCTATGCAGTTATTTGGGCAATTAAATATATTCAGAACTTTTTTTTTCTGCTAGAAAACTCATAATTGTGTCCCTCAAAATAATAATAGCAGGGTGGAGTAATTAATTCTAGAAAGATAAAATTGTTCTCTGTCTCACAATTCTTTTGTTTTGACCTGTAGGTCAAAATAGGATAACGTTACTTGTTAATAGAAATAGCTCTGTAAGGGGAACATGTTGACTGTGACTTCAAAACAGTTTCAAACGATAAACGATCCAGCATCCTTGCTTAAAATCTCTCATATAAACCTCTAACTTCCAAGACTGAAACCTTCCAAGGTCTGTTCCCAAGGCTGGTCTCCATGACCAGCTAATGCTGAGTTTGCACTCTCTGCTGGACTTTGTCCCCTCTTCTGTAGATGATGCTGTCCAGGGAGATTCCTGGCACCATTAAAACATTCCTCAAGCAACTGCATGTTATATTTTTCCAAATAATCTACTGGTTCACTAAAACAGTGAAAAATTATATACTTCAAACAAGTCAGTGGCAGTAGCTGCAGGAGCATGATTTCTCTTGGACAGAGTAAAACCATTGTGACCCTGACCCATATCTAGACCTTAAAACAGTAAAAAAAATAGCAATATTTTGCTGATTTCTTTCAGCTGAGGGACTTTCTGTAGATTTTTGAAGGGCTTCATACTACTCTTATTATATACCTGCCACACTGACAGACAGAGATTATGCTCTGCACAATGGGATCAATAGGTCTTTTGCCACCAATTGGAATATTCCATGTGTGATAAAAGTTGCAGCCACAGAGAATCCTGCTGCATGAGAAGAATATTGTGGGGGCCATAGCTGGAAGAAATTTGGCTTACCTCCCTTGATTGCATAAATGTAAAGTCCACTTACACCACCTGTGTGTCTGGCCTTAGAAGCTGATTTATCATTCGGTCCCTTAGTCTAAGTCAAAACTATCATGCATATATATAATTGAATGTGCAGAACAGCTGACAAGTAAAGAGAAAATATATTTGAAAACAATAATTAAAAGTATGTCAGAAAGCTACAAGATCATTCCTATTTATTTTTAGAATGCTCATGGTAAATTTCTGATATGCTAACCACCTGTGAGGGCTGTGCTAACTCCTTCCAGTGAGAAAGGCTCCCACTTGGTCTTTGTCTTAGCCGAAGTTTTCAAGGACATGGCTTGTTGCTTAATTCATTTGATCCTATTGGCTAGCTGTCAACAAAAGTGTCAATCCTGTATTTGTAACGTCATAAACTTCCAAGTATGATGTTGTAAACTGAGGAAGGACCATGACTTTGACTTAAGGGCAGCAGCAGATGGCCGAGGCACGCACTTACGAGCTTGTTTTCAGGAATTGAGACCTTGCAATCATAACACTAAAAAGTTACTTCATTGGAAAAGAGGGCAAGAAATCACACTATTGAAGTGCCCCTACTGTTTCTTCAAACATTCCTGAAAAAAAAAGTAATTGATTTCTAAGATCTCTGCAAGACTGCATATTTATTGTACTGAATGAAATATGAATTGCATGAATTATGCCAGTGTGACATTCAACCCACTTGAATATTATGAGTTTGACAGTTTGACTCTACCTCAGTTTATTTCCCACTTGAGAGACTGGAAAGGAACAGATGGGGATATGAGAACAACCAGGGAGGGGAAGAGTGTGCAGCAGCTTGTGCTGCCGGGCCCTGGTGTGAGCGCACCTCCCCGCAGCCACGCAGGGGTTGTGACCACTGCCGAGAAGTGGTTTTCCAGACGTTATTAAAGCTGCAGAAGCACATGCACCTCCTAAAGCAGGCATTAGGCAGCCCCAGAGGGTAAGAGAAGGTCTGCTGAGTATGGGCTCTGCCAAATTTAGCACAGGAGGAGTAAAGGTGATAGAGGTCAGCTTTACAGGTCTTGTAGGACTTTGGCTATCTTAACTGCTCGTCACTGCTGTCAGGCATACCCCTACATTAGTGCTGAGTTAATAAATAACTGGTACCTGCATCATCACAATATTTACTCCACTGGTCTGAACACTTTCTTCCCCCCAGTTGATGGCATCTCTCTTTTTAAAATGTTTTGTGTGTTTTCAGGTCTTTTGTCTACTTACCACATTTTCTGTCCTTATTACATACACTGCTTAGTCATATATTTACTGAAAATTAATGAAGAAGAACACTTGGCATGTTCCAGAGTCAAAATACTTTGCAAACATTAACTAATTAATAATGCATCCGTTATTTTCAGACATTTTCACAATGACGAGTGAAATTCTGCTAAATCATTGTCTCCCTGCATGTCCCCTGCTCTTTTGCTAACCGCTTACATGGTTCAAGAATCTGATTATTGAGTTTGGTTATAGACAGAAAGTCTGATTCAAACTTTTGATAAGCATATGATTTCTGATGTCTCTATAATCCAGACCAGACTTCTAAACAGAGCTCAGTGTGACACACAGCAGTGTCTGAGTGCATGAGGTATGATCTTAAAATAAGCTGAATGTCTTCTACTTGACAAAATATAACCATAGTTTTAAGGTCTGGCCCCAGACGGCAGAGGTTTTGCCTAGGAATCAAAGAGGTTTTACTATTTTGTTGTATATTCCAGTGGAGACCCTGAACTGAGTGCACTCCGTATGCCAACAGGAATACTGCAGCAGTGCCAGCACTGCCTTATGCAGCAGCTCGGGCCAGGGCCATGCACTTAACTCCTTTCTAGCCAAGAAGACTCAGACTGTTGTTCTCCAGATAGAAAACTAAGATACAAATCTTATAATTAATGTCAGCTATTCCCATCCTTTACAGAGCTTTGTAACTGGTTTGGTTCAAAGGTGTTTGTTTTCACGGCAGAGTTTACAGAGGCTGTATCTTTATTTATCCCAGGACACCCTTATAAATGTTTGAGTGCAAGGCTCAGTTACTGCAATTCCCTCATAGCAAGAGTTTGCCATAACTCAGCTGGTTCACGAGGCTTGCTCACAGATCTGACAGCTTGAGCAATATTGCTCCCACCTTGCTCTCCCTGATTTCTACCAGCATTTGTATCACATTCCCTTTTCTGTTTACTATCTCCTTGCTGCATTTGCATGATGCAAACTGTTGTCTTGAAAGAGTCACAGAGCATTTGGAAAATATCCTTTGTGAAACTTCAAACAGATAAAGTAATATTCAAGTCCAGATGCTTCTTCAAGGATTTTCATATTTTTAAGGTATGGTAGGGATGGTGGGGCTTAATGTTTTGTTTTTGTTTTACAAATACGGGGAGAGTGCTCTGGGTCTAGACAATGTATGGTGTTAGATCAAGAGCACTGAACACTGCATTCATTCAGGTACTACAGCCAGAAGAGATGATTTCCTAAGATTCACTTCCTAGAATGAGTGATGTCCTTCTAGGATGTACCATCCACTTACCCAAAAAGAACAAAAGGTACAGTATGTACATATTATTGGGTAACACTGCTGAGGAAGGAACAACTAGTCTCTCTCTTCATGAGAGGCTTATCTGAATTCTGTACACCAGTTCTTCTGAGTCTGTGATGTTTGCAGTTCAGTCACAAATTTTTCTCTACATTTTCCACCTCACTTGAGTGTTTCAAAGCCTAATATGAGAGCAAGCAATGTGCTTTTTCTGGTCTGCAGAAACCAGTATGCCCTACTTTTTGCTTTCCTTAGAAAAGAAAATTTTTTCTTCAGAGAGTGTTCTGCAGAAATGCAATGAATCCTCCAGCCTGCTATTTTATAACATGCTGTATTCCCAAGGTCAATTGATGATTATTCTATATTAATCATTAACCTTCTGATTAACTCTTGCCGTCCCTGAACCCTTATAGAACTTGCACAGAACAGTGGCTGTACTGATATTTCTTGCTTTCTTTTTTTTTCAGGTTATATGGAGTGGTTAGGTGTGAGCCTGACACTACTAGAATCCAGATAACAAAGTAGAAGAGGTTTTTAAGATAATTTAAGAGAATTGCAGTGGTGTCTAGGCACTGATACAGAAACAACAGCTCTTCTGTCATGCAGAAATTAAACAACTTGCCTAAGAACTTATTGCTTCTAGGACTCCCAGACAAGTCCTTATAAATAGCAAACTTGTAAATAGTTTGACAGCCTTCAGGGACTGCTGACCTTGAATTCCCCTTCTATGAGTACATTCAAGATCGTGCAAGCAATCCATGTTCAGCAACACGTATATTTATAAAACTTATAGAAATGCATAATGTAGCAGACCTGGCTTGGAAACAGCTACAGCTACTGTTTTGACTCATTTACTGGTTCCATGGTTGTAATATAGAGACAAAGAAAAATTCAGCCATTAGTTCATCCTTGCCCTTAAGGAACATCACTCCTATGATTAGCTTAATGCTTTTTGTTCGTAATCCATTCAACCCCCCCAGGCCACCTAATCCAGTTTTCACACCCATGCTACACATAAAAATAGTCAGAATAACCCATAGTGAAGCAATTCTTCAGCATTATGCTCAGACCCAGGTTTTGAATCTCTTTGTCCCAGATCCTTGGAGCTGTTTGTCTACCCTAAATGTCAAAGAAGCAGATTCCCATGAACACTACTGTCTTTGGGGATTCCCAGATGCCTCTCAGACATCTGCAGGCAAGGAGGGAGGAATGATTCAGAAAAAAGCCTTGAAACTAAGGTGTGTTTCCTTGATTTAAAGAGAACATAACGTAAAGCAGCTCCTAGGATTTTTTTGACCAGGGCCAGGAACTGGATCGAGACCAGGAAAGTCATGTTTCAGAGTTCACATTGACATCTGTGCCTCTTTCCAAACTCACATCAAGTATTTCTCAGTTACTGATTTGAAAAAAACCACAAGCAAATATAGCCCCACATTTCTACCCCAACTGTTACTTCTGAATGTTGACATACTTCAGGGGTTTCTCTTCACCTTAAATATTATTATCAAGGCATTGGAGCCTCCTGAAATGTTTCCATTCAACAAAGCTGTTGATTCATAGTGGCAAAGAATTTAATAATTTCTTTTATGGATGCTGTTATATGGGAAGTACTACATTTGTCTGTTTTGTCAACTGAGCACTGAATTCTTCTGGTGAGATACTTGATACTATTTCTTCAGGCTAACTGCAAATGTAGCTTAATGGGAAAATGTGTAACATTATTATTATTTTAAAACAGAAATTACATATGTTCTACTTGGACTTGCATTTAAATTTGCTTAATAATCTCAATATGTAATTTAATGCATTTTAAATTATAATTTATCCTATCAGAGTTGACAGAGTTGATAAATGAATAATATCAGGGGGGGATTTAAAGTGGTGGAGTAGAAATATGCTTGTTTGTAAAATTGACAGAAGTGCACTGATTAGGTAGAAAATTGAAATTTGCAGTATGTCTTGAATTCTTTTGGTTTTAAGAGTACTGATTATACAGCATGAAGGCCTCCAGCTTAAACTCAGTGTTTAAATTGATGCAAACAGGAATAGGGGAATATAGAACTGCAATGCATTGCTCAGGCTTATTGAGTTCAGGCCATTTTGGGGAATTTACATTGAAGAAATAGATTTGGGATGGAAGGTACCAGGCCACAGGGGCACTCTTGATTTCCATGCAGGACTCCCATCCCCCAGCTGTCTAGACTGTGTGGCAGAGCAGCTCCCATGCAGCCCCTGAAACTGGATCTTTCCACAGAAACCAGGGAGTGGGTTCCCAAACCTAAGCTGAACATGCAACTGGATGCACAGGGAATTGTTGCCAGGTTCCTCAGTTCAGCTGTTACCCATTCAGGGTTGCTCCTCTACTCCAAGTCACTACCATTATGTTACAACAGCAAAACATAAGTTTGGAAAAGAAGTTGCTCCTCACCAAAACAGCTCCACAAAGGACTAAACACTACTCCAAAGAACAAAAAGGCCCAAGCTTAGAGTCAAAAACTTGTTTGTCCAGGTTTAGAACTGCAGTCCTGTAGTGCCAAAGGTAAATGAGGGGAAAAACAGGGCTTTAAAATGTTGCATAAATACAGCAGTATTTCAGATAGTAAGTCTGTAAGGACAAAATTTATCTTGTGCCTTTATTTCAGCGACAGAGCCTTCAGTGGCACTTTGGTTCAGAGGTGCAAGGAGTATGGAGATGAACAGTGTTTACTGGCCTAGGTGCATTGACAAAACTTCTGAAACCTTATAAATGCAAGAACACATTCCTTAGTTGCCCCAAGTTGAATTTCACTTGTTTGGTTTTACAGAACTTCCTTTCAAGGTCCTCCACCACTCAAGGATGTTTTGTAGAGATATAGAAAACGGGCAATTGATTTATCAACAAATTTGCTTTATCTCACCAAGTGATGCAAAACAGATTGAGACTTCCAGTACCCTCCAGATAGAGCATGCATGGCTGAAGAGGTTCTCACTGCCAGTTGCCTGCCCTGTTCCCGTCCCAGAGGCCAGTGCCACCATCACAAGTCAGCACAGGAGAACAGACGTGAGCAGAGTTCATAACCCAGTGTATTAACTTAAATAGCCACTTCTGTCATTTTAATTTGCCAGATGGTAATTTGTCCAGCCCACCCCACAGCCTTCTCTGGGAGAAGGCGGCACACAGCAAAGACCCTGGCAAAATCCAACATGGATTCCAACTCAGAGTTTTACATTTCTGATTTTTCAGGGCCATTATATGTTATACTGTACCATTATACATATCATTTATGGGATTCTCTCTAAATGCACCCACAAAGGCTTGTCACCAGCCTTGACTTTTAATTAGAGCTGGTAGGGAATTCTGCCTGAATTGTTTTTCACTGATAAATACTGATGCCTCAAATCTGGGGATTGCTCCAAAAAAGAGCTATATGCAGGAAAGGGCTAATTAGGCATAAGAAGAGTAAGTGTATTTTGAGGTTGAGAAGGCTGGAGGAGAGGAAGGACATGTGAATTTGTCAAATGGGGTGGATTGGATGCACATATTTTTAATTGCTGTGATTCAGAAGGGAGGTGATGTTTTATATTGTGATGAGTCTTGTAGCAGAGGAGAGCTGCTGCTGGACTAAATCCAACATTAACCCAAAGCAGAGGAAAACACTCCCCTAACTGTCTCCTCCAGCATTTCCCTTCAGATCAGGCCAAACCTCCTGGGATGCAAAGCATTGATGCTGCTTGCCCCACATCCTCCACCTGCAGAAAGCCCAGGGGCACTCAGAGCCTCCTCAGGCCCTGCAGCCAAGGCACCCACCACTCTCCAGGCCTCCCTCATCCCACCAGACAGAGCTTCCATTCCTCCGGCATCAGCAGGCACGCTCTGCTCTCCCGCCAGCGTCACTGCAGACATTTCAATAATGTATGAGCAAGGCTCCTGCCCTCATTTTTCACAGTTCTTAATCAGATAAAAATTAGATGTTTCTTAGGTACTGCCGTGCACAGGGCTGCTGTGGCAGTTTGGTTTGTGAGGAGCTCTGCACACAGAAATTTCTCTGCGCACTCGGGAGTTGGTGCCATGACTCTGGAGAGCAGCCTCCCAATTAGGCACAACAAAGCATGTCATTTCCATTCTGAGACGACAGGTAAATCCTTTAATTAAAGAAGTCTTACGTACTTCAGTGGTTCCTTCTGGAACCACAGGATACTCCTGAGGACACAGATGTCCTGCTCCACTTCTCCTACCCAGTCCTATTCCTGGACCTCCTCCTTTTCATTAATGTGAGCATGACAGGGTGGCTCTCTGCTCTATGGCATTCAAGGTCTGACCTGACAATTGGGGGTCACTCAAGGACACAGATGCAGCAACTTCTCTGTGCTCTCCCTGGCAACTCCATGGTGGCCAGGATGCAAAAGCTGCACAGATACTGCAGAGCTCCTACCCCTGAGGGTTCCATGTGCCTGCTGAGATTTGCCTCACAGCAAATAATTTCCATCCACCTCTCCCCTTCATCCCTGGCTTTTGCTGTGCCCAGAAGCAGGTGGAACACAGCAGACATTTCCTGTGGAGCACACCTTGTGTACACCAGGTATTCCCACTTTCTTGTGTGGCCAAGCCAAAGGCATAAACAGGTGTTGTCATGATCCCAAGCAGATCCCAAGCAGACATGACGCTTGAGAATGTTTGCACAGCTGGTGCTTCATGGTTGTCCTGAGGTGAGGTTGAAGCCCCATCTGGCTGCTCTGGGGAGGGGCCCTGACCCCACTGCTCTGGGGTCCAGCCCCAACTGCCCAGGGAGCCCAGCACAGACCAAGGTCCTTCCCACAGGCTCTGTGGGGCAAACACAGGACAAACTCAGCCAAGCCTCAAAACTGAACTACCCTGTAGCTGCAAAGCTCTGCAGAATACCTGTTCATGAGAAAGTCAGCAAAGTTTATCCATTCAAGAAGGAGATTGGTTTTTAAGGCTTCATTCCCCCCACAAATGGCATATACCAGCCTGGTATTAGAATACCTGCAACTAACATTTATTTTCAATCAGTGGCATAAATAAACCTATGAAGTTATTTCAGCTACTATGAAATAATTATGTTTTGGTACCACATGAGCTTATGCTTGCTTTTTTTTTTTTTTTTTTTCCTTTAACACAATTTAGCAATTCTGCTCTTCTGCAGATGGCTATAAAAATTATTCAAGGAAAAACATTTGAAGACTTTTTAACCTTCAAAAAACATTCCAGAACTTTCTGTTGTTAAACTTTGCCACATATTTTAATGTATTGGCAGATCCAGTTAGTACTCACATTCTTACTTGTAATAGTAAAAATATTTTGACATATTTCTGGGAGTAGTCAACCCTATTAGCTTGCACTTAAAGCGCAATTATTCAGGAATATTATAGATCATTATGTGGCTTTGGGGAAAAATCAGCATGACTCAAATGTCCATTAGTTAAAGTGAAATGGTAGTAGGACACCTAGGAAAGCACTTGTGATATTCCCATGAATATCAAATTAATTCGTTTTGATAGCATTGGTAAAGTGTTAAACTATTTCCTATTTAATGATACAAAATTTATTTTCTAAGTCTAGAATATAAACACTACCTAACAAAGTCATAAGAAAGGGTTTGTCTTGGACAGGTTTATGTAAGAGGTGCCCATGAGTGTCCATCCAGTGGTGCTGGTGGTAACTCATTTATTCTGTCCCCTTTTTCCCAGTTCGAAGAGTTTACCTCTGGTGTTTGGATAACAATTTATGTGACAAAGAGCTTTTCCCTTCCCAAATTCTGCCTGGATGCAAGGAAAATCAGCTCTCCATTTGAAGTAAGATGTCCCCTGTTGGGAGGTCAGAGAGAGCACACACCCTGCAATACACAAAATAAAGACACATTCCCTAGCAGGAGTCAGGGAAGTGGCTCCCAGACTGCAAAGCACATACAAACACTTTGCCTCTGCCTTTCCTGGCCAGCTCCACACCCTGAGGAGATAAAATGAGGAGCAGTGATCCCCTCTGCCCATTACAGAGCAGCCACTGCAGCCATCCCAAGCTACCTGTACACCAGCCCCTGGAGCATAACATCTTCTCCCCCATCCTGGGCTTTAAACAGGACTCAGCTGCCTCCAGCCTCCTATGAGTCAGGGGTATTTGATGAATTTTCATGGCACAGCACCACAGCACCTTTATTGCTTCAGGTCCTCCTGAGCCAGGGGCTTTTATTCAGATTTTTGGGATTCCTGACCAGATATGTTTATTATCTAGGAATGGACTGAGGTTATGAAGTGACCAGAAAGGGGACATTCTGTGGCATCTCTGCTATATTGTCATGGATCTACCCATTATGGTCAGACAAACAAAATGTTTTCTCATGAGTTTTTCACTCAGTGCTGTTTCAGTTCGACATCCAGTATAGCAATAGGAAAAATCCACATCTCAGGCCAGGGTAGGGCCACAACATGGGAAAGAAATAAAGAACTCTGGACATTGACAGGCTACTCTCAGGTGTCACAAATAGGAGAGAACTGGAAAAGAAAGAACAAGGACCTCCTGCCTTGCCACAGATCCCAGGCTTGATCTTCTGCAATGCCTCCTGCTGCCTGATAGATGGGAAAAACACAGTGTGCACCTCCTCTCCTCAGAAGGCATATGAACATTAAAACATACTTCTAGTCCCACATCACACAGGCAGGACATGTAGTGATGCTCATCTTAAAGAATGATGGTTTTCTAGACCTTAGACAGGCATTTGCACTGTGACCATCATCATTATATGAAGGGAGGGGAATGATTTTGCAAAATACCTTGACCTCAGAGAGTTATTTGAACAGGATGTTCAAATTTGATCCGTTTGCTAGTTTTCTATACTGTTTCAATGAATGATTTTTAACAACTGATCAAATTTTTGCATTTCTCCACAAGTTTCCCATTTCCTATTAGCTAGCTTGTGGTTCTAGTCAACTAAAAAACAAAACAAAACAAAAAACTAAAACAAACAAACAAAAAAGCACAAGCCAAAGTACAATCTTTGAATGTACAATGAGATTTAGAGATATATTTTGAAAAAGGTTGCAAAAAATATAAACTTTAGAATGAAAGAGATGGGGGTGGCTCCCTGAGAAAATTCTTTGAAGACCATGTATTAAGAAATGTCCAGTCTCCAGTTAAAAGCAAACAAGTTATACAGGAAGCTTATTCAGGAAGTAAGCACCACACTTGAAGGCACCAGTGAAGTTGTCACAGGTCGTCGCTCACTCTCAGGAAAAGATCTGCAGACCATCCCTCTCCCTATGTTTCCCCTTCAGCCCACCACCCTTCTTTCAGTGACCCATTTAGCTGTTCAACTTCTCCTTTAGGGACAGTCTCTCAGCTACCAGGGCATTTTGCACCTATTCCCTGTTGTCACTTCATCTGACAGATTTAGTCACCAGAAGGTTCCCATGGCAATTGACACCCAAGTGATTCATCTCCACTGTATTGCAATTAAAAGTCTGCCAACCTTGCAGACTTTTGTTGGGAGTGTTTCTTGTTTATGATGTAGGTGCAAGTTCTCCTTCTGGGTCCCAGAGACTACCCTATGACAGTGGCCTGCAAGCCTGATGTCCTTCCAGAGAAAGTGTCTCCAAAAATTTATGATACACTTAAGGGGGATTAAACAATGAGCTTTTTCTTCATGGAAAGGCAGGAATCAGTGTGCAATGGAATTAAATTATTCTTAAGAAAATTCCTTTACAATCTCACCAAAGTCAGTATATGCCAGACCAATAAAACAGAAGAATTAAGAAATGGAGGATAAAACAGCTATAGCCTGAACCAAGAGGATCCACATGTTCTCTTTGCACACCAAAGATCTCACAGTGATCACAACTCAGTAGAGACTGAGACACTACCTTAACACCACAGTTCTGAAAAAAACCCATACACCTAAGAAAAATCAAGCACAGCGAACATACCATCATTTAAGACTTCTTAAAAATAAATTGAAAGATTTGCTTATGGTACTGAAGAAATAGACGTATTACTGTTACCTCAATAATTTTTAAGGAGGGGTTTGTCAGGTAATAAAGGTGCATAAGAATAAAAATACACATATATAAGGGAGAATACGATAGAATTTATGTATCTAGATTCCAACAAGAAATTCCATATGTTTCCACAGAAGTTAAGCTAAAGAAATCCCATGTTAGCAGTCATGTTGTAGATATAGTTAAAGACCTTTCTAAGGAGTGTCAGAATGGAAAGCATGAGGATGCAGGAGAATGGTGCAAGGAAAGGTCTTGAAACCTACCAATCACTCCCTAAGTTCTTGGCACACAGGTAGGAATGCACAAATTAAATTCTCTGATAACAATGTTAATGTTGAGGTTCTGGTAATACAGAGAACTGTTAGGATATCACATGGAAAGAAATAAATGATAAATGGAGCAATATAAATTGGATTAAATTCAATTATGCTAACTGCAAGGTGACATGCTCAGGGACAAGTAGCAGAAATCTCTTATAAATTGGGAACTTTCAAGTGGAAACCAGCTGAGTACTCTACAAATCTTCTTTCTGCATAAATACAAAGCTGTTGCAAAACACAATCATGGAAGAGAGAAATACAACCAATCCTAGATGGGACTCAGCAGCCTCCCTTGGAATTCTGGGCATCTGACCATCCATGTCCAGGAAAGGTTATTTCAGATGAAACAGATATGGGCAATGATTGAAGGAAGAGAACAGTCACAAGTAAATTTGAGTTCCAAAGAAAATGTAGAGCAGAGAATTTCCCGAAAAATCCAGGCAAAAATTGTATCTACTGTTAAACTGGTGATCAGTCAGCTTACAAAAAGGATTGGACAAAACAATTGCAGTGATACAGGATTTGAACATCGGATGCTCACAGGAAAATCCCTAAATTTAATCAGCTGAGCAAGAGAAAAAGATGTCAAAGAGGAGAAAGAACTCACAGAGGTTGCCAAGAAGTTTTTGTATGGGTTTTCCCTCTGAGGAGAAAAGGGAAATACCTACCTTTGGTTTGTGAAGGTGAACTGCTGTCAGAGGTGCATAAGAAAAAGTGCTGAAACAACTTGACAAATTAAATTGCAATAAATCACTGAGACTGGAGCCTATTCATCTCAAAGTTCTGAAGGAACCAAACAAAATAGCTGAGCTATTAAACATATGTAATTTATCATTAAAAACAGCTACTAGATCAGAGATTTGGAGGGGAGCCAGCAGAAGTCCAGATCTATAATTTAAATAGGTACCTTGGGTGAGCCTAAGAAACATTACTGTGGTTCTGACATGACTGGCTGGGGGGAGCAGCCACGTCAGCAGCAACAACAGGCCTTGCTGCAGGAAGCCCCTTTGTGTGAACCACAGCACTCGGGGAGGGTAAAGTATTTATATAGTGTTATTTTGAGGCTGCGTTGTTTAGAAATGCACCAGATCAAAGCTACACAGGAAGAAATCTCCTTTCTGGAGATGCACAAGATCCTGGAGTCACGCCATGGCCTCATATAGCTCCACAGTATGCCAGGAACTCTGTGGACCCCAACACGTTTTGCTTGTATATTGACTTCAACAAGCCTACTCACCATTAAAGGATTGTAGTTTTGGTGTTTTGGGGTTATTTTTGTTGGGCTGGTTTTGGGGGGATTTTTTTTTTGTTGGTTTTTTGGTGGGTTTTTTTGGTGGTGATGTTATTTGTTTTACTGCGGTTCCTTTTATGCACCAAGATCCCATTATGCAACATGTTGTATACACAGGAAGGACAATTGAGTGCTATCCAATTATCCAGCAGAGACATGAGAAGCCTGGGCAGGTTGAGGGGGACTGCAAGAAAAAAAGAGCACAAGTCAGGAGGGTGAATAGACTCCCCTGTGTACCCAGTACCAGCTTTCCTTGGAGATGGATTGGAGGAGAGGATTGAAGCTGCATCCTGAGGCATCAGGTCTGAGGGATCTCAGAGTGCAAACCTGTACCTCATTTATTTGGAAGCTGAGCATCCTGTAAATGAAAGATGGTAGGACTGGCCAGCAGACAGTAATAATCTTGCTAAGATCAGTGTCTATCACCTCCTTTCTGGTTCAGCATTAGTACTGTTCTGCCTGTTTTCAGCCATTTCTCATTTTCAGTTTAAACATTTTCTGAGAGAAGGGCAAACAACATAGATTTGAGCCTAATGACAATAGATTTGCTTTATGAGTTCATTTTCACATGCCATTTAAGAGCAGCTAATGAAGCACATGTTAAAAACCACTTGATTATACATTTCTGCATGTTAAGGAATGGAATATAGCACCATGGAAAGTACAGCTGTATTCTAATAACGCGTACCTAATATCATGGGCAGATTACAGCTCTTCTGCTTTTACTGGTGAATTCATAATAATAGTCTTATCTCAGTTCAATTTTTAGACATTTATTCCAGGAGAAGAGTGTTTTTTGTTTTTTGTTTTTTGTTTTTTGTTTTTTTGTTTTTTTAATATATACACAGCCTCAGACAAATGTTATGCAAGACAGGTATATTTAAGTAATGCCATAGAGGTATCATAAGTGGCACATGCTTTACAGCAAACTCGACCTTTAGATTATGAATATAGGACTAGACTTTTGGTAGACTTAGTCTGAAGGCTTATCCTGAATCTCTTCTACAAGGGCTGTATTGAAATTAATGCAAAATAAGGACTATCAACAAAAAGTCTGACTTTATCCTTCAAATGTTGGTAATTTCAGAGCTCTTGCCCAAAATGAAATATAGAAGATGAAGTAGAGCTGACAAAGACTAACTGACGTAACTGCACTGCACTTGTGCATTCATCATGATATTTAAAAGCCTAGAAATCCAAACCAGACCATAATATTTTAGATAATTTCATACACTGTCATCCTGGACTAACAGCTGGGGAACTGCGCTTGAAGGCAGAAATAGATCCTTGTTGCTGCCAACAGTCCCATTTTTGGGGGGGGGAGTACTTCCAGAAAGAGACTTAGCAGACAAAACCTTTAGAAGCCCTAAAAGAATGGAGCAAGGGACAAATTTTCCTCCAACAGCAATTTCATTACCTTTGTAATGCAACATTTCACAGTGCCATCATCAAAAAAGGCATGAGGAAAAAATAAAGCCTAGGAATTACAACTGCATTTTGGGAGATGGGAGATTACATAAGCATCTTTCTAGCTCTAACAGGATTGCATAGTTAATTTGAAATATATTATTTTGCATATTAAGAAAAAAAATAATCTTTTATTACAGTTTGAAAGACCCCAAACAACCCACAAAGGTAAACCATCATTTTAAATGTAAATGTAAATTAAATGTTTGCTGCTCAATGAACTTTTGCTTGAAAGGGAATTTCTTCCCTGACTGTGGTGCTGATAATTCCTGATGCACAGCTGTGTAAGATTCATTGACCTATTTAAATGCATTTCCCTGTTAAGAGGCCTGATTATCAAGGAATGACCAAACTAGTCCTGCTCTGTCTCTCAATTCGACATCTCCACTCTAGCATGATTCATTACTCTATGATAAGGATGCCAGGAAGTAGCAAACACACTAAGTGGGGAGGGAATGCAAACGGGAAATATCTGACATTCAGAGAGGGTGCTTGAAGCTGACAGTGAATGCAAATGAACAGCCAGCTTGGACCTTTTCCTGCTTATGCTAAAAAAAGGGCTGCTTTATGAGAAATAAGTCAGTTTAAATCCAAGATGAGAGTAGTGCATTAACGTGGTTGAAGAATACACCTAAAATCTCATTTGCTTTAAAAAATATGGGGCTATTTTGGAAGCAGGTCAGGAGACAAGCCTGTTGTAACTGAGTCAGTTATAATTATAGAACAGATCAGGCCCTGACTCCTCTGTAATTGTATAGCATGACAGGCTCATGCATGAAAGAAGAGTAGGAGTCTTGGCTGGAGCAAGAAAAATACTAATATCATGAACATAACAGTGAAAATCATAATTGCAGATATGTCACTGCAGATTGGAGATGCAGCAGGCAGGGACTGATTCCCAGTGACCTGGGAAAGACTGACTCAGCTCTGTGTTCTTGCGACTGCTGTGTTTTGCCAGGAGGAAAAATGACTGCTGGGGTGGGTATTCCCAGTGGGTCATTGCCAGAAGATGGTCATATCTTATCTCTTACTTTGCCACAGTGTAGTGACCCCTGGAAGATGGGCAAGTGCCTGCCTCACAGAGAAAAGCCAAGGCACCAGCAACAGGGTGCCTTCCTTGCTCCTGCAACTTGTGGAAGAGGCAAGTGGTTCCAGTGGATCACGCTGGGATTGTGCTGAACATCACCCTCCTCCACCTGCTCTGCTCCTTTACCTGCCTCTCACAGTCCTTTCTCCTCAACTAGCCAGCGCACACCTTCACAAGCCACCTCTGCAGTGCAAGAGGTGACCTACAGCCAAGGCAGGAGATGGACAGCCAGTGGTAATGCTTTTCTCCACCTAGGTTCATTAAACCACCATCCACAAAATCACTTTGGTGCCTTCCAAAGCAGCCAGGGCACCCAGAAGAGAGCAGATGTGGAGAGACACCAAGGTGTCTTCAGCATTTCACCTCCTGGATGAGCTTGGCGCCAAGCTCCAGGCTGCAGGGAGTTAGGGAATATCTTCCCCAGGGCACATTCTCTTGTTACACTTTTCCCTTAGGATTTGGTGATGATATCAGTGCCTTTTATAGAACAGGGTTAAGCAGTTCAATAGGCTTCAGGGTGCCCCTTTCACTAGTTCAGGGGCCTTCTCAGGTTTATGGATTCACATCTGACCTTTTCTATTTCCCAGAACAGCATCTTTTAATCAACAAGCTCTAGGGAGCAGAGAACAAGTAGATGGATCCTTCCTTCCCACCTTTCCAGTGCTGTGTGGAAGATAGTTTTTTATCTCTCCAAAAATCAGTGAGAAAGGGAGACAGACATGATTATCCATTTGACATGAAGCAGTTACTGGAGTTGACATTTGAGCATACAACAAAAAACCAACAGATGGATATTGGCAGATGGAGGAGCATGAAGAAACAATGAGACATCTCAAACCATCCCTCTCTGCTTCTGAAACATGTTATTGTTTCCCCTACCATCTCTCTTGACCCCAGCCCCATTTTCAAGTGCCACACCATATGCTTCCTTTCTTCGCCTCCATATGTCTTAAACATGTTTAAAAAAAAAAAAAAAAAAAAAAAAAAAGTTAGAGAAAACCACAATCTCACTTGTTGTGGCCCTACTCAGTCAATTCTCTCTCCCCCTGTAAAACCTGCTTTCTTTTCCCCCTCGTCCATAGAAATGGCTTACAGCATTGCCAGGAAAGTCACCAGCAAGCTCATCCTCCCTTCCGTTGTAGGGTAACTGCTCACCCTCCCTTCCTGAAAACCACCTGTTTTGCAGCTTTCAGAAAGGCCGTACGCTTCTTGTTTTCCTCCATTCCCATGTCATGACACACTTCCATGTCTTCAACTACCCGTTACAAACTCAGCAACTTAACTTCTTCATTTCTACTCTGCTTTGCTCACAGCTGGCCTTTCCCTCACCAGCTGAACTTCCTCAACATCCCTCTGCAGAAGGAAAACCACATGCCAACAAAATGTGACACTCGAGCACTTTAATTAAAGTTCCTTCTCTTCCTTGATGCTCCTTAAGTTTTTAAGTATATCCTCTTTTTCTTACTGTTTGTTATCCAACTTTTTCTACTGCCATTCAGTCTTAAAATTCATGCAATTGAATTTTCTCTACAGTCTCCAACAAACAAATATACCAGCACTTCAAAAGTTATAGATAAGCAATTCATTCTCTTTTGGCTCCTGATATTTTTTGTAAGCTGATTTCTATCTTACCTTTCACTTGGATCAAATCCCATTCTTCTTCAAGTTCTTTTGCTGACCTTCCTATTAAATTTTTTTGCCTCATGGGCATGCACATCTTAATGTGTTTCTGTATCTCTTCTAGTACACTTCATCTGCAGAAATCCTTCATTTGCCACTTTTAAAGACTCTGTCCTGTCTTTTCTTTCTGTACTCTTGGTACTGATCCACAGGCCCAATCCAACTAATTTCTGTTGGCTCTTCTTTGAAAAGAGCTATAAATCCTCCCTTCCTTGCTCTTAATATTAGAAATTATTAATGAAGATTAATGGAGGCATTAGCCAGATGCAAGAAAACTTCACTGCTTTTTTACTTATATTTCATTGTTTGAGAATTTTATTTGTGATTATAAACTGTGATAAGACCTTTGCATTTTTTGATGTAGTTCTAAGTACATGGTACATTTTGAGATGTGTATGAATCACACTCAAAATGTCACAAAATTGTACTAATATTTAAAGCTTTGCAAAATTAATCTCTACCAAATTCTGATATATGAATTCAATACTTCATTTGGAATCTGGCATGAAATATAATTACAGTGGAAGGTGAAATAAAGAAGAGTAGTATGAATATTTTGCATACCTGCTATTCACCATTTGTTCTCTGTGATACAATGATATAGTTTTCTTTACAGAGGATTTTGACTTGATGGAAAAGGAAAACTGCACTTTTTATTATACTGCAAAAATATTTTTATTTTGTTTTTAAGTACCAAATAAAACAAACTTAATATCTCTTAGTGGGCTTGTAATAATATATTAGATGACTTCTAACTTCAGAAGCCATAAATTAGGATGCTATTACCAGGAAATCATAGTACTTCATAACAGGGCTGTGAGGCACCAATAATAGCTCCCCCCCTCACATTTTTGAAGTCTTTTTACACTTGATCTTGATTATAGGCTCTAAAAGGTGAGGCCATAAGCAATGGAAATTATCCTAAAAATGTACTGAGGTTTCTTCACCTAGAATCACAGAATGGTTCTGGGTTTGAGGAGACCTTACAGACCATCTTGTTCCAATCCCCCTGCCATGGGCAGGGACACCTCCCACTGGACCAGGTGGCTCAGAGCCCCATCCAGCCTGGCCTTGAACACTGCCAGGGATGGGGCACCCACAGCTTCTCTGGGCAACCTGTGCCAAGGCCTCTCCACCCATTAGGCACTGGAAGGGGCTCTAAGTTCTCCTCCATGATTTCTCCAGGCTGAACAAGCCAAACTCTCTCAGCCTCTGCATAGGAGGGATCTGCTGGCCCTCCCATCATCTTTGTGCCTTCTCAGGACCCACTCCCTCAGGTCCAGGTCCTGCTTATGTTGGGGGCCAGAGCCGGACACAGGGCTCCAGCTGGGGTCTGGACATTAAAGGTCTGAATTATTAGGAAAAAAGTGCCGTCACAAAATTTGCAGTAATTTCATGAACACTGACAAAACTGAGTGAAAACACGGGCACAGGCATCTTAATCGACTGACACCTGGGCTGAGTCATGGTGAGAAATGTGCTCTACCCCACAATGCGCATCCCTACTTTATCCCTGATTACCTTAACACAGTAGTCGGGAATGAGGGATTAATTCGTCATGTGAAAACTGGCTGCAGGTGTCATTTCTCCTACCTTTTTAGAGTGAATTCCTACCTCGGGAATTGTCTCTCTTTTTTCCCCTATCTGCAGCACTCCCTTTCTAAGCAGCAAAGCTACCTCAGCAGCTGTCCAGCCCCAGGGGCTCTACCAGGCTGGGCTTCCGGGTCCTGTTTTTTAAGGACCTTTTCTTTGATAACCGGGGCGGGGGAGGGGTTAACTTTTCCGCCCTAGCCAGTCCCCGAGTGATCCGGTAATGAGTAAGCAATGCAGCTGCCTGTCAATAGCTGGGTGTGAACTCGGGTAACCCAGCTGAGCCCTGCACTGGGGGGTGCCGGGGTAAATCAGCTTGACCCCCCCCGACCTTGCCCAGCCCGGCCGGAGTCCGGCCGCCCCTGGGCGTGTGACTGCTACGTGCTTCTCGCCCGGCTGCCAAAAGCCTTTTATAACAACTGGGGCTGAGTCAGCTGGTGGAGGTAACATAATATACCTCAGTCAATAGCTCCGTGTTGCACAACATACGATGTGGCAGTTCCTTTCTAACTTGGGGAGCCACCCAGTCTTTTTAGGATTTCCAGGAAGAGCTGTGGCATCTGACCTTTAACTGTTATTAAAAGAAATCAAAGATTGTATAACAGTCTGTCAGAGCTTTGCATTTCTTAGTAGAGTTATGTTTTGGCGAATGCCTCCACATTTCTGAGCTTCACAGGTTCTTTATCCCTTTACTTGTTTATCCTCTGGTAAGCATTTATTAATAGAGAGACTTATTCCTTTACTGTACTTGTTTATCTTTCAGGGGGTTTGTTTTGTTTTTTAATTTAGAAGCAGAAGGGTGTCCCTCACATTTCACATTTCTATCTGTGGGTGAAGTCACTGTATGGCTTTGATAGCAATCTTCCAGCTGTCTGTTTTCACCCAGGAATCCCTCCCTTCAACTGATTTTCTGCATTATCACCATAATTTTTGACTAAGGCTATTAATCCACCTGTCCTGTGAAAGCAGCTAGATTGGTTTGTGTAGAAGGGGAGTAAGATGGTATGAACTGTAAGTCTGCTATTAATCCTGTTAACAAGGGATTAAAATGAAGCCTTGTGAGTTGGAAAGGCTGATTTGGTTGTTTGGACCTATAACTTAGCTGTCCCTTATGAAAGCAGTGTTTGCTGTGCATCTCATTTTGTTATTTGCATATTTGGTCTCTGAGGAAATCAAGGTTAAATATAGCAAGGAGATTCTGCTGGCTTAAACTGATAGCACAACTGTGCTCCTTCAGCCTAGCAGTGCCTCGGATATGGCAAGAAGGAACCCTGCCTGCACTTGCCTGGCAGTGACTGCATCCTATAATGCAACTTATATTGTCAGCTTATGCTTTGCCTCTGACCTTTACATGCACTTTTGCTTATGTACCAGCTAGGATGCATGCCTTATTTTAGAAGGAAAGAAGCAACAGAGGAACGCATTAAAATAAATATCTTGCCACTGCTATTTTCAGTAAAAGGCTTACAAAAGCAACAGCAGTGGAAAGCTGAAGAGTACCATATATTCCCTGGGCAAGGCGATCATATGAAGAAACATCACTCTCATTAAAAAAAAAAAAAAGGATATTGTCTCTGTCTTAGAACTTAGCATTCTGCATCCTCCTCAGCCTTAGGAGAAGGCCTATAAATTATTAATACTAACATCAGTGTGAGACAACAGATGGTAAAGATTACTTGGAAAAAGTCTTCACATTAACATATTACGGCCCTAGTTTCACCACGTTGGGATTGTTTCCTGATGCTGCCATCCAACCTGGCCCAGGAGAAACCTGCCAGCAGAGGGGAATCCTTGGGCAGCAGCAGAAAGGTCCTGCCCTGGTTCAGCTGCATAAAGAGCCACCCAGCTGCCCCTGCAGAGCGGGCCAGGCGTGGGTCATGGCACCATTCGGACACCACACTGGCCCTGTGAGACTCTTGGCATTGGCTGCCAGGGGCCAGGCCAAGAAACAATGAGCTCAGGAGGAAAACTTTCAGGTAGCTGAAAAATGTATTCCTTGCTTTCAGGTGGCACCAGTTGTGTTGCGTGCTCTGAAAAATAAGAAATACGCATTTACAAGTTTCCAACTTTTCTTGAGCTGGGTGTGATATGAGATCCAAAGTCACATATAAGTGCATTATCCAAAAATCTTGCATGCAATTTAAGTATTTTATTGTTCCCTGCAATGGGTTACTTGAGTTTCTTCAGGTTTACAAATGGATTAAAACTAGTATCAAGCAAGTAAATGAGAAACTTCTTGTAAGAACACAGGTGTCTCTCAAGCCAGCAGTTGGTAAAGCAGAACATATGTGTACTCTTGTTTTGGAGTTATCTCCACTCTGCTCACACCCCTCTTGAGGATAACTCAGTACCAGAATCTCTGAAACAGAAGGAATTCATCCAGCCTTTAAAGGGACTTGTACAGGAGACCTTTTCTCATGGCCCATTACTTCTGCAAATGCATATGCTATGTAAGTGTTTCACTGTGACTTAATCATAGCTTAAAAACATAATTCTCACGTTCCTATATCTTCTTGGTGTCATGCAAAATTTTCCATAAAGCCTGAATAATGAAAATAGAAGTGCTACCATTCTCACAGCGCTGGGCCCGAGTGTGGTGCTGTGAGCTGAGCAGGAACCAGCTCTTCATTTATCAGCTTGTTGGAATCTTCTGCTCCCAAGAGACGGGCAATGTGTGAGTGAAGGCACAAAGTGATTGCTGGAAAATGCCTTCAACAGTGTTGTTGTTGTCCTATTTTCATAATGAGTACCAATGCCTTGGTTAGCAGCCTTTGATTCCCACCTCACCACTTTCATAATCTAGTAATATCTGTTTTACTGAACAGATGTGATTTCCCCCTCCATGTTTGTGTTGTGCTGTCCTGCAGAGTCCCTCACTGCCTCTTGCTAGCCTTCTTTAAGGGAAAATGTCTGTTTGCACAGCTGCCAATCCAAAACCCTCACAGTGAAACTGTTGCTTAGAACCTGGTGGCACAGTGTCCGTACATCCAGACTTCCCCTGCAGGTGCTTCTGGCTTCACATTCAGCTTTAGAGGTTGCCTTGTAAAGCTGGGTGTTCTGCAGGGCTTTGCTGTTGGTGTGTGATACTGCAATTTGTTGCAATCCTGAGATGCCATTCTGGAATCAGTCAGCCATTGAAATGTGTTCATTTGGGAATGAGGTGGTGGAACAACTGTTTGAAGATGCCTTTATGTTCCAGTTAGAAAATGTTGTTTCTGACTTTAATTAATATTTTTTTAAATAATTCAACAATATAGTCAACAGGTTCTTGGAATTAAGAACAAGTTAATCTACTTAATATGATTTGAGAAATAATTTTTCTCCTCTAAAATTCATCTTACTATTATAGTGCCTAATTTTGATTTATAAAGGAATTTCTGAAAGGTGCAGCTTTAGGGCCACTGAAGATACAGGCAACATTTAGGTTAAGGTCAGCAGGGAAAGCATTCAGGGAACGGTATTAGTGGCACAGAAAAGGGTTCAGATGTTAGCATCTGGTATTTTGAGATCACCTCTACCTAAAAACAGCTACACGGGCACAGATTTGCATTTGCCTGTGGATGACTAACAACTGTTTACAGCCTCTGGATTACAATGGTGACAATCTGTTATGTCACAAATAATCTTTTTTCCAAGTGCTGCAGGTACGTAATTAGTAATCCGCTTTCTGTGACTGAATATACCCCTGGTAACTTGTTTTTGTTGGCTGATTTTACAGGGACTTGGAAGTCAAGGTCTCATTTGTCAGCTGGGCACAACCCAGGGGATGGCACAGAGCTGCTCCCTAGTCCCCTCCCCCACCCCACTCAGTGGTCATTTTGGGTCCTGGGGGAGTTGTTGCCAAGGTTCCAAGCAGAAGTTGTAAGTCAGAGGGAATTTATTTATTTGCCTCCTGGATGAATTTCTGGATTCTTCACCCCATTGCTGGTATCAGAAGGGAGATAACACAGGGCTCCAGAGACAGAGGTGGCAACTCTCTGCTCCCATTAGAGCAATTCCCAGGGAGGGTTGCTAAGGCTCCCAGAGATCAAAAGAGAAAAGCAACAGGATATGCATAAAACCAAAAGGGTGATATGTCTGAAAGCAAGTTCATATGATGGTACAAGTTGTCCTGCACTTGTTCTGCTTGCTGAGCTGGCAAGCTCAAATTCAGAACCATGGAACATGTTTAGTCTGTGTCCATCCATCCATCCATCCATCCATCCATCCATCCATCCATCCATCCATCCACCCTCCCTCAGGTCCCATCTGCACCTCAAACAGGAAGAGGTTCCTCCATCTGCACTCCTAGTGGAGTGATCTTCTGAATTGATGTGGGTCAGCTGGATAAGGGGAAATCAATGAAGAATCAAGAAAGCCTTTTTTGGTCAGTCAGCAAAGTATTAGGTCTAGAGAGATGATAAGAAAATTTGGCTTCATGTGAATATGTATAGAGGAATGAAAGATGTTGCCAGATTATTGTAAGTATGGAATCATGATCATTTAAAAGAGCCAGTGCCACCTCTGTCCAAATTAGCAGTACAGGTGTAGCTCTGAATGTTACCCTGTGCAGACAAAATGAGCTGTCAAATTCTGATGCATGCTGTGTTTTGTGTGAAGATCAGCTTGTGACCTATGCAAAATAAAAATGCAATTAAAGATAACTTTGAGAGCATTTAAACAAACTTGAGTGAAACTATTGGTATGTCTAAAAGAGTGTGGGGAGAAACAGACATACAGGAAAAAAAGTTAATTAAGATTCCTGGGAAGGGAGAGAAACAGCTTGCTGCTCTGCAAAGGGATGAAATGCTGAAGGGGGAGCAGAACTTACAAGGTAATGAGTGTGCTAAATGGCAAAGTTTGGGCTGGGAGAGGTGCAGGAATTCAAAGGAGGAATGTACACAGTTGGGATTGTAAGCTTTACATCTGTCCTTAGCAAACTCCAAGATGAAAGCATCTTACACTCAAAGAACCTGCTCCTCTGTTGCCTTTCACCTTCTGAGCTTATTTGTATCTATGCAAAGGGTATGTAAATTGCCAGGGCTCCAGTTCAGTGGTTTGTTGCTTGGCTGTGTGGAGTGAGCCAGCCTAAATGCTGGGCTCTGAGTGCAGGGGGACTTTGCTGTCCCACCATGTGCTGCTGATGGTGCCCTGCAAGTGCTTTTCCAGTAAGGGGGGTTTGCAGTAAGGGGGGTTTGCATGGTGTACCCGTAACAGTGCAACTACGAACACGTGAGATGAGATACTGAAACACTCTTGGATTTTTGGAGTAGCTTGTTGGCTCCTGTGCCTAGGCCTGTGGTACAGGGACTGTGGCTCTGTCCTTCTGCCTGCCATGCTGCTCCTCCTCATGCTTTGGCAGCAGGGGTGATGCTACTGGGGAGGGTAACTGATCACAAAAGCTGCTGTGCATGAGGTCTCCACCATTAGCCATGGTGGCAGCCTTCCTGCCAGTGAAAGAGGCTGGGATGGGAAGGGTGTGTTGAGGGATGCCAGACCTGAGGGCAGGGAGGGAGAAGAAAAAGGCCTCTCAACACCAAAGTGAGTGTCATCAATATAGTTCCCAGGAGAGCATGGAAATTGCATGGGGAAAACACTGAAGGATCAGGAACTGACAGAGGACTCTACAGCAGAATGCGTATTGTACTTTTTTGTCTCAATTTTCTTGTGGGAGTGTTAGATATGAGCCTGTAGAAATGCTTGGGAATGCCTGTATTTAGTGTACTGCAGGACTCATTGAAGTTAAGCCCCAATTATTCCAATGGTATTAAGGGGTTCTATGTGGGTTTTGCAAAATTCATTTGCATCTACTTTAAGGGCCCTTTGCACAGACTGAACAAATGATAACAAAACTTCAGTGGAAAAAAAAATGGAAAGGAGGAAAGATTGATCTCAAAAAGAAATGAGCTTCACATTTGTGGTCCATTATAGCCAAAGGCACAATAACCTACTCTGTCTCCTAAGGTTAGCCCTAAATATCAGTGTAGGCAAGTCCCTGGCCAGCTGCCAGTGTCTCAGGGCAGATAACATCAGCACAAGTCGAGAAGAGGTCTCCAGTCTAGCCTGCATTTTAATATACTGTTAAAATAAGATGAAACAGCAATTAGTTTCTCTTCAGCTATTCCACAGCACAACTTCTTCAGTCAATTAGTATGAATAAATAAATATAAGTCTTGAATTATTAATCTGCAAATAGAAGAAGCAATTGCATTTAATATTTCACTGTTCCTTCTCCTTGCTCTTTTGCTTTGCTTGGAGTTTTGACTCGGTTGGTCTTATAGAAGTGCTGTTGTCTAATCTTAACACTTTCCAAACTTTTAATTTTTCCATAGGATAATTTTCTTACTCAAATAGCACTTTTAATCTTGGCTCAAGACATATAAGGGTTGGATTATCAGCGGGTATTCATTCACAGAGCTACTGGGAGATCAGTGGTTTTAAAAAAGAAAAAAAAAAATCAGATCGTTTAAGTGCCTCAGTATGGACTTTCTGATTTTAGGTTCCCACTTACTAAAGCCTTCACAGAATCATGGAATGGGACCTTGAAGTTCATCTAGTTCCAACCCCCCTGCCATGGGGGTTTGACCTTAATCTTTTCTCCATGGCTTCAGGAGAGTAAACAATGTCTGATTATCCCACCAGTTAATCCCTTTTCCTAGTAAGAGAGGCAGAAAGAGGGGTTGATTTGGGTTAGGATATCTTCTGCTTGTGTCCAAAGACCTGTAGCTACTTTGGGCAGGGAGTGCCAGTCTGACAGATTTGCTTGGGAAACTGGAGTGTCACAGGCTGTAGAAACTGCCCTGGACCTTTGGCACCTCAGGTTTCATACACTGTGTGTGTCCCAAATTTATAAGAATGTGTGATCAACAGAGATCAATCTCTTTATCTGCTGCATGAGGAAAAGTTCAGTCTCACAAAAAAAAAAAAAGAAAGTCTCATTATAATTTTAGACTTTGGTTATTTTCAGGAAACCCTCAAGAAAGCATTTCTGACTTACTTGTTCACAAATGGTGATGTTTCCCTCTTTGGTCACAGGTGATGATTCTTACAAAAATGGGTCACTACAATTCTGTACTCAACAGTGTCTGGATGTCAGATCATATGTTTCCCGTTGGAAATTACCAAAGAAAACATTAAGTATGAGTGACATGTTTAATTTTCTTTTGATGAAAAGTCAATGCATATAAAAGGAGGAAGAAATGTAACTTAAGTCAATAAGCCAGAGGGAGGCTGAAAACTCTCAGGGTATTTGTCTCCCTCATGAGAGCATCTTCCTTCTGACCTGTGGTTTTGATTTTGAACCAAATTCACACTCTTCTGTGCTGATGACAAATGAGCTGCTTCTGTATATACTTTAAATGTGTTATTTTTTCCTTTTTGAAGTTGCTTGAGGCACGGTGTGAGCTGAACGCATTCTTCTTAGCTTGGCTCACTGCAGTGTATTTTACAATGTTAATTTCAATGAGATTTGTTTTCTATTTTAGCTTGCATATTGTTTCACCTTTTTCTTGCCTGCTTTATGTTCTGGCTTCCTGTATTGCTAGTGTAAGACCTTTGAAGAGCATAGTTTGGGTGTGTTAATAAAACTTTTCCCTAGTGCACAGCTTTCAGGTAGAAATCATAAATGGGTCAGCATTTATGGCAGCAGGCAGGGGAGGATCTGACATACAGTCTTGTGGTTATGTCTTACAAGTGCTGCTGTCTGATCTGTTCCAGTCTGCAGCATTTTCCCCTCTGTGCTTAGCTGCCATGGTGATGGGTGACTTGGACATGCCATAAATAGACAAACTGGCAGGGCTTTCATTGAGGCTGAGCATGAGGGCAGTCCTCTGGTTCAGTGCTCTCCAGCTTCTGCCTATGTGTGTGGAAACTGACCCTGGAGGCTCTTGACTACAAAGCCAATGTGACAAATGCCTGCAAGTGTATGAGAACTTTTACTGGGAGGGCTGGAGACAAGAAACAGCATACTGGAGTGTGGTCATCTGGTCACCATTCAGGCAGCATTTTGCAAAACTATCACGTCTCGACAAGGATTCGGATCAGCAGGGAAGTGCCACGGTTGGTGTCTCCCTTCAAAGCAGAGACAGTCTCTTAGAGCTGGTGGTGTTTGTGGTCTCAGAGCTGAGGTGGGCACAACTACCCAGCCCCTCTTTCTGAGCATGCTCCAGGAGTTTCTGAAATCCTCCTCATCTATGAAATGTGTGCCAGACAAGTCCCTGTCCAAGAGGCTAGGGGAGGATGCTCCTTGTGTTCCTGCAGGTCACGTAGTAACAGAGGGCTTACAGCTTAAAAGCTGCTGCTAAAGCTTGTGCCTTTTTGTGAGACAATACATGAGGTGCAGAATGGGTCTGTGAAGAGAAAATTAAACCAAACCTAGAGCAAGGTGAAGACTGAAAGAATAAATCTTGAAACTGGAGCCTGAGATTGAACTCTTGTGTCTGTGGGATTGGGGTAGTCCACAGCAACATCCTTCACAATATTCCTCCCCTTGCTTGGGTTGAGCAGAAGGGGTCCTTCCCTGCCCATGTGCAGAAGGAAACCAGTGTATGAAGCTGGTGCTCCTGACCCAAACCCAGCCTGGAGGTCTGGCAGCAGCATGGCCAGGGCACCCTGCAGGGACCACCTCCCCTGTGCTGCCACAGGGCTCGAGAGGAGTCTTGTGCAAGACCACCCCATGCAGGCTGGTCCCTAACCTTGGAGAGACCACAGAACACAGGCCAAGGAAAAAGGGCTGAAAATAGTTCAAATGATAGAGGGAATCGAGACAGCTTTTAAGAAGGAAGGGAAATTTTAATGTATAGAGGTATGTGGAATTAGTTCACCAAGAGGGGAAAGAAGCAAAGATTCAAAAAGTGGAAGGATTATGGAATAAGGAGGAAAAGTTGGGTAGAAGGAATAAAAGCATTAAGCAATAAGGATGGTTGGAATTTTTAATCTATTACATGGGCTGTAAATATGATTTTTCAATAAAGTTAGCAATTTTTTAATGTATTAGATGAGGTCTTAAACATAATTTATTCTGCTCTTCCACATGTAAATCTAATTTTTTTTAAGTAATTCCTAAGGGAGTTGATATGAAATTTTTGGATCCAATTGAGTTGGATTTGAGTACTATATATATGTTGAAATATTAGAAATTATACCTTTTGCAGTTGTATTGGCCCTTTACAAAGCATAAGCCCTTCAGGAATGTGACAGGTGTCAGAGAAAGAAAAAGAAACTGTTCAGAAATTCAAGTACTTACAAAATAAGAATTTGTAAATGGTGTCTTCAAAATGGAGGGGAAAATCCAAACTGTGTGTTTGTATGTTGTTATATTTAAGAGACATGTATGCATAAAGTGTGTATATAATGCAATTAAAGACGTTTTAGCTAGTGAGATGATGGTATGTCAACAAAACCTCTCTCTTAAAAGAAGACAAAACAAGGAGAGAGGAAAGAAGTATCACCATTATTCATATGTAGTACTTTGTTGTGTTGGAGAAAAGGTATTGGATAGAGCTCAGTGACTAATTTTTTGGCTATTAGTCCTTCATTATTTTTGCTTCCACTTCAGTTTGAGTTATGTGCTACATAGTAGGATTTGCTGCAAACAATTTCTGCAAAAAAGTATTTTTTGGAGGAATTTAATATTCAAAACTAAAGCTACAAGTTAAATTACACAGATTAGTTACAGGCTCTGGTTTTGATCTCTAACTGGATTAATGAAATTGGATTCTGGTTCAAGTACACAAAGTCAGGACTGAGTTTTAAAAACAAACAAACAACCCCCAAACTCCAACTGGATTCCTTCTCCTGACAGTTCCTGTTGCTGCAGGAGACCTATCTGTGTTGATGGGGAGAGCACACACAAGCACAGAGGTGTTCCCACAGCAGCTGTGTATTGAAACTCCAAGTGGCTCTGTGTGTGCACACTCTGTGCCTGGATTTGGGAAATCACTTCCACTTCCTTGCTTTCTGATATGCTGGTCCTTGCAGCAGGATTGAAGTACATCCTTATGCTCTCTGACATGGCACCTACATACCTGCTGGGTATGTTGCTAGGACTTTTTGTTTCTTTCTAAATATGTCAAAATAGTAACTAGAGGCTTTGCAACCAAAGAGTTCGGGTTTCCTAGGGATCAACTGATTTAGCCTCATGTCCTTCAAATACTTTAAGCTGCTGTGCAATCTCATTTAAGTTCATGAAGTTAACTCATGTTCCTAACTGCTGTATCTGCGTGGCCAGGTCTTATATCCTGTTCTCATCATACTGGATGAGATGGCTCTGGTAGGTATAACCTCTTCAAAATAGGTTTTTTACAAGGTGGTCTTTTTTTCTTGGTAAAAACCCCCATGTAATATTGTTGAATGATAAAACTGTCATTGCATTTTGCAATGAAAATATTTCCATTGTATGGCAGATCTTCATTCAAAAGTGTGCTAAACTAAATGTAAATCTAAGTCACCTGATTCTACTTGAATCAGTTTTGTTTTAATGGGTCCCCAATAGCTCCTGCTATTTGGAAAATTTCTTTAATTCTTATTTTAATTTAAAACAGCCAGTGCTCAATTTCTTTTCTCCCCTAAAATTCAGTGAGAAATCTCCTTTAAGTGGTTAAGTAACCAGGTCATTTTTCTGTGACCTATTTTTCTGCTGGTGTTGAGTCAAAACATAGATCTGAAGTGAAAATGAAAATAGCTTGTCAAGATCCACAACAGCCTGCAAAGGGCAGCGGGTAAATGTGAGTCAGAAAGAGAGATCTGCATGAATCTACATGATTCTTCTTTTCCACTGTATGTGATAGAAAGGTGCTACATGACAAGGTATTTTTGTGACACACGTGAACTCTGCACCTGCTATCAAAGCTCTCAGCAGAAGATGGGAGATCCTCTTAGCAAAGAGGAGACAGACTTAAATGAGCAGTGGGTCAATTCTGTAAGCTTCTTGCTTTGACTCCGTGTCCAGGGAGTCATCTGGGGCACTCTTGCTAAACCAGGAGTGAACAGGCACTTCCAGTTGGGTTAGTTCTTGTCTGCTGTGGAGGCAGCAGAGGAGGTAATGCACATTGATGTGGCACAGCATCACAGGCAGCTGTGAGCAGCACAGTAAATCACCAAGCCAAATGGAAGAACTAGGTATTGCCCATTCTCCTGTGGGCATGGTGAAGTTCTTTCAAAAATCCAGTAATTTTGGTGCCATTCAGATGAGTGCTGTAGCAGCTCTCTGCCCAGGAGTGAGGGGGTGTGTGTGCCCTCACCTTACACAGACAAATTGTTTGTGAGGGTGTCATCTACAGTCAAAGCTGAGTTTTCATTTGCTTGCTGTTTGAGTGCTGTCTTAAGCTTCTCTTGAATGTAGTGTCTCTGAGGTGTTTTTTGATTATTTTTTATATACACTCTAATTTTTCAATACTATACTGAAAGCACCCATAAAGCATCTCCAGTGCATGTCTTCTTCCTTCTGTATCTGTAACCTCATGGTCTTTACTGTGGCTGCCACAAGTCTTTCACTTTTTCACATTGTTTTCTAGCCTAGGTCTGTGTGATATGGTACTGCGGAAATCATCTTTCCTAATAATCCTGTGACATCTGTTTTTTAAAACCCAGAACATATTCTCTGGTGCTTTGAGTACTAAATTCTTTCAGAAAAAGTTGTGCTATGTCTTCAAGAGCCTGTTTGACTCAGTTTATTCTTTATTTTTCTTTCCTTTTCTTAAGATTATTTCCCCAGTCAATTACTAAAGCCCTAATTTCCATCACTTTTTTTTTTTTTGCCATCTCTATTGCCTTTCACATTTGTACTGTATCTATTAACCTACCACCACTACCTCACGAGTGCAAGTCACAAGTAATTAATATATTGCAAGCTGTTTCAACTGACCTCCAGACTCCAGTCCAGCGAAGGACTTCTATATGAGAGTATCTGGGTGTGCGCAGATTTCCCCACTGGATTTAATGGCCCAGAGTTTTTGGCAGTTGTGAACAGTGGTACCACTACTGTGCTGGAAAAAAACAAGCCCCAGCAGAGCTGGATGTACTCTTCCCTACATTATTTGTCTAGCTTCTATATGTTTAAACATCCAAAATTTGCTTGCCTGCTTGGTCTGGGAGTAGGTTTGCAACTAAGAAAATCCTTGTCCCGGTCAGGTTTGATTAAAAGATCTGTGTCCATCTGGGAAATCACAGCAACATCAGTGCATGGCAACTGTATGGAATGGGCCACAAAATATAGCAAAAGGAAGACAAGAAGATACAGGTTGAGAGTGCAAAAAGCAGTGGTAATATCCATACACTGGTGATGAACTTAAATGATGATGCCTTACTATATGAGGTCATCATCTAACATGCCCCACCCTCCATGTCCAGGAACAAATGTGTGGCTGAATTCTGATTAAATATTTGTCAGTCAGTGAGTGTTTCTTATGTTCACTCCTACAAGTATGGAGGCTAAATCACTTGTGTCAGGATGATATGAGTAAAATGAAGGTCACTTTCAGAATACTTTGGTATGCCTTGGAGGCACTGCTGATAAGGAAAAAGACAAAAGGACAAAAAAATAAAATTAACTTTTAATCTCCCACAAAAATATGGCTGTCAGAAATAGGAAGATGAGTGAAATCTCTTTTAACATACAGCACAGGACTGTACATTTAACATCTTATCTGATTCAGCCTATCGCAGAGACAGAACATGTAATTGTGTGTGTATGTCTGTATAAATATAAATGGATCTGTACACATAGCTCAGAAAAATTTTGGTGACACACTTTCATATCTAGTTTCAGTTTAAAAATCTTTCTACCCTAAATTAGGTGAATCCATAAACAAATCAGATATATTAATTTTCTGTTGAGTATGCTTTGGTGATTGCTTACAAAGAAAATTTATTTACATGCTGATATAAGGCATTACTTAGCATAATGAGTGGCAATTTTCTCAGCCTCAAAGGTATTAGGCTCCCTTACATGTTATACCCACCTCTGTTACGTGGTTGTGCTGCTCTGTGTGATCCCCAGGTGCATGCTTGGGGTTTCTCTGAGGAAGTTTTACAGAGCTGGCGCAGAACCCCACAGCCAGCATGTAGGTACCAGACAGGCAGTACCCTCACCAGTCCTCACCCCCTACAGCTGGGGAGGCAGAGCCAGCTGCACCCCAGAACTGCACTCATGCCAGGGAAGGTTGGGAGGGAGGTGCTTTAAGCACACCCTGGGTGTGTGTTGGTGGGCAGCTCACCTGCCTGCAGGGGTCCTTAATGGATGGGTGCAATGCAGAGCTTGGTTTGAGCTTTGAAACATGACTAATACCTCCCCTGAAGATACCTGGAGATCATGTTTTGTGTTTGTGAGGTATAGCTTCCCCCTCACCCTTTCAGAGTACATTGTCTTCATAGAATCATAGAATATACTGAGTTGGAAGGGACCCATCAGGACCATCAAGTCCAACTCTGGGCCCTGCACAGGACCATCCCCAGGAATCCCATTCTGTGCCTGAGAGCATTGTCCAAACACTTCTGAACTCTGTCAGGCAGGCATGGTGCTGTGACCACTTCTCTGGGGAGCCCAGCCACCCTTCGGGTGAAGAATCTTTTCCTGATATCCAGCCTAAACCTCCCCTGACACATCTTCAGGTCATTCCCTCCTGTCATTGGTCACAGAAAGAAGAAATCAGTGCCTGCCCCTCCTCTGCCCCTCAAGTTGAAGACTGCAGTGAGGTCTCTCCTCAGTCTCCTCCAAGCTGAACAGACCAAGTGCCCTAAGATGCTTCTCATATGGCTTCCCCTCCTGACCCTTCTCCATCCTTGCATCCCTCCTTTGGATGCTCTCTAACAATTAACGTCTTTTTTTTTTTTTTTTTTTTATGTTGTGGTGACCAAAACTAAACACAGTACTCAAGGAGACAAAATAGATGTAAAAATGAAGAGTCACAAATGCTTATAGTTGTATTGTCCACTAATGATATTGATCTGAGGCTTTAAAAGACTGTTTCTAAAGAGAGATTTCAAAATCTCTCCTTTTATATACAAAAAAAATTATGTTTTTCTGGTCTGGATTGTGGAAAGCCCCTTCACTTATTTTGAAGTTTACCAAAGAATATGTTTGTGTTCAGAGTCTATCTCAGGAACATGAGAACCTGTGCTCATGCACCAAATAAATTAAGTGGACAGAAAATGCAAAATAATTCAAATCTCCCTTGACACTGTTTTGGTTTTGCTTTGGCCTTGATGTGATGCTGAAACCACTTTGCCTTTTTGAGCCTCTGGCTTTTTGGTTTCTGGGTTTTTCTGAGCAACCTGGTCTATTTGAAGGCATTCCTGCTCCCAACAGAAGCACTGGAACTAGATGATCTTAAAGGCCTCCTTCCAACCCAAGCCATCCTATGATTCTGTGGAGAATCATGGCAAGGAGATTAAGTGCAGTGGTGGGATCCATAAGGTAGGTGAGAGATAGCATGACACTTGCTGTATTGAGACAACCAACTATATTAACAGTTACTTAAATTCAAACTAGCGACAGGCTGTGAGCCCTACAGTCACTCTCAGTTTTTTGATCTTAAATTATGGGCTGTTCAAAAATACATTGTATTTTCCACTTAAATAGATGTATGTCTATTTACATTTTAATTGTCATGGTGTGTAAGCATCAGCAATACTTTTCTTGTGGAGGCCATTTTTAAATATTGTATATCAGAGGTGCCTTAAAAATACATTTTTATTGTGTTACAAGGTAGAGCATTTGTTGAGAATCTTGCCATCAAACAATTAAGCCTCTAAGGCTTCTGCCTGTAACAGGTCTAGATTAAAAAGGCATGACTGCCTGGCAATGCCAAGAAAATCCTGCATTGAGCTACAACAATGTCACTATGCATGTGACAGCAGCCTGAGCTTGCCCATGTTTCAAAATTGCATGACATGGTCTTCTGAAAGCTCCTCATCTGCTCCCACACAAGGGTCTGAAGCACCCACACCTTCACCTTTAGAAAACATGCAGGATTGGGAGTACTTTGAAGAAGAAAATATCTGCTTTGTCCTGAAACCACATTTCTGATGCACCAGAGAGAAGGCAGGACTTTACGTAAACAAAAACCTTGAATTTACTTCCTTCAAAAAGGCTATACAGGCATTTAGGTTGGGATGGATATCAGGAGAGCTGTCATCCAAGCTCCAGCTCAAAGAAGGGTCACCTGTGACACCAGACCACATTACTCAAGCCTTTGTCCCAGCAGCTCCTGAAAGCCTCCAGCAACAGAGCCTACACAGCCGGTCTGACGATTTCTTCCACTGCTTGCCTGCCCTCATGGACAACAAATTGCTGTTTATACCCAGTCTGACTGTCATTTCAGCTTTCGGCTGTAGTGTCTCATCCTGCCTGACACAGATTGGAGAGTATGGCTCCATCTCCTCCATCACTTCCCTGCCAATACAGGCAGCTGGACACTGGATCTTTCCTAAGGCTGTGCCCCTCAGCCTCCTCTCAGTTCCTCCAGAGATTCATAGGCTAAAAAAGACTTCTTTTGCTTTTCCTACCTCTGTGCCTGTTCAGTGAGGCTTGCTCATGGCTGCATGGCCATGGATGTTGGAAGGAGACAAGATGGGAAGGGTATCATTGAGAGGGCCTCTGAAATGGGACACCCCCTGTGCTGGCTTCTGCAACTCAGTGGTGCAGACAATGGTGTGCCCTGGCTTGGGAGCAGAAAGAGGCCTGGGATGGCTCTCAAGCTTTAAGCCAGAAGTCATTCTTCAAAGTGAACAAGAGCTGTGTGCATGCAGCAGAGGAACACAAGTGCGGGATGCTCATCACCCTCTGCATCCTTGTGCTCCACAAGCACAGGAAGGCTTCTGTGTCTGAGAAAGGTAGAGTGAGTCTCAGCACTGCTTGTTCAAGCCTTCAACTCTACCAGAGTACTCTTGAGGCAGGACAGTAAGTTCACAGTGCAATCACTTTAGTTCTAGTATGAATACAAAATTTTTTCAATGAGTAATCATTGGCAGGTGCAATTAACAGAAAGTCTCGAAAATCAGAAGGCCCAGCTTCAGTACAGGAGTACCTGAGTTCTTCAATTTTTGCCAATATTACAGGTTCCCAGCACATTTTGATTTAGTTTTACTTTGATTTCTGTCATCATTTTTGTTCACTGAAGAAAAGGCTCTTTTCCCTCTGTCTCCATTCTCTTTGTTTCTCTGTTTAGTACTGGATATGCTGTTTCTCACCTAAGCAATTGTAATGTCATTAACTGCTGTGAAACCATGGAGCACAAAAGAGATCTGTGATTTACAAGTTGCTTTATTTTTTTTATTTTTTTTTTTTTCTATTAAGTGGGTAGAGTATCAATGAGTTCATTGGGAGAGGAGGCTTCTACAGGAAGCTTCTTAAAAGGGTTCAGGAGAAATCTACTCAGTATTCAGGTTCTGAAAACACTGGAAAAAACCCACATGAAAATGAATTGAACTTTAGTGTCTTCTGGCCTTAAACTCTAGAGCAGTTTGTTTTACACTTTTATCTTTCAACTGTGGACAGATCAGACCAGACAGCCAATTAGCAAAGGTGAATATCTGTTAACTAGATATCATGGGACAAAGCTACAGTGGGTTTAAAATGGTTTAATTCCACTGCCTGCCCTGAGTTTTCTTCTGCTCTGGACAGGCATCCTGCCTAAATTAGTGTATGCAATGGAAGCATGGGCATAATTACACGTAGGCCTCCTACAGAAAAACAAGGCAATCTTGGGAACTGACAGCTCACTGTCTGCAGGCAACAATTCTGTAAGAATTGGGACTCCTTACCAGAGATGTGAAAAAACTTTGGGGATCATGGTATAGCTGAATGTTATTTCTTTCATGTTGTGTGAGAGGCATTCCAACTGAGCCTTCTCTTCCTTATATACTCTGCAAGGCAACTGTCTCAAAAGAGCAGCTTATAAATTTGGAAAGGAGGTGAATCTGTGAAGTAACTCCCCCTGGTTGTTTCAACTGTTCCTGTTTATTTGTTTATTTATTAACTCTTTATGCACACAGTTGAGGACCACAAAAATATTTATTTAATTTTTGCCACAACAAGCTCCATCCCCATTTCAATGCAAGCATCAGATTATTTTAGCTATAAATTTCCCCTGAAATCAGTATTTTTAACAAAACTATGGAATAAGAGTAATAATATAATTGGTTAGCAGATGTTTAAAGGCTTCTGCTTTCCAGCATTTCTCTGTTGATCAGTAAGTTGAAATAACAATGGGAATTGCTTGAGTGGAAGACTAACTACAATCATGCATTTAATTTACATCTTAATGCATTGTTGTTGTTTTTCCTGTTCAAGTAAACTACTACTTGGAATGTACCTGTATAATGAATTTTCATGGGAATGGGCTTATATGAATTTTTCCTTGCTATGTTTAGGAGGTCTTCCAGAGATCAGGTTAAGATTAAAACAAATGTTGTCTTGAACACCAGGAATGAAGTGAAATTTTAACGAAGAATTTGGAGTTTAGGGTTCAAGCCTCGCCTTTTATAGGTATATCTGTCACCCTCCTGCTTCTACCTGTAACTGGGGGCTGCAGCAGCAGCATACAGTAGTCTTAGGACTGGGCTAAATATTGCCTGCAGCTCTCAATCCATCAGTAAAACACATGCCAACCATAGCATATCACACCTAAAATCTCCTACCTGGCTGGTCTCTGCTAAGTCTGTGAAGTCCTAGGAGCAAACAGATAAATTTATTTTAAATACATGAGCAGTGATGACCTTTTTGACTAACACTGGCTATGGGTTTAATTGACCTTGGCATCATGAAAGGATCATTTCTTGACATGGCTGAACTGTTCTAGAACAATTTATCCAGTGTGCTGGGTACAAACAGTCTTTTCTTCAGTATCAAGCATGCATGTCTTATCTTTCTACCTATTCTTTTTTTAAAGAATCTTTGCTATTGTGAAGCAGGCAAGGAAAAATTCTTGTTCCCCATTTATATTGTTTGTCCTCCTCAGCCTCTACTATTCTATCTTGGACAATAACATTTAATGAATACCTATTTTTGCACTTTTTTTTGCTTGGATGATTTTATAGGAGGCTGTTTTTCTTCTCCAGCACTGTAGAACAGGGTCTCAGGGCCTGTTTTTGTGATGTTGATTTTGATGGACCCTTTCCAGTTGATTGAAGTGGTTTCAATCAACATCTAATATTGTCTTGTGAATATAAGGAAAGAAAAAATCCCAACTTGGTTGTCTTAAAACAGCTGTTCTTGGAATACAGTTTGAACACATGATAATAACTAGTAAGAACATTCCCTTCTGCTTTGTTTTTCAAGGCAAATTTCACTTTGATACTGGGAAGAGAACAGAATTTTGGGTGTCCAGAATGAAGAATCTAGTTCAGCTCTGCCTTCTCTCTGTGTGGGGGTCTGCAATTACCATGGTGGGTTGTTTGATTTGGGGTTTGGGGAGGGTTGTGGTGGGGTTTCTTCCAATAGAAGGGATAAAAGGTCATGTCAGATGTGTTCAAGATGAAATATCAGTGTTTTATTCTCTGTGGATTATCAAAGATAGCCTCTAGAACAGATTTACTGAATTGGCCATGCCCTGGTGTAGACAGTGACAAATGCAAGTGTGTTTACATGCAAAGTTTTCTTTTTCTAAAGGAAATATTGTGAAGCGACTGCACATGAAGAATATATCTGGGGAAGGAAAAGATGGTTATGAATTTGAAGTCTCCCAGCCATTCTCCATTGCCCTTGCAATTCTCTTGTTGGTTTGTTTGGGGCATTTTATCCCTTCTATTTTACTGTTTCACAGATGGTTCAGGGTAACTCAGAAGCATATTTTAATTTTATTTATTTTATTTCATTTAGCAACAATTAAACATTACAGTACAAGAACCTTTAGATCTGTATTGCTTCTTGTTTTCTTGAGAAGTATTTTTGTCCTTGTCATTAATTTAAAATTTTGCATTATTCTCTGTGTTTTTCTTAGATAAATAGAAGATGTAAGTGTTGTAGACAACATTTTAACCATGATATTTTAGGCCCCAATTTAATGATGTGTAGTGCTAATTTTAATAACAATTTTGGTGGAAGACATCTAATTCCAGTATAGATCATGAATTTTAGAAGAAATATATCTGTACAGTCCTATTAGGATGTCCTTGTTTGAAAATCTGGAAAGTAAAACATAATTAAATTGAAATCAGTTATGTTATGAATAATGTAGGCTATCCACTATCCTCTGTAAAAAAGTTACACATACTTCTCAAACCTACCTGGATATGTGACATGACAAACATACAAACCTGTTATGTGACCCCCATAGCAATGAGAGCCATGGAACACCAAGGAGAACACAGAGGATTGTGTTTCCTGTAATGTTAAGCCAAAACTGCACTCAAATTACACCAGCATAACTCTGTCTCCTCACAGTGAGGAGCTTCTTCGTGGACTGCAACACTTCCCTCTGCAGGTGGAGTAGCACAGGGCTCATGCCTGTCTCTGCCTCACTTCCAAGGGCTGGGTGTTTGAACCCTATAACCCCAAAGAGAAATCAACATGTTTCTGAGGACAGGGTTTGGCTCACAGAATTACCACAAGCCTGCATCCCTTTATTGTTTCCTAATAAAACAGCCTCTTTGGCTGAGGTCTGGCAAAGATTTATGCACATGCTTGGTTCTCTACTCTGAGACTAATCTCACTGGTTTCAGTGGGACCACAGGCAGTATGTACATGTAAAGCAGCGTGGCACTCACTTCTGAAAATAAGTGTGAATTGAAAATAGATTTACATGTATAACTGGTTATTCAGTCTTCGTATTTAAGGGGAGAAAGGACAAGAAACATTTTCTCTTGATGACAGAGGTTGAAAATCCTGCTGGCATGCATTATGCCAAAACTGGTATTGGAAGCTGGTTCAAACAAATTTTGCTGCAAAATAAATTTGATCATAAAAGTTTGTAGGTCTTATCTTCTCAGGGACTAGTGGTAGATACTCAACAAGTGATTTATTTTGGTTTACTTTCTCACAGAACCTGTTCTGATTTTACTGTGCCCTTGTATCTTGTCATGTAAGATCAGATCTTCAGATTCTTGAGAGAAAGTAATCTTTCCAATAATCAAAGATCCAAGAGGGTAACGTGGGATTAGGGCAAATATGACATGGCACTCCTTTCTGCAATATGTGCCTTCCTGACTAGGATACTTTCTCATGATGTTCTCTGAAGCTTGGGATGCTGTCTGAACACTTTGGCCACTTAATAAGATATGTTGGTTTTGGTTTTTTTTTATTTTGTGTTAATATTTTCATTTCATGGATAAGAAATTTTTTCCCTCTCTTGACTAACATTCTGTATCTTGTAAAGAGCCAGAGACTGGATTTTATTAAACAGCAGACATATCAGGCTTCAGCACGTCAGCCATCCTTGGTGAGAGCCCCCTTGTAGGGAAAGAGAAAGATCTCAGGAGGGGAAACACAAACTGACCCAAGCTGTGTGTGACTGGGAGACTGCACAGGAGTTTGGAGTATACCTGAGGATGCTGGGGTTAGGCTTCAGAGGGAACATAAATGTTGTTGTTTTCTAATTACTTGGAGAGAGGAGAAAAATAGGGATCTTCATGGTGCAAGTGGGGTGGGTAGTAAAACTGAGATAAGGAGAACTAAAAACCAAATGCGCCATGCTCCTTTGGACTGCATCCCTGCTTTTCTCAGCATTACTTCACAGTTTGTCTTTAAATCCTCTTACTCAGGGCTAATAGAGAAGAAGATAACGGAAGGGAGTTAACCAGTAGAGGAAAGAAGGGCGTTGACCTCGGTGTTGAGTACTGAAGGGCTTCTGCTGTTGTGGTGTAATCCTTTACTGGAATGAGCCAAGCTCTGTTACTTAACTGGGCAAAGCTCCTGTTGACTTGTGCTTGATTAACAACCCTGGGATCTGGCTCTGTGCCGTTGTGATGAGAGATGCCTCAGCACTCCAACTCGGCCCACCCCAGCTTCTGCTTCCCAGAACTCCCCAGCTGCTGTTTGTGTGCACTCTTTGAGGGGGGAAGTTTCTCTTTGAGCAGCTGCAAAATGTTGTAGTATGCATGCTGAAAGTCAAAGCCATCAGCTGGGAAGGGAGAATGAGGGGATTAGGGTTAGGCAAATGGCAGAGTAGAAATCTCTCACCTTTTTCCAGCCCATCTGCAGTGCCATTGCCAAGAACATTTTGGGGTTGGCTTCTTTCTTTCTTCTTCTTCCTTTTTTTTTTTTTTTTTTTTTTTTTTTTTTTTTTTTTTTTTTTTTTTTCTTTTTTTTTTTTTTTCTTTAGTGCAATTGGGTTGCTTTTTGTGGTTGCCTTTGGGGATTTGTGCAGTGCAAAGGCCATTGGTATTTGGCATTAATAATGACCTTCTATGGGTCTGTCTTGATGGTACCAGAAGATATGGACTGTTAGGAGTTGTTTGTTTCTTTGTTTGTTTCTTTGTTTGTTTGAATGGAGCCAGCAGACCTGCTTGCAAGCAGCTTTTAGCATCTTGGGAAGTTGGAGACCACCCATGGTGCCTCTAACAGGTTTGTGATCAAGTATGGTCTCCTCTAAGTAACAGAAGGATTAGAAAAGCACTGGGCTGAGCACAGACATATGGGGCTGCCTAAAATTTTCTTCTTCAGACAGATTGTGAGGTTTCACCTGATGCTTGTTGTACATGGCTTTCTAATAGATGCAGTCAGTTTGAAAATCTGCATGTCAGGCATTTGCGGCCATACTTTATTGCTGCAGTGCTCCTACCATGTGCTCCTACCATGTGCAGGAGTTACTTTATGTAGAAAACAGTCTGGTCAGTACTATCTTTTAAAACCAAATATTTGGCTGTGCTTGTCTCATGAGCACTGGCCGTGTTTTATTGCATGTAAATTCACAGAACACCACTCATCCCCTCAAAAAAATAAACAAACTGTATAGACTGAAAAAATTAGATTGTGCACAGGGTTGTTATTAAAGCACCTCAGATGCCCTATCAGTTTCTGAATTGAGAACAAACAAATAGAAGGCTGCCTAGTGTTTAACAAAAGAGGGGTAATTAATGAATTGGGTGTGAAGCTGCATTGTGATTTTTATCAAAGATTTTGGAAAGGGTGTTAAGTTAATGGAATCCATAACATTTGGCACAAGGTTTACTGGTTTTAATTTCACATTCTTTGTACATTCTTAACTATCTCATGGACATCTAATGAACAGAAGAAACTTTCTGTGTAGTATTTCCACAGTATCTTCAGTTTGTTGTATAAATATGAAATGGTTAAGCACGGAAATGTTTATATATAATTTGGTTTCTATTATGGAATTATTAATGATATGAGAGATGTAGTGTTTGTATATTCTACTTTGTCATTAAAACCTTGCTATGTATCTTCTTGATGGTAACTCCTTTTAAGCTGAGCAGTAACGTTGCTTGAATGAAGACTTTAGGGTTTAGCAAATAAGGAATACACAGGCTTGTAATTCAGAGGAGCTGATGCTCCGTCAGCTCTTCTGTGTCGATGGTGATGTGTTCCTGTCATGTTCACCCTCTGTGCTTGAGAATTGCCTTTTGAGAAGCAACAGCATCACGTTGGCTGAAATTGCTCTGGGGTCAATATCTTTATCCTTCTTCAGGAAAGGAACATGGATCTTGCCATCCTCTTTGTGGACCACAACGTATTTCCATTCCTTTTGTTTTAAGACTGTAATTCCTATTGTTTGTTCAGGTTCTTTCCAGTCCAGAAAGTGGTAATGATAGGGCATTAATAAGCTGTATAAAAGGCTGGACATTAATTCATGGGGCAGAAGTAGATATAAACAAGTTGGTTTTCTAGGTAGAGAGGGAAATAATGCTGATTTGTTTTGTTGTGAAAAAAATAACTGATATTGTGGCCTAATTATCTGAATTTCTGGAGTTGTATACCATCTAAAGAGTGATTTATGAGAAAAGAAAGGAATACTTCTCCCTTGTTTTAAATTGGTGTCCCCAAATATGCAGCTGTTGTACACACAGAGCCAAGAAAAACAGATGTAGGAAGAAAAAACTGGAGAACATAAGAGCATACAATAAAATAGATTATCCCATGCCCAGAAACCCACATTTCTCCCATATGTGATGGATATATAGCTTGCACCAATATATAAAGACAGTATAAAGAGAAAGGGAGGGACAAGTGAATTACAGCAGTGCAGTCCCAGGCACTCCGTAGCTTTTACAGGGGCTGGTATGCCTGGCTGCAGAAGGAGTTTTACGGCACCCACCTCATGTTCTACTTTCCTGCTGAATTTTCAGGAGTGTTACTTTGTTATTGATGTTGTTGGTGAATTGTGGTTTTAATTGATGGAGACCACAGGGGGATAAAGAGGTTCTGGTGCATCTTCCTGTCATTGTCATGGCTCTTTCTCAGTACCTTTCTGCAGTAAATCTACCCTTACTCTTCTGACAGAGCAGCTGTAGCAACCTAGCTGATTGATTACATGTAGGCTCACACCAGTCTTTCAGAAAGCAAATCCATTTACATTTCTCATGGAATGTGCTTTTTTATTACTTTTTTTTAACTTTTACCAGTAGCTGAAATGACTCTAAGCTTTAATGATATTAATGCTAATTTACATATTGTATCTAGTCTTTGATACACAGGACATCCCTAACAACTAATAGATTCAAGGTCTGTCCCTATGTAATTCATTCCTCTCTTTATGTTTTTAGACTGGTGCAATAATGGAAAAGCATTTAATTAAAGGTATTTTTGTGGATGTTCCCTGAGGCTGATTCATACATAAAACTTAGAAATTATGGGCTACCCAGCTAGTAACTTTTCAACAGGATCCCATCCTTTCAGCAAAGAGACCTCTTGTTATGAGGCAGTAGTTGTCTCTTCCAGATATTTGGCCAAATCAACATTGGTGCAGATCAGCACTGCTTCATTGCCTGTAGCAGATTAATGCCCATTCCCAAAGCCTAATGTTTTAATTGAGTGTTTGCATAAAGGCAACCTTGTCACAAATTAACAGGAAAGTTGTACTTGACTTTGTGTGACTGGCACTGTTTGGTTGGTTGTTTTCCAGAATTTAAACCACTTGACAAAATCTTAAAATGTGTGTGGCATTGGATTTTGTTGTGTGTGGGATTTTTTTACATTAAATTCTATTAAATCATCTTGATATCTGTGTTGAGAGACTTATTACAGTGGCATGCTGGAAGAAGGTAGACAAAACTCTATACCATTTCCAAAACTTAAAATAAAATAATGGTTTTACCTGATTTACCCTGTTGGTACATATGGCTTTGCTTAAGAGAAAAAAAACAAACCCAACAAGAAAAACATACAAACAAACACGAAGCCCCCAAAGAAGAGTACAGGGAAAATATTACAACTCAGTGGGAGGCATAATACAGATTTGCTTCATGTAGTAATGCCTTTGATTTCTTTCTCTTTCATGTGTGGTGTTATCATTTATAATGCTGGGTTTTGTTTGCACGTCTCTAACTATGGTGTTTAATCCCAGGTGTTGTTTTGTAATGGCTGATTGCCCCAAATAAAGGATGGTTAGATAACCTCATCTTTAGCTAAAAGAGCTTTGGGTTTTTTCAACAGAAAAAATACAATTATTGTTAGAATACAAAAATCAAATACAGTTCTTCACCCAGTAACCTGCAGAGGGAATAAAAAGAAATGCAACTTTCTGTAATAATTTGTAGCCCAATATTCACAATTTTGTCAGGAAATGTGATTCTTTTATTGAACTGCAAACTAAAAATGCATATACTTCTGCTTGTTTTTTCCTACTTACATTTTATTTAGAGACCCAGTAAAACAGATGCTAAAGACCTAATAAAAGACATGGTTTTCCATTTTACCAAAATCTTCACTCAGAATTAAAATTTGGACAGTTTTAAGGAAACATTTAGGTAAGTGAAAAATGACACTGGCCAGAGATGTGACTACTGTTATCATTTTGATGTATATTCCACAATCATTCCCTTAGATATCCTATATGTACAGCAAAGATGGTTCTAAGCCAAAACCCTGATAAAAACATACAGACAGTTGAAGGCATAAAAACCAAGTAGAGATTTTGTTGTTGGACCCTTCTCTAATTTCATCAGGTATATGTGTTTTCACTGCAGATTTGTTAAATTATTATGTCACCCCAGTTACTTTTATATTCCAAAGTTGACATTTTATATTTAAAAAATCACTGCTGATATAGTGCAAAATGCATCTTTCTGTTAGCCTAAGATTCTGTAATCTTTTGAGATGTCACAACTGTAGGAAAAAGAGTAGGGCCATGAGTTGAAGTTGTGAAATCTGATTTTCTGTAGCTTTGTGCTAAATGTGTGAATCTTCTTGTGTCCAATAGATGAACATAGGAAATTTCCCTCTTCAGGAACATTATCTTTCCTCTGACCTACCATCCATATATGTACAGAACTTGACCAGACAGTATTTTTATAACTGCTACTGTTCTGTCAAAACCTCATTGAAACTGGCCTGGAAAACTTTATTTTGCAAAAAAGTTATTTTGCAAGAAGAAAAATGGATAGAATCACCTGTGCAGGCAGTTGTATAAAATTACTTCCTCGGGAAGGTGGACTGATAATAAAAACTGACTTGCTTAATTCCATCTATGCTGGAGCAGATAACCTGTGCCTCCATTTGTCATGGAGGGAGGCAGCAAGAGCAGCCCCTTTATCACCAGATTTGATTTTCTGCAACTCAAAAGTGTTGTTCTGCTTCCAGGAGATCTCTGAATGGATTTCATTCTGCAGTGGTATCAGCTGGAGGGTGATTGATTTGGTTGTGCTCTTTTTCTTCCCTCTTGTGTAAGAGTTGTGGAGATTTCAAAAAATGTTTCTTTTACAGCATCAACTGAAAGGCCAGTGGAAAAAAAATCAACAGCATGTACCCTCTCAATCCTTTTCATCCACCCACCAGTAAAATCCAGGGAGGCTGATTTGCTGTGCTTCAATTTTGACAATATTTTTTTTTTCAAATTGTTAAGCTTTTGTTGCTGATGATATTGCTTTAGAAATGGGAAATGAAGTATTACATTTTGAAACCTCAAAATATACATACAGTGGAAAATTTGTATATTTCAAAATATTCCACAGCTTCAAGGGTCAAAATGCTGCCTTCCAGGGTGGATGTGTTGTTCCTTTGGATCCATATTCCTGATGTCTGGTAAGGTTCTATAACTCATCTGGTCAGAGCCTGGTGGTGATAATGCCAAGGTCATGGGTTTGATCCAGGTATGGGCCATTCATTTAAGAGTTGAGTTTGATGATCCTTTTGGGTCCCTTCCAGTCAGAACATTTTGTAATACTAATTATAAACAAATGCATATATATAAATGCTTGGCTGTTCCAGTATTCAGGCTTGGCCAGCCCCTCTCTGAGGAGCATCTGCTGGGAAGTCTAGAGAGAAGTATGTATCAGGATGGTTTCCCCTTCCTCTTCTTTTCCCTCTGTTTTCATCTCTCTTCCTGTAAGGAAGGCTGAGGCTCACAGGACTGGGGATATTTGAATAAATGAGAGAGGCTGACATCACTATCTTTTATATTGACTATCTACATAAACCTAAACTTCTAGAGTACATAACGATCATCTAAGCTAAACAGATTGCCCAGAGTAGCTGTAGGTTGTTTGAAATAGCTTTTTATCCATCATTGGTACACTTGAGCAAATATTTTAAGTGGAGTTGGCACTGCAAAAATCAGTTTAAATTAAAAGCAAACAACAAAACAACACCAGCCTCAGAGTAAAGAATTTCATCCCCCATATTTACATGTTCTTCTCCATACTTATCATCCTGAATACAAATAGGAGTTCTAGGAGGGTAAAATTTCAAAATCTTGGCATTTGATGACATTGCCTAAGTGGCATCTTCTGAGATGAAAAGCATTTGTGTGTGAGGTGTGAGATCAGATCTATATACTCTGGCTGGTTATTCAGCAGTTAGACTTGGGGAAGGTGTGCACAGTCTAAAAGAAGTTGTTGGTGAACAAAAGAAAAGATAGATTTGTACTTGGTCTTTCCTCTGGGACCAGAACTCTGCATGTGTCCTACAGGACTCCTAAAGCTGAAATTTCTCTGGCAATACACAGGTGCTGATGGGGCCCTTCAGAGCCATCTGGGGTACTCCTACTGCCATGACCCCTTTTGTCCCTCCATGGCTGTGGAGGAGAGAGATGCCCACTAAGTTGTGTTTCTTTATCTCTCTTTAATGCAATCCTGCTGCTTTGATCAGCTGATTTGTCCCTCTGCTTGAATTAATTTCTGCTATAAAACTGAAAACCAGCCATGAAATCTTTCAGGGTTTAACTTTTGTTTTTCCTGTTTAGAGCAGCCTCTCAGGTAGCTCTTTCTCCTGGTGGGTCTGACTCATGGCACCTCTGGATCCTGCTCCTGTCTCTGCTCCACAGGGCTGGGGAACAGCCAACAACAACCTTTCAGAGACAGCTGGGGACTCTCTGAGTCTTCTCATGATGAATAATCTGTGTCTGATGCCTGTGATAGCCTCAGGCAACTCTGGTTGCTTCTGAGTCTTAGAGCTGCTTAAAGATCTTTGCTGGAGCCTCTGGGCCCTGCATTAGACAGCAACTGATCTCCTACAAAGGTGCCATTTATTCAGGCCTGTGGAGCTATGACAGACTTAGGCAGGCCTATCTTGCTCTTGGCTAGGGGGATTGGTGTTGTCTGACCAGTAGACGCCTTGCATGGATGCAGCTGAAACCTTTTACTGGAGCAGCTTTTTGGGAATGGTTGCTGTCTTGTTGCTCCATTGAGTGAAAAATGCTGTTGTGGTAGAACAGCATTCCTGTGTCAGCGAGGGACTCTCCTGGAACTGTTTCAGAGTCTGTAGATGGCTTTCTGGAAGGAGTTGGCTGAGAAACAGTTGTCTCAAGCTGACTGTGACAGCCAGAGCTATCCTGCTGGATGCTTTGTGCAGCACTGCATCCATGGGGCTGAGCCTGGTCACCTCCACTCTCTCCCATGTGCAGGGCCAGTACGACACCACCACACCACCCATGATTTTAGAGATCTAAGCAGCAGCAATTAGCTCTGGAGGATGAGGTACCATCAAGGTTCTCATCTGGTTGGTTTTGTTTACTTCTAATAATCAAGTAATAGAGAATCACCAGGAGCTACCCTAAGCACCTCCTATGATAACTTTCTTACTCGATCTAAGCCTTGCAAATATTTTCCACTCCATTCCTATCTTGTCTTCAGTCCTGTAAGAGCTTTATGCTTCACCCAATTAAAATCTTTCTGGGTCTCATGTGTGGTAAGTTCTTAACCAAAAACATTCTTTAGACTCACAGTCTATCAGTATGTGTGCGTCAACTTAGCTACGTGTGCCTTTCCCTTTAGGTCATCCCAGGCAGCTGGGGAAGGTTCCCTAAATGGGATCTTGATGATAAAAGTATTTTTAAAAAACAACAAGCAAACAAAAACAACAAACAAAAACAAGAAAAAAACCCAGAAAATTTGCTTGAAGAGTACAGTACTCTGTACTGTCCTAGTTAATGACCTCTCTGAGAAGCTTATCAAGCAAACACTGAAGAGTCTTTGAATTTGCCCTTAACACAGCCATTGATATTGGGCTCATCAGTGCTGCAGAATTACAGTACACTTCAGGGAATTGTTTATCGCTGCAATCCTCAAAAATAGGATGACTGGAATGATTAGAGGCAAACACCAGCCATTTTGTCCTGGCATGGGCTGGGCTTTCAGGCACTTGAGATGATGAAAGTTGTATTCTGTCTTGCTTTATGGATGTTATCCTGCCTGATATCTTCTTTAAGCATCTGGGAAATAACATTGCATTCAGATGGACTAACTCAGGATTTCTAAATAAAATAAAAATAATGTCCTGTATTTTATTCTGAAATTTTTAATTTTTAATTTCCTCTCAGAATTTGTGGTTGCACACGTGAGGTATATCCAAACTGATATATCTTTTATCTTGGTTTCTACCACCTTGGGGCCTCTTTGGCTGTAGGCTTTTGTAATTCCTTTACTGAAGTGATCATTTCAATAGACAAAGCACTGAACTTTGAGTTGGGTTTATTAGAACTTAACAACATCACTGTATTCTTCTCTGTAACTGAAAAGTAGTAGGCAGAATACTTATAAACTGCTCTTATTATTGTTTTTGTTTTCAGAACTTTATGAAATTAATTCACTGATCACTGATCCTTCCACATCCAGAGTGCAGCACTGCTGACAAACCATTTTTTGAAGGCAAAACACTGGCACGCTTCATGTTCACATTTAGCTGCATGAGATGTTGCTGTAAACAGTGTGGCTGGGCTATTACAACATGGACCTGGAAAGACAAAGAGAAACTCATTACAAGAGGTGACATCAGGAGGACCAGTACCCTTCTCTGTAAGAATGGAGAATTTTATGATCTCCCTCCTCCTGTGTGATTAGTCATTGGGAGAGCAGCTGTTCACCACGTACTGGGCAGCTTTCCAGCAGTATGACATTATTGACATGCCCCAATCATCACCCATTTCTGCCTACACTTCTGGCTTACATGCTTGAAATGTTCTTTTATCAGCTTTTGGGTCGACAGGAGGCTGGAGCTGTGTGAAAGTGAGATGAGAGTACCACTACAACAAAGACTCCTCATTTCACACGTCCTTACTGCACTGCAGTTCTCTTCTTTCACTGGGATTACACTTGAGTTGGTAAAGCCAACAAGGGGCTCCCTCAGTCTGGGGATCGTTGCCATGTAAAAGTTTTTCAATTCAGCAATTCTAGGTTGCTGGTAATTCAGCAACTAAAATAAAACTAATATCTTTTTTTCCCCAAGAAGGTGGGTTTCTAAGTGCTTGGATGCTGCTGAGTGACTGAAGGAGGAATTCCACAGATAATCTTAACATTTTTGTATGGTCTCCTGAAATTATATCTGTCATCCCTTCCCCCTCCAACAGGGACATCATTTCATCTTAGTGGAAGGGTTTTTAGAAAGGTTACAAAAATATCACTTACATTCACTGAAATGTGACTGACATGCATGGAAATAAAACCTATGCTAGGGAGCCATAAGAAACAGATGAACTATGGCTGTCCCAGATTTTGGATATGCTCTTTGGTCTCTCTTTGTACTTCAAAAGCATTATGTAATTTTCAGAATTAATCAATGAGTTACGCTTATATGGAGAAAACTAAAGCAGAAAGGTTAGTTGCTTGAAAGAAAAAACAAACGAACAAACAAAAAAGCAATAATCCTTTTTTCTTAGTCCCACAGTAGAGTGTTGTGGCTTGTTCTCTTCCTTCTTATTCCAAAGAAGGGGGATGCCTCTTCACCCCTGGCACTGCACTCCCACAGACACGAGAGGGGCTGGCTCCCTTTGAGCAGGGCTGCTGTGGTCAGAGCCTGAATGACCCCCAGCACCTTGAACCACTGGCAGGGGAGGAGCAGCTTATGGCCTTGTGGGGAAAAATGGTTCAGAATAAGCATTATCCTCCAGCTGCTAGTTGTTCTTTCATTGCTCCCTTGAAAAATAAGGATAAATAAAACAGCAGAAGAGTGGCATTTTAGGGTTCAGGTTACCTTGTCTTTCAGCATCTCAGCAGCTCAGTAGCTGCTGCTGCAAGCTCCAATATTAACTGGATAATCAGTGCTCAGAGAAAGGAGCTTTATGTTTCCTTCAGTGTTAAAGGACAAGAACTACCTGCCTCACAGGAGAATGTGATTAATTGTTGCTTGTCTGGAGGAGAGGAGTTACAGCCTGATGGCTTCTCAGTTTTGTCTGCCTTGCTTCTACAAGGCCATGGAAAGGAGTAGAGGGGAGGATACTGTAGAATTTGTGAGTATGATGCTGATATACAGTGAAGTGGATGAGTATAAATATACTTCTCCTTTTTGAACTCATCTGCATCCACAAATAAGCAGATTACAATAAAGCATAGGGAAATTCTCTTCTTTTTTTCTTTTTTTTTTTTTTTTTTCCCACAGAGAAGAGCAGTCATGAAAAGCAGATCAGCTTCCAAAACTTCTCCTTTGCCAAATGCAACATATCTATATTGACACCAGTGTGGTCCAGCACTGACATCCTAATAGCAATGGAATAAAATTGTCATTTAATGCCCATTCTTATTCCTTGTTCCCTCAACAGCTGCTCAAGACATCACTCTGCTGATAAGGATTTATAAGGTTTTGTCTAGAAGAATTGTTTTCTATGTTGTCCCTGCAAGACACTCTGGGGAAAGATGTTCTTGAAACGGTAGGGCTTCCATTTTACTGGAAATCTCAACTTTTTTTCTTTTTTCTTTCTTTTTTTTTTTTTTTACAATTCATTTAAAACTGCTGTAAAATTATTGTGTTTAACAAAAGAAAAGAAAGTAGCAAGTTTTCCTTACTTACTTTAAAAATGGAAAGAAGACCCACTGAAAGATTCTCATCCTTCCCATAATTTGAAATGCTTATTTTTGCTGCTTATTTAAGCACAGAAAACTCCTAATTTTTATAACTAGTAGGTATGTGGATTATGCCCCAAGAAATCAAAACTGTAGTCCTAGCTGTGTTATAGGCCTATGTCCAGAAAATAGTGATGATCATAGTCATGTTTTTATTTGGGGGGTTGTGGAAGACAAGACTGTAATGAGGCATTGGAAAACCAGACCTGGGCTTCCCATCAGGTCTTCCCTACACCAAACTTTTCTCCTGCTTTTCATTTTTACATTATGGTTGTTTTCTTTTTCTGTGTGTCCTTCTTAGCCTGTACTCCTGACAGCCCAGCTGGTACTGTTCATAATTGGCAGGCCATTCAGGGCCTAGACAAAAATAGATGTAAATTAAAACACGATTGACTGACCACTCTCCCCTGCCTTGCACCTTCTGTAGATACTCCTATGTGTGGAAAATGAGTGGGAAATTATATCACTTTGTTGTAGTAAGATTTTATGCATGCTTTGCAGGGATGTAAAGGAATACAGACTAGTATTGTACTGTAAATTGTATTGCATTGTAAATTATTGTACAGAGCAAATAATTTACATTAAGGCTTGTGTGCTAGTTCTTCCTTTGGTTCACACTTTCCACTTTACATGCATTTCATTAATTTTAATTATTTATAATATTAATAATAAATCAGTCTTCCTTCTACTCTGTCCTAGGGGAACCCTATCATAAAAGCTAAAAATTAGGTATGTTATTACTGTATCTGCTAAGCATTAGAAGCCAGATAATTCTAGATAGTGATATCTGGAGAGTATGATGATAATTTTAGATAGTCATTCACCTAGATAGTGAATTGGAATTGAAAGAGGGGTGGAGGGTGTCAAACTATTACAAACTCTGTAACAGCCTCTGTAACCTCTGGAAACCTCAATGGTGATTTAATAATAAAAAAAGACTCAAAGCATTTTAAAAAATAAAAATCCAAGGCTTTCAATGGTCCATACCTGTAACAAGGCTGATTAATAAAATACCATTGAAATGCTAATTATTAAGATTAAAGGCTAATAATTAGTCTGTGTAATTATTACCCAACATTCAGAAATGACCTGACAGCTGTTTCCTGTGTTTAGGAAAGGATGATGGGCAGAGGGAGAAGGCCTCCACAGTGATCCACCCATCCTTACTGACAGACACAGGCTGGGAGGTGCAAAGCCCACAACTGGTACTGCAGCTCAGCTGGAAAGGAAGGCAGGCAGGTGAGCAGGTAGAGTGAATGGGAGACGTGCTTAGGTTTGACTTAATCTAAATCACCTCCTCCTCTGAAAAAAAAACCATAAAAGTTCTGGTAAGTTTTTGGCATGGTTTTGGCATCTGTTTCATTGGCTGTGCAGGGGTTAGAGTCTGTACCTTGCTAAAGGGGCAATTCTTCTTGTAGCAGTTTTACAAAGGAGTCCATGCCCAATGTTCTGGTCTAGCATCTGTAAATGGGGTCACAGCTCTCCTAAGTCTACAGGTTGGCAGAGCTTTTGCAGTAATGGCTTTTCTTAGGGCAGGCATCCAATTTCTTTTAAATCCTTTTAGGTTCAATTGACCCAGGAGAAGAAATTCTTAGCAGGAGTTTTCTGTTCCTCCCCCATCCAGTCATTGTACAAACAAGAACTCAGCCTCTATGATTAAATTACTGTGTTTGATTTAATTGTCTTCAGATTTCAGCAAGTTCAAGATGAGCAGCCAGACTTGTTTCAATTCTCCCTTCCCCTTTCCCACAAATTTTTGCTCAGAGCAGTTTCTGGGATGAGTTTTGACTAGCTTCTGACTTTGCATATATTTTTTCCTACATGTTTTCTGGTGTATTTTTTATGTTCACGGGGTAATTTCTTTTCTGTACCACATGGAGACCTTAATCTGTCACTGAAGCAAATACGGTTCCTGTGTTGAAGGCAAAAGCTTCCTTTTGAAACTTGTCACAAAGATCCTACTCTTGCAGAAGATAATAGATTTCAAAGCCATCAGGAAAGCTGTCAGAGGGAGCAGACTGAATATCACCCTAAGGCACATGGATATCTGTTTAATTATTTTCCTTTTTAAATTAATTAATACAGACTAAAGCTTCTCAGTACTTGGAACATTAGGAGTATCTTCGAAGTGGATTTGTTGGCAGAGGCTGAAATGCAGGATCAAAGATGCATAATAGATTCTTTACTGCACAGCCCAGCCTCAAAGAACTGGGTCTCATCTCACAGTGCAGAAGTCAATGGTAATTTTTTGAATTTTTTGTATAATCTATTCTGAACATCTGTCAGAGCTCTGCTGTAACTGGTTTCATTGAGCAGTGCTTAATGCCTAGTTGACTGACTTATCCTAATATTCAAAGTATATATGATATGTTTGAATTATTTTGATCCAAAAGCCCGTTTGGGGATGTAGTTAGCTTCACGTGCTTTCCTTGTTGCAGAAGAGGATAGAATTTGAAAATGTGTGCATCTTAACTGGAAAAAGAAGAGTGTCTACATGTTGTTCAGTAATTGTTTTCACATTGTGGAGTGCATGAGAGTGTTGAGGGACTGAAACAAAGGTTAGAGAAGGAATTAGTGTTTTGCATGGTGCTGTTGTAAAGCTGATGGCTGACTTACTTTTCAGTGTTTCTTCCTTTCACAGTTTCTGATCCTGGGGGACCCGATCTAGGCTTTCCATAGGGTAAACTAGAACATAACATGAAGAGCTGTCCCAGAGGAATGGGGCAGGGAGGGATGTATGAAAATGGATGGGCAGAGAAATTGGAGGGAAATTACTCCTATGAGTTCCTCATTACCACTCTTCTGACTTTTATATACATTTTAATGGGCTGCTCTTTATCCTGGTGAGCCTGCTGTGTTGGCTCCTGCGCTTTTGACTTTCCCTGCATTGTACGATGCTTGCCGAAACAAGGATGAGAGATGGGAAAAAAGGTTTCTGTAATTTGGTAGTGGGTGAATACCTGAAGTGATTCCAGGTGAACCACCTTCTAGACTGCTGCCACACCTAAACTAATTATCTTCACAGAGATATTTTTATTTACTGTGAGGAAGTCCCCAGAATTTCTGCTTTCTGTGTAGGAAGAATGGTTTGAATCATTCCTGTAACCCCTTTCTCACACTAATTTTCTGTTAAAATTGTTGTTGTCTGTATTTTCCAGGTAGTATTGAGAGTAAACTGATAATTGTAGCTTTGGTAAGCTGTTGTGTGATCACTTTTTTCTAGGTTAAATGATTTATAATGTTTTACCACAGCCTTATAAACAGGAAAAGCCAGCCTAAAGACAGAAGAGAGATACTAATTAGAGAATGGTAGAAATACAAATTTAGAGCAGCTACAGTAAGACAGAGAATTTAAACAAAAGAGCATCCCTTTTATTCAACCTAAGCCTTAATTACATATCCTAAGTCCTCTATTATATCCCAAGTTTAACTGCAGAAAACAGGGGATGGGAAAACTAAGCATTAACAGCCATATTTGGCAGGAGCTCCCAAATAAGATTTGTCATTAGAGGTGAAAGTAGGAAGTAAGCCCTCATGAGGAGAGCCTGAGAGACATCAGGATGCTCTAGTTTGGCCAAGAGGAGATGAGAACCTGGAGCTCCTGCTACCATGGAATGAGACAGAAGTAAGTTGGTGAGTGCAGGCTGGATGAAGTAGGTAAGGGAGAAGGTGATAATCAAATATGACCTGGTAATGTACTTTACTGTTTTGTCATTAAAAAAAAAATGTTTAACTCTACATTGGTGGTCTGCATTTGTCGCAGGATCCCTTAACAGGCTCCCAAATTGTTTTTCAGCCACCATGAATGGTGTTTTCTTGAGCAAATGTTCAAGGAATTGTTATTTTGGGGGACTAGTAGCACCAGATGTTGATCTTGAAGAAATAACATATTTAGTAAATTATGGAAGTGTACAGAATGCAATTCCCTTACCTCTCAGAATTTAATGACAGCAATGTTTCTCTGCTATGTGTGTGGACCCTCTCCTGCAGACTTGCTTTGTTTAATTTCTTCCCATCCTCCCCAAAGTGGTCACTGAGGAGGGACATGTGCTGCTTTACTGGGTGTACAGGGCTATGATCAGCCCTGCAAGCTGGTTTCTCTTCCAGGGAATCCTGGGCTTCATATGTTTTCCTAGTTTAGTTTTCTTTGTTTCCAAATACACTGAATTATCTAGCTAGTCTAAATTGAGTGTGTTCATTAAGTCTGAATAATGAAATTATGCCCTTTTCCTCTCAGCTTAATACAGACAATACAAAGATAGCAATAACCTAGATAATCAAGGAAGCTTAACACCTTCCCCCCCCCCCCAAATTCATTTAATAAAAGGAGATTCCTCAAAGTTTCAAGACTTAGGATGGCGGGGGTTTGTTTGGGTTCTTGTGCACATGTGTGGCTTCCAAGACAGAGTTGCATTTTAATTAAAAATAGGTGATTTTTTTTCCTAACAAAGAAAAACGCACTCATTTAGCCACTTTAGGTTTATATTTTAAATTCCTGCTTCAAATAATGGGAGTCCTATAGAATTTCAGAATAAAATCATTAAGTATTTTGCATAAGAGTAGTTTCTAATTACATTCTGTAACCTGAAGTTAAACACCCAGAAAGATGATAAATATTAGTAGACAGTCTATATTAAAGACTTAATATGTGTCCAGAGTATCTTAATATTTCAGTGTTTGATGTTATCCATCTAAATTATCTCTATAGGGCGAAAATTGTCTTCTGTTTTCCCTTTTCCACAGATGAAGTGACACACAGAGAGAATTAGATATATCTCTTCCCACTTGTTTTTAAAAGCATCATGGCCCAAGTTCATGCAAAAATAATATGGCAGTGTCAGGAGCTAAACTTCACTTTTAGTCTTTGATCACATTCCCCTTCCCTCAGCTGAAGTGCCTCGAAAGGGGATTTTGAAAGCTTTATACCATGAGCAAAGCTTCCTGTGGATGTTTTCTCTCTGTTGCTTCAAAATGTAATTTTGGTAGGTGTTGTTTATGGTCTCTTTTAGTAGCAGCTTATGTGAAGCATGGAATTCCTCAGGGAGTGAGCTGTTAGTGAGACTCACAAAAACAGTGTGTGTGGAAATGGAAGAAGGTCTCTACCTCTGTTTTAAGTTCTGTGGGTTGTCGTGGGCTCCATTCCCAGCTGACAGAGGCACTAGATAAGTCTCCATGCTCCATTTCCAACTCCATTCCCAACTTAATTTGTAATCTTTCTTCCCACCATCTGACCAGGAAAACAGTTTGTCTCCATTGATGCTATCTATTCATGGACATTCAGAGGGTACTGTTGGATTTTTTACCCATACAGAACTAGTTAGGACTTGGGGTTATTGTAGATAAAGAAAAATTATTTCTTTTGTGCTTATACAGTTTTCATACCTGCAGTGTAAAATATATCAATACTGCAAAACCTGGGCTGTTTTCTTCTTCTGCCTTTTTTTTTTAATGCATCATTTTGCCCTCAGTATAGGAAATCTTTGTCAAAAACACTGGGGTGAAGTGCCACACAGCCCTCACCTTGTAAAAGAGCTTTAGAGCAAGCTGCTGCCATGTTCTCCTGGACTGGGGGACACAAAGCAGTCTGGCTAACACCTTTGAGAAATGAGAGTGGGTCTCCACATCTCTATCTCCTTTGCATAATCTGTGATATCTGAATTAAGTTTCATGGCATATTAACACTGAAGCTGAGTTAATATACGGTGTTGTATATAATACACTATGTATGACTTGGGCACCAGTTGTGCTGGAGCATGAGCAGCCACAGACTTGAAAATGTCTCTTTCTGTGACAGAAATCCTAAATATTACTGAAACCATGTTCTCTTCACATGATTTTATTTTGTATTCCTTGTCCCATTACAGGGTCTCTTGCAAAACCACTCATATTCAAGCCATCTAGCTTCCTCTTCTCTCCTCCATGTACTTGTCACAAAGTCCCCATTCCACATCTTTCATATTACAAATATTCCCATGGTGTTGCATGGTTAATTTTAATTTGTAACATCAGAAATTCTAGGATTATGTTAGCTTTGTTGAGCCTGGGCACTATGATGTGAAGAACAACAATGAGCATTAACATTTATAATAATGATGTGCTGCAAAGAGTAAGAAACAGAAAGAAGACAAACCCCACTGTGTTTTTGTTTTCTTGCATATTCACACACTGTGCTCCCAAACTGAGCTAAGATAGAGCTGGTTGTGTAGAAGTTGTCTTGCGAACTATACATTAGTCTGACATTGGATACAGTGTATATATAGGCAAATATGCAGTCACAGGTTTATTGCTCTTAATATAACTCGTCTTAAGCTTGATTACTTTTGTTTCAAAATTAGACTCTTAGAACATATTAATTACGGACATATCCCCAGACAACATGGCTGTCCTTGGGGAATTTCTGCCCTTAACTCTGATTAGTATTAGTAGGAGCTACCATGTAAACTCCTAGAGGACCTTAAGATAAATAATGTTCTGCTAGCTGTGGTTTTTTTTGTTTAAGGTATAGAACAATGCTAAAATGTTCCAGGAGGGAATTGATTGAGTGCCTGATAGTGCCAGTCTGAAACCTTTCCTTTCTTTATGTAAATACTGTAAATATTCCTCTATACAAGAGCATGTAGGGACAGAACCAGGGGGAATGGGTTCAAATTGAAAGAGAGCAGGTTTAGAATAGATTAGATATTAGGAAAAAGGTCTTTACTGTGAAGGTGCTGAGGCACTGGAGCAGATTTCCTAGAGAAGGTGGGGATTCCCCATCCCTGGCAGTGTTCAAGGCCAGGTTGGATGGGGTTCTGAGCCACCTGGTCTAGTGGAAGGTGTCCCTGACAATGATGGAGAGGCTGGAATGAGATGATCTTTAAGGTCCCTTCCAATTTAGGTAATTCTATGATTCTCTGTGGTGAATTCTGGAACTGATAAAAGCTCATCACTGTAATAAGTGTAAAATACATATTATCGTGTATTTTAAAATTTATATATAATGTGATGGTCCTTTTTTTTGTTTGGTTGGGGTTTGTCATTTTGGTTTTCTATCTTGAATTAGACATTAGTGAATACATTTAATTTTTCCCTGGAAGCACTGGACTGAGGAACGGTACTATTATATAAATAATGTCTATGTGACATGAGGTTGTAAGCCCTAATTATCCACTTGCCATAATTTTCCCACCTTGAATTTCTTGGGGAAAAATAATCTCATTGGAATTAGCAACAGGAACAATTTTCAGACAGAGAGGGTGGCTTGTGCTAGATGTTAGATAAACTTAGAGATTATTGTGCCTGTGTTGTCTGAGACTTCTGGGCTCTAGTGGAAGCTAAGTGTATAATAATTAAAATAGCTTCTTAATGATGGAGAATTTACTGCATCTTTTGACAATTTATCTCAGTAGCTAATTATACTTAAATCGTGCTTTTTATCTTCACCTTGAACTTGTAAATATTGGATGCTGTTGTGTGTCTGCCCACTAATTTAGAGTCTTATGAAATATCTTCTTCTTGTCTAGTCCCTTAAAGATTATAATCTTCTCTTTGAAGCACAATACATTTAGTTCAGTGTCTCACTGGAGGGAGTCTTTTTTTCTTTTTTTTTTTTTTCCAGAAGAAAATTTTTCTTGTTGCTCTTCTCAGCTCTCTTTCTAAGCTTATTTATTTTTATTTATTTATTTAAATTAAAGGTATCATAGTTTCCCAGGGGCTTTCCTGTGTTGTTCCCAGAGATATTATAGGTTTCCCGTGCACGTCTGCAGCTGTCCCTAAGCAAATGGCACAGACGTTCGTGCCTGCCTGGCTGCCCTCATGGAGAGAGCTCTGACATCCCTGAGCTGATGGAAAGAGCAGGCAGGTGCCATGCAGAATCCAGCCTAAAGGGGTTTATTGTCTAACACCATTCAGAAGCTGCACCCAGGAATAAAGGAGGATCTCTTCCAAATGATGGTCTATTCTTAGCAACAGCTAAATCTCATGATCATGATGGTCGGCCCATGTGACTGGAGGGCCATGTTCCAGGGCGGTGGTGATGAGGAATGCATAATGCCTGTCTTATCATGGAGGTGCTCCTCAAGGAGGAGAAAGTCACAGCTTGCTGGATATACAGAGAGAAATAATCAGGTGTTACACACTTGCAGCTGTGCCAGCTGCTCTGCAGGTCACAGCAGGACAAAAGCACTCTTACCCAAAATGTAGTAATAGAAGAAAAGTAATTGTGTTGTTTTGTGTCAGTCTGCTCTATGCAAAGAATGCAAGTCAAACTCTGGGATTAGATAAATGATGATGCTGACAAAGCAGTGCCCTGAAGGTGTGTGGGGGGCGGTAAACAAATACATCCATATGTGAAAAGTCATGGGCTTCTCTTAGGGAACAGCAGGAGCTGACCATCTTCTCCAATCGCTTCTGAGTCCAGCTAGCCCAGTGTCATGCAAGGGAGTGCTTTAATATTGCTCCCCTTGGTTTATTCTTTACATACTTAACTTGCTGGCCTAGTTGGAAATTCCCTTTTTTGTGTCATACTGTTGATGAAAATGAAGGTAAAGTGGGTCAGGTGTGTGTGAGAGTGTCTCCCCCATTACATGGAAAAGAAACAAAAAAGGGAGAGAAAAAAGCTCACCAAGAGTGGAAGGAAACTCATGTTGAAAAGATGGTAGTGATGAAATACAGGAAGAGTGTGACTGTGATCTCTCTGTCTGTGGATAATTTGTTTCTAACAGGATGTAACAAAGATTATACTTCCAATTATTTGTTTTATTCTAGTTGCAAATGAAGAATTGTTCAGTACACATCTACTTTCTTAAGCTTCTTTTGCTGCTTCATATTTTTTGCACAACAGAGATATAATGGAGCATTACCAGGATCTTCAGTACTTTTCTGTCACTTGGTTTTGTTACAGTAAATGAGCACAGGCATCTTTTACTGTTGGTACAGAAATAAATAAAGCATCTTAGGTGGCCTCTTTCTTGAGGTTCTCATTTGATGTTTAGGTAGGTTTTGGTTCCTGATCAAAGATTTATTTTAGTGAAGGACAAGGCATAAATGTCTTCTCTTCCAATTTGCTGGACTGTGCATGTTAGCATATTTTATGATGAAATACACAGAAGCCAAGCACTGACACTGCTCCAAGGTAAAACTGGTAGCAAAAAGCTGTGCAACTATAAAACTCATGACACTGTCATAAAGTATGGCTTTTTAGTGTGGATGGGCTGACACTTTTCTACTATTTCATCTTTTAACTGATTTATTAAGTAAGGTTGAATGTTGCTGTGGGCTGAATTACTGTAGGTATCATCTCAAAAAGTGATCTCTGCAAAGACAGGCCTCAGAACATTGCCTGATTTCTGTATTCAGCTCAGGTTATTAGAACTGATCACCCAGAAGAGAGCACACAGCAAATATCCACACAGCAAGTATTCAGAAAGTACACTAAGTCTTAAAATTATTTTTTTTTCTTTTTGTACTCTTTAACATTTAATGTAATCCTATCAATTTGGGTGGTGGGTTTTATTTTCTGGGCATAGGAAGGTGGGGAAACAACCTTCTCACCATGCCTCATTAACAAAGAACTTTACTCAAGGAGGAGATGTTAATAAGTAATGAAACAAAGGCTCTTTTATGGAGATTAAATGTCCATGTGTCAAAGTACAAAGTTCGTGTGCAAAGTGCAGCTGTTCCCCTGCTCACAGCCCCAAAGCCTGGGGTTCAGAGTCTGCCAGTTTTCCTGTCACGGAGCTGACTGGGGCAAGGTCCTGCCAAGGTTCAGAGGTCAGTGGCTGAAGCCTTGCTGGCCCCGTGGCCCTGCAGCCCCACTGTCTGACACTCGGAATAAGCAAATTAAGATTATAAGTACAACCAACAAAAACTTCCCGTTCCCTTCTATGATGTGTCAGGTTTCATTAAAGAGGGAAACATTTTGGAAAGAGTCACTGAAGCGTTTAAATATAATGTGCTGCATAATGGAGTGACCTCACCAAAACCCTCTGAGGGAGCAGACTAGGAAAATAATGCATGTGGGTAGTAGTGCCTGCATGCATTCTCCTTCCTCCTGAGATGTATTTAAATGAGGAAAAATAAACAGCTAATTCCATATATCCAAAAAGATGAAACAACTCTTAAAAAAAGGAAAAAAAAAAAGAAAAAGCTAGTCCCTGTGTTCCCTTTGTGTCACAGTAAAGGTGTTCCACAACACAGTGGTGAAGAGAACTTAATAAGTTTGGATATCCTGCTTTCAAATCTTCCTTTTTCACCTCCTTCAGAAGCTTTTTCGAAGCTAACTCCAACTTTCTTATTCATAAGGGCTGAAAACCCACCATGCAGCTTTTTTGATTAGCTGTGGTCATATCAAAGGCTGCTGTACCCAAGCACAGACCCTGCGTGAGAATGGAGACTGACAGCTGAGAGCAAAGGCTGGTACAAACACCCTTGGAGGAATTTATATTTCAGACAATGTTGTAGCTGTATTACAGATAGAGAAAAGTTTCCTATGTGTTGCCACATCCTTTATCATGGAAAGGATGATAAACCATGGGTGGTAAACCAAGTCATCAGTGCTCAGTGTCTGCAGCATGCCACAGGTCTGAGTAGACTGCTGTCATCTCACCTCACTGAAAGGAACATGAATGTTCAGAAAACTTCCTCAGACAGCAGAAGTCTGCCCCCATTGTATCACAGCTCCTATATCTCTGGGTTCAATAAATTCAATTATTGAGAGCCACAATCAAAACCAGGATTCATGGAAGGACTGTAGTAGCCAAAACGTGAGTTCTGGACCAAAAGATTTGTGTATTTAGAAATTATGATTTTTTCTTTCCTGCAAATATTCATGAGTCCACCAAATACCAGAGGATTCTTCCTCTGATGAGTTGGTCCTGTGCTTTTGTTATTACTTCAGGTCTGACGTTCCCCTTCTAAGCAATATATTTAAGAAACTAACAATGACCCTACAGTGAACACTCCAGATCACAGCTTGTGAGAACTTGGAAGTAGCATGAGCTACTCAGTGCTTAAAAATAAGTGGGGCAAAAAAAAGCAGTCTACCAAGGTCCACAGGACTAAAATAATGTGTTATAATGTCTGAGCCCTTCCTGAGGGAATACTGAGAAACAGAAACAACAGGAACTGCACCTGTGAGGTTCCATTCCTATCTTGGACTGTGGAAAGCCAGGAATATTAGGGAGTTTGGGGTTTTTTTGGTTTGGTTTTTTTTTGTTTGTTTGTTTGTTTGGGGGGTTTTTTTTTTGCTACTCTTTGCTGTCTGCGTGCAACCTCTGCAGTGAACAGACCAAGTCATTGAGACATTTTTGGAAATAGTGACTGTGGCAGAGCACATCCATAACCAGTTCATTTGGTCTGCACTGATGCAAATCCCTGACATAGCAGCAATAGCGAGTAACATTTTATGTTGCTCCCACTGCTGAAGTTCCACCCAAGTCTCTGGCTTCTCTGCTAGGCTGATTACACCTGGCCTTGGAATCTTTGTTTCCAAAAAAACTCTGTCTCTACCCTCCCCAGCACTTCTGGCAACTGAAAACTGGAGAAGATGATAATATTAACAGCTATAAAATGTGTACATTGCTTCCTGCACTGATAAAAGTCCTTCAGGTGATAGAGCTCTTCTGGGTGGTGACTATGGATTTGAGCTTCGGCTTGCCTTGTGTATAGATGAACCCTGTCAGGCCATTACTACTATATGGAGTGGAATTCCTTCATTCTATCCTGTTGGCATTGACCACATATTAATAATGGTATATTTGCAGGAGGAGGTATAATGGAAGAAAGGAGGAGTGTGCCTATAGCCCCCTGGTTAGTGAGGTTTCATGAGCCAGGATAGTAGGCTGAAGTTCAGGTACATAGTCCAAATCAAGCAAAAAAGGAACTGGGACTGGGTTTGCAAGGTAGCAACTATGCTGGTTGTTGGCTTCACTGAAGGAGATAGGTGAATGTTTGCATCTCTCTCTTCCTTTCCCCTCACCCCATTTTCATCATTGTCTTGTGTGCCTGTGTCACCTGGCTTTAGTTAGAAATACAAGAGTAAATAGGAAAATTACTTGCAGGTCAATTTTTGTTTTCAGTTTTCTGCTTCTTTACTTTCTCTCTCTCTTTTTTTTTTTTTTTTTTTTTTTTTTTTTTTTTTTTTTTTTTTTTTTNTTTTTTTTTTTTTTTTTTAATTTTCTCCCTTTTTTGCTTTATTTTCAATTTTTGCCTGGGTGTACGTGCTTTTGTTTAAAGTCACCTATTTTCTATCTCAGCAGATAGTTTGAGAACCATCCACCTTTTGCCTGCCTGAACCAAGACCAAGATCCAAGAGAAGGACTGTGCTGTACTAGTTGGTTGCAGATCTACTGGGATCCTAATATTGAGAGAGATCTAGCAGGTAAGTAAAAGTTGGAATTTATTCAAGGTGCTGAGACTCTTAAAAGAGAAGACTGTTATTGCCAATTCTGGAAAATAAAAAGTGGCCAGAAAATGGTGTATGCATGCAAATACAATTTGCAGGATATTTTTAATCTGGGCACTAGTATATTTCCACTAAGAATCTGTGCCTGTGAAATGTTTTCTTCTCAGTTTACACACTCCCCAGTCCCTCTTTCAAACTTCTCCAGGTAAGGCTATCAGAAAAGCCCTCCCATCCAGCTTCCTCCTCATGCAAATAGAGGTGTCTTAAGAAAATGCACTGGGATTTCCTGTGGCAGGAATATTGGAAAAAGCCAAACCAGAATAGTCCAAAAAGAATTTTTGTTTCTCATTATTTTTTTAGTTTTTGTCTCCTATTCAGAACTTTCTTTTCTATATGTCTTCTTCATCCAGTCTTGACCACACTGGCTGGGTAGAGTAAGACGCCTGTCAGCAGCTACAGTTTTACTGCTTTATTCTCCTGGGGTAGTTAAGGCAAACTTTCCACCACCCATTGTTTCTTCCTAATGTTGGTTGTGTTATATCAACAAGAATGTGCTTGTAGAGATACTTAGAATGCTCTCTAAAGCAAATTGACATTTATCATTTGGTGTCATACTCAGTAAAACTACTTGCACTCTAGGACTCTGCCAATTTTTTTTTAATCATATTTCAAATAAAATACAAAGTACCTTGGTGTCCTGGTTTTGAAAGACAGGTATCTGCCAGCAAAAGCTGGAAATTCCCTTTGAATAGAGAATATAAACCTCCTCCCTCAGATTATTATAATTTTGCAATTTGGGGCTTTCAGGCAAAGTTTTGGGAATAGGACTAACACTTCTTTACTAGGAATATTAAAAATACAAAATACTTTCTGTAGTAGCACAGAAAGACATGCAAATAAAATAAACAAAAACCCTGTGTGAGTCAGTGACATGACCTGACACCCTGTTGGTCAGGGTGTTAGAAGCAGTCCAGATGAATCCTCCTGGAGTAACAGATGCAGTTCTGTGGAGTAGAGATGGTCCTGTAGAAAGTCCAGTGGTGGCAAGATGGGTCCAGTCTTCCTCCAGGAATCCAGTGGAAAAAACCAGGATGACCTGGTGTTCCTACATCTCCCTTTTATCTAGGTAGGAATGCTTGGAGCACCCCCTCACTGGATGGAGCATCTCATAATAGGATGATGTAATGTATCATGTCATTGGTGAGCGTTAATGGCCTATTATCAGAAAACATCAGCCCCAAAACTGTGTTTGGTCACCTTTTTGTTTTGGTCAAGCACCCATAATCACCCAGCAATTAGTTCCCAAGCAACCTACCAGAGAAAAAATTTCACAAGCACAAAGGAAACAAATCCAACCCCCCAACACCTGGGTAGATGTTAAAATTAGAAGAAGATTCTGAGTAGCTCATAACTTTATATGTTGGTAATAATGAAACAAGTACATGTGTGTTAGATGAGTTGCACACGTTTCAAAATTAGAAGAAAAGAGTGGACTAAATAAAGTTATTTTTATAAGTCTACATATATTTTCTATGTAAGGACTTTGACAATCTTCTTCAAAAGAGTTGTTAAAAATGGTAATGTTCTTTTTCTCATATTCAGGTTTAAGTTTTTCCCTGGCAAGAACCTCAGGTTTTTGCATTTCAGTCGTACAGCATGGCCTGCATTGTGTAAAATAATTATTGAAAATAAGCTTTTCTAAGAAAAGAAAAAAGAGTAAGCAAATTTGTTTACAACATGTGAGTTATGACAGACGTCATATAAGATATGTGATATGAGAAAGGTTTGAGTCTTTATTATGGAAGGATTTTGTTGTTTTTGGTCTTCCTGTGACATGAGACTTTATATGAAAATCCGGATTTGTATTGCTTCTGTGTTAAGTGGAGGGTTCTACATGATCTCTCTGTAATGTGTCTGGCTGCTGGTTTGCCACTGTTAAGGGTGGAGATCAGTGGTTTATCTTGAAGATGCTGACTTTAAATTCAGAATTGAGGTCATGGTAGAAGCTTTTGGTTTACTGAACTCTCAGTTCTCAAAAACAAATCTCAATAAACTGCCACCTATAGTAGGAGTGATTTAAATATTTAATGATGTTTTGACTGGAAAGTGAATGAATGTAGAAGGATCTTCTAGAGTTAACATTGAATTAATTACTTGCCAGTGTTACTTTTAGCATGTTCTTCTTTTCTCTAAGTCACTCTCCCACTCTGGGAGTGATCCTTTGTTCCTGCTCCTGTTCCACAAAGCGCTCCCTGCCTGACTGTCAGCACAGATACATAGTTTTCATCTGTGGAGAATTTTCTAACTTTTTAGTCATAACTGAAAATTTATGTGCTCAGTTCAACTCAATGAATTGCATGACGAATCTGCAGTGAGGCAGACGCCACAGGGGAGACAGAAAGGCTGCCTGTCTGTCTTGCCAAGTATCTCAGCAATCCTGGGACAGCAGCAGCTCCCTAGTGTGACAATGAGCCGTGTTGACTTTTTGATATATTCGGGTACAAAGTTCCCACTGAAGATTTTGCTTCCCGTCGATCGTTTGACACAGCCGTGTGTCTACACCATGCTTCCATATCTGCTGGAGAGGGAGGGGAAAACATCAGGGCATTTCAGTGCCTTATCAGCCCTGCTGGTGGGTGGTGTGAAGACCAAAGAGGAGCAAGTGTGCTCCTCACAGACTTCAGGGTGTGTAGCCTATTTTCCATAATACAGCTGAAATGTTCACTAATTAACTTTTGCTTGTTTACATTAGTTGAGTTTATACACCTAGGCTGTTTTGAGACATTTATTTTTATTTCAAAATTCTGTGCTATTTTTTATGCTGGATATGTAGCATCACCATGCATTTATTTTCCATGACGACAAGCAGACTTGTTTCCTTGTGAACAGATGAATTGTTTAATTTTCACACAAAATATGAACATACTCTTTGGAAGTATATTATAGTATGAACTGATCTTACTGAGAGACTGGTAGGTATACATTACACAAACAACAGGTGTTCAAATTTACTGCTATAGCTAAAATAGCATTTGCTGAAATAGATACAAAAAATTCTGAGAATGCAAGAAGGTCTTTTTTAATCACATCCAATTTTGATAGCACAGATACTTAGATTTTTAAGTAACAGTGAAATTGTTTGGACTTAATTGGTTTCAGAAGAAGTGGAGACAAGATAAAATAATTGGTTATCTTCAGTTAGGTGTTAAGATGTACTTTTTTCTTTTTCCAGGAAAGATCCTTGAATTAAAAACAAACAAGTTGATTTTCTTTGGATTTCATCTGAGCCACGAGCTTTAGGTCAATGAGATTTGATTTCTTTTTCAAAATACCAAATCAATTATGTGAGGGACAGAATTTAAGTTTTCATTTCAGTCTCAAGTCTTCTATTTTTAATGTGTTTTCTGAAGGGACTCCTGTAGTCTGGAATATTGGTGATGCAGGGATTGCTTACTTTGACTAGGACCAAGTAGTCAGTTACCGCTTGTGCATGTAGTGAAATGAAGCCATGGAAGAGAGGAAAAAGGTTGGGACAACAGCTTATGAAATTGGCCACCCAGCTTCCTTGTAATATAATGGTAATGGCAAAGAGACTCTGGAATCTTACAATGCTTCATATATCTGTGGAATTCAGAACTGCCTCTGGATACAGTCTTTAGATCCAGCTTCTTCAAAGTGGTGTTGCTGTTTTCACAAAACTAAGCAGATATCAGCCCCTGAAACACAAACTGTATGGAAAAGGGATAGATGGATTTAGTTGCATTCTTTCCTTTTGAATGTCCTAATGTAGATTTCACACAAGGAGGATAAAACAGTGTTGCAGTTTGAGAAGATTGTCTCTAATTGTTGGATTTTACTTTTCTGCATTTATGCCCCCTTTTTTTTTCCTTTTTTGCCATCGACTTTTATGGCAAGGACCTGATGTAAAGATGGTTTTGATAAACACATCCTGTATATCTTAAGTATCAGCTCAGTGAATCTTCCTTTGAACAGCAAATTCATTCCAATACTCAGTATTTTAGCCAGGGCCGCAGGGCAAAACTCTTATGTTGCACAGACACACATACAAAAAGAATTAAAAAAAAAAAAATCCAAGGGACTTTTAATGATCCAGCAGAGATGATAGGACCTTGGCATATGAAAAACCCTGATATTGTAAATCAAAGAAGGCTGTCTTGAGTGTAGTAATATTTCTACGCTAATAAATTAGTGTCATAAGTGATTTGTCAATAAGATGTAGAATATGCTATGAGGGAAGTCAGACAATATTTTTCTTTCCCATAGAAAAATAGGGTGAGGTCATAGTAAAATCCTCAACATGATTTTTTTCATAAGAATTATGTAGGTGTTCTGACCCACTGCAAAATATTTGCATATTTAAATTATTATGTCTAAGATATCCTTATATAGCTAAGCAAGGTTGATGAAGATGGGCTGAGAGAACTAGGGGCTCTGAAGAAGAGAGGACTCTGGGAATGCTTTATTGTGGCCTTTTAGCACTAAAAGGTGACTTATGAAGAAGATGGAGACAGACTTTTTAACAGAGCCTGTTGTGATAGGACAAGATGTAGTGGTTTTAAACTGAAAGTTTAAAGAGAGGTAAGAGAGAAACACTGTATGATGAGGGTGGCGAGACACTGTTAGAATTTGCCCAGGAAGGTGGTAGATGCCCCGTCCCTGGAAGTTGATCAAGGTCAGGTTGCATGGAGCTCTGAGCAACCTGATTGAGTTAAAGATGTCCCTGCTTGCTGCAGTGGGTTAGATTAGATGACCTCCAACATAAACCATTCTACTTATCTTTTGATCTGATTTGTCACACCAGGCCCTGTTGTACAAAACCTTCCTCCACTGCTACTTCATGAACACACAGTTATAGGTAGAAGTCCAGACTGACCATTTGGCACCCCTCTCTCCAGTGATACTATGAAAAACCCTTAGGAAGGTCACAGGATTATCAAAACTCTGACATCTTTGTTTTAATACATTCATGCTTTCAACAGATTTGGAAGTTGCATCTTAGTACAAAATTTAGAAGTGTTAAGTGGATGTAATTCCTCTGGAATTTGCTGGGCTGGCTGCAGCAGATCTGTAAGCCTTCTATGGATCTACTAAAACAAGTGTGATTCTGAGAAAAGAGTTTCTGTCTTTCTCAATATCCAGAGAATTTTGGAGGGTAGAAGGCTGGTTTATTTGCCATGTTTTTCAGGTAAATTTGCTAATCTGTGATAAGACATTCTTCTGTAGTAGTAAATCAGGGTCTCTGCAGTCTGCACCCATTAGCCAGAGCATATCAGCCATGGCTCAGGAGAAGGTCTCCAAGGTGGAACCCTGGCACATCCCCTGACACATCATAGTCTATTTTCAGAACCACCTCTGCACTGTGCCCTGTGGTTGCAGTTTCTTCTTATGGGTTTCTGATTTCAGGTTGTGATTCCTGTGCAGATGCTTATTTCTATCTCTGGATGCTAACCATTGGTTTGATTTTCTGGTTCCTGGTTTTTGGCCATGAATGTTTGGCTGATTTCCCAGTACTGGACACAGGACACAGGCCCTAACCTTTGGACTGGATAGCCCATGCTCCAGTTTGTAATCCTAGACAGCCACCAGGTAATCTGTAGTAGAGAGTATTCTAATATACTCAATAACAAATGAAATCGAGCAGATAAATTTGGGTTTTGGTTTTTGTTGTGTTTTTTTTTTTTTTTTTTTTTTTGGGTTTTTTTTTTTTTTTTTTTTTTTGGGTTTTTTTTTTTTTTTTTTTTTTTGTTTTGTTTTTTTTTTTTTGTTTTTTTTTTGTTTTTTTTGTTTGTTTGTTTGTTTGGGTTTGTTTTGTTTTGCTGTTTTTTGGTTTTTTTTGTTTTTTTTTGTTTTTTTTTTTAATTCATGACAACTGCAGCTATTTATTTGTAAATTGGTCTTCTATTGTATTTGCTAGATTGCAAAATGTAACTTCTACTTTCCATTAGTTATCATACTGTGCCTAATGGCCATCCTTCCTTAGGGAGAATACTGCCATGTCTGAGCCAGTGAAGTGGGTGAACAGAACTGTTAGCATGTATAAACATTTCAAATTGGTGGCCACAAGTTCAATAAATTAGACTGGAAAAGGCAATAGTGGCAGAACTTCTATTTCATTTATATGTAACATGTTATAAACATTATTGATATGCTGTTTGTGTGTCTGCTTTTTTATGGGAGTTCATAATGTCATTTGAGCGCACATGACGTAAGAGTGTAAACACACTCAAAATGCGGTCACTCAGACCCATAAGAGTGTCATGAAAGTTGATGAAAATATGAGTTACAAAGTTCACAAAGTATGAAGATAAATTTCCAGAAAGAGGAAGAATTGAAACTTATAATGTGTGTGAATGTTTGGGTGGGAGAAGGGTCAGGTTGCTTTGGCAGGAGAATAAATGGATAAGGAGTACAAGCTGAGTTCTAAAATGAACGGAAGTTGATACATATCCAGTGGCAAGTCATATGGTATAGACAATAATGTGACTCTGAGGAAAAAGAAAACTGCTTTTATATATGCTATATATGTTACATTGTTTATACAAAAAATGGTGTAAGATAGGAATTTATATATATATATATTATATATATGTGTGTGTGTGTTCAACAGAAAATGAAAGCTACAAGACCTGAGCGAATTTTATTTAACTTTGCCCATCAAAAACTCAGGCATAAAAAGCTCTATGCTGATGCAATTTTTTGCTTTGTAATATTTTGATGAAATTAGGTATCTAAAATCAAAACAATAAGTAATCCATCTGTCCTGTTTCTGTGTAAAAATGTATGACAGTTGCCAATCTAGGAAAAATGTGCTATTTTGCTCTAGCTTAAAGGTAAGCTATATTCTGTTGTTCATGGCTGTTTCATAGAAATGTGAGCCTGCCTTAATTTTAGAGCTTCAATCAAGACCCATCAATATGGAAACACTTGGATTAACTTTTCTCTTAAATTACACAAACTTCCTTGCTAAACCCATCTCCTTCTGCCCTTTAACTAGAGGAACTGTCCTTTACTAGAGTAGTTTTCCTGTAGATTGTTTTTTGGTTTTTTTTATCCTGAAGCAGGCTATCTCAAATAAGAGATAGCAATATGTTTATGGGATTTAGCTAACAGTGTATTGAGACTTTTTTGCTTAGTAGAAATGAAGAGAATGGTGGATGTAGCAAGTTTAGTGCATTTCTTCCAAATTGGCCCCATGCATTAGTATGATTTTACATATTTTAGTTAAGCTATAAGCTCAGAGAATAACACAATACCTCCTTCAATTGTTGTTCAGTTAAAATCTGTTAGTATAAAAACTACAGCAGAATAGCAGGGAATACTTTTATCTAAACTAACTAAACTTTTTACATGGTTTAAAGCTCTTTAATGGAACTGCCTGTGAACTCGTATGATATTCATCATGTATAATGATTTTTTTTTCCCCGCCAAACGAATTAAAAATGGAAAGCACTTACAGTACTTCTTGATAAGTACAAAGAAGTCAGATCCCTTGGTACCACAGAGGTCCTTTCTTCATTAGAGGCAGGTAGTTTCCATTATTCATATTCGGTACCATTTCATTTAAAGTCCCACATTACTTAAAAAAAGCAAGATATTAATGAGAGATGTTGCTGGAGTGTTGTCTTTTAATTTGATATTGTTCAATCCAGCTGTTTTAAAATTTCTAAGAATAAAGCTTCCATTGCCTTATATTAGAGAAGGTTTTTATAGGCAAGAACATCTAATTCTTGTCTGGTTTCCCTTGGTAGCCAATTGCCTTTCTTAAATCTTCACCATTTACTTCTATGGTAATCCTTTCGCTTTGCCTTAAATAATTTCTCTGATTCCTTGATATCCATGCATTGCAATTAGTTGTATAGATATTTTTCATACCACTCCCATCCACTTAGCTGGTGAGTAGACAAGTAATACATACTTAGCACTTTTAATTTTACCTCAAAAATCAATCATTGTAGCTCCAAAATCAGTTACATTTTTTCTTAAACCATCATTCAATACAAAGTGTCCATTATGCATGTCTGTGAATAACAGATTAATTGTGTGGTTTAAATTCATAAATAGTGTTACACAATTAACTTCATAAAATTGCTCACTTTCAATATTGTGTATCTACAATTTCTACAATAGTAGCTAAAACACAACAGCACTAAGCCAGGCATTGTCACTTTGAATTGCCACTGCTAAAGCAGAGGCCTCTTAAATGTGCAATTATGACAGAGAGAAAGTGTATTCCTTGTTACAGATTCATTCCTTTAAGTTCTTTCTCAAAAGTTTTCATCTTGTTTTATATTGCTGTGCACTAATGGTGTAAGACATGATTACTTCAGGCAATGACTTTATTACTATAAAGAGGTATTACTGAAGATTTTTTTTAAACTGGATATTTTTAATGTCTTTTTCATTGTGTTTTATACTCTATCAGGTTGTTAGAAAAAGATTTTGCTCTTTTGCTTTTGGCAAACACTTTTCTCTTGGGATGGCATGGATAGCAGGATCTACAAGAAAAGAGTAGACAATCCAAAACCAAAAGGAAGCATATTCATATGCTGAGATCCAGACTCCATAGGCTAGACAGCAGTGAAGGTATTTCTGTTGTATTATGGCATTCAGATAAGGTAGAGAAAGAGTTGAAATAGGCATGTCACTTCTGGGAAACTGAGGTGGGAAAAGTGGTGAAGGAATCTGCCCGATACTATGGAAATTGACAGGAGAATCAGGAGTGTGAGCCCCTGCCTTCCTTTTGAACCAATCTACAAGAGTGTACTTATTCTATAATCTGTTTTTATGCTCTCACCTATTTAATCTTCCCCTTACACCAATTTTTAATAGTATGCCTCCACAGAGAACCCCGGGATAAAGAATGTTTCCGCAGATGAACCCTGAGGTTTTATAGCAACACTGTATAATCATTACACGGGAGGTACTCGGCGTTAAAATGGTGTAAATTAATACTGGAAGTGACAGATTCCAGCGCGGGGAAGGAGAGTTTGCTGTCTTCTGTTGCCGCCCTGCCATCGCTCACGGTCGGCAGCAGACGCTCCTTACATAATGTCACATATGTCGCATATGTCCCGCCACATTGCCCAATCCTGCCGGGGACAGGGGAGGCTCCGCGCACGGCAGCCCCGGGCCCCTCCGCTGCTCTCACGGGGAGGAAAATCCTGCCGAGTCCCGCTTGGGATTTTCCTATCGGGCTTTCGAGAATGCAGCCTCGGGCCCAGGCTCTGTGCCTCCGTGCGTGTGTCGGTGCCGAGTGCAGGGAGGGGGAGATGCTGGCAGCCATCGCCCACCCCCGTCCCGGAGCCGGGCATTGCTGGTCAGCCGCTGGCTCTGCTCCCCTTTTTCTCAGAGCTGGTCACCGTCTCTCCTGCCCATTTCTCCCCGTCATCCTTCTCTGACTAACGGGTAAGTTAGGACTGCCCTTCTATCACCTGGATATTGGCACACAAGGGCTGCGTGGTCAAAATCAGTGTCTCAGCCATTCTTAACCGCTGCTGCATCAAAATAAACTGCGGGGGAAGTTATCCCATGGGCTATAGCTGTGGTATGGAAATACACTGAAATGAAAGCCCAGGCATGGAATGAAAGGATTTGGACCCTACCACTCAGAGTAAAACACAGCCGGTAGCTCTTTAGCATGAGGTACCATGGGGGCACATGTTGTTTGTTTAAATTGAAGATTCCACCACTGCTGTATTGCACTGTGTGTGAAACTCCAAATCTGCTATAGTTCCAGATTTATAAAACAGCATTATAGGGAACGTAGGCCTATTAATTTTACAGTCTAATTTCTGATTAGATGTTACAGCACCTCTGACAAACTGCATAGATTTTACCCATTAAAAATTACGACAATCCAGTTCTGTCATTTTAAGTAGAATTAAAGCCAGTATTGACAAGTATGATACTATCTTATGAAAAAAAAAATTAACCATATCTCTCTCTCTCTCTCACACACACACACACACACACATATACACACACACACATATATATATATATTAAAATAACCCAGCACCATGTTATTTCTCTGTAGGAAAAGGACCCTTGCCAAGGGAGTGGGACTGTTACCTGTTGGTGCAGTCAAGAGCCTGTGGGTCTGACAGCTGACATAAACAGAAATTCTCCATTCAGGCTGAGCAGGTTAAAGAATGTTTCCTAACACAGCTGTGTAATGTGTCTGTTGGTAATTAAAAGAGTCTCCTAGAGCTGGTTAAGGAAAAGCATAAAGTGAACATGTTCTATCAGAAAATAGTTTTGTAAAGAATTAAAATTTGTACAATGTGTATGCCTTGTATTAGAGGAAACTTACTGTTTTTTTAAAAAAGGAAAAAGAAATCCAACACTGAAACACTGTTCTTGGCTTAGTTTAGAAGCAAACTTAAATAAACACCCCAACACCAAAAATGGAAGTGTTGCAATATGAAAATAAAACTTCCCTTTTCTATAATATAAATTTTAAATTTGGGGAAGGGACTTATTGTGATTTAACACATTGCCAGATTCTTAAACCAGACATCAAATTACATTCTCACTTGGGACATGACTTTCCATTTGTAGATGCAAGGTACATTTTTTAGCCCTGATTTGTTACACTAATTCTGTTGACTTCCCTTGAAAAGAATGGCACATTTCCCACTAACTTTATTAGTGGCAGGATTGGGCCTTGATGCAATACCTCATGTCACAGCAGCAAAATTTTTTTGCCAATAGTCTGTCTCAAGGGAGAATATTTCCAGTAACTGCTCTCTGAGAACTATTCTAAAAATGCAGCTTTTTTCTGTCATTGGGATAGTGATACACTCCATCCCCAAAGAGAGGGGCATTGACAGAGCTGCATTGATGGCACCAGAGGTCCCTGCTGGCTTGTTCACTAAACAGAACTGGCAACTGACTCTGAAGATAAAAGTTCTTGACGTTTTTCCAAGTTGGTGGAATGGAGCTGAGTGACACTTAGAAATAAATAAAGGAGGGAATAGGGTGATCTTGAATGACAGAGGAGCTTTCATTAAAGATTTTCATGGGGGAAATGCAGCATGTACTGTTCCAGGCTTGAGTCTAGGGGATTTGTTGACAGTTGGATAATGTACATGTTTTCTACCACGTGTATGGAATGTAGAGAGAAACAAGGGGAAAAGTTCCAAATTAATCTTTTATTCCCACTTAAACAGTTAAACTCAAATACAGTATATATCTCTTCCTTGCCAATAACTGATTCTACAATTTGCCAGTCTCTTTGGAAATCTTTTAGAAGAACATTCTCTCTCCCGAGAAGGAAAAGTACTTCATGCAAAACATTTGTCACTTGTCTGTTATCATAATTTATGATCTTATCCTTCATTCTTTTGCTTGTTTAAGCACACAGAAATAGTACTTTTAACCTGAGTCTTCAAAGGTAAAAATATTATGAAGAGGTCTCCATTCTCTTTCTTATCTCTGATCTCAGCCTTTGAACATCAAAGTGGCTCAAAGTTTGGGGTAAGTTCTTAAGGATCCAGTTACTAGAAAGAAATAAATTGATTTTCATGTTCATATTCATGATAGACCAGAACAAATATTAATGTTTAAGAAGAATTTAATTTAATAATTTACAACAATTAAAGCAAGTTGCTGCTTAACCTTTAGCTCTGTAAAATGAAGCTCACTCATTCCATTGTATTGATATGAAAAATCTCAACTTGTCAGTCAGAAGTTGCCGAAAAAAATCATAACCTAAGAATTACGAAACAATTAAGAACATAAAATAAATTTCTCAAACAAAGAATGCTGCCATTTTAATTACAGCATCACACTGTCATGTAAAAGGTTAAGACTTAAAAAATGAGTCTTGTACTCTCAATCTATTACCCCTAATCAAGTCTCATTTTCACATTAATTTTTGTAGGCTTCTATCTAAATTAAATACTTTTCAGCTCTGTCAGTTTATCTCTATTCACATTCTCATTACAGCAGACACTAGAGCAAAAATATTTTAATCTTCAGTGTAATCTCTGTAGGTCCATATTCTTAGCTGCAACTTTAGGGGTCCTACAACTGATATTTTCCTTTTAAATAGTGGCACTACTTTATGCAGAAATTCTTGCTCTAGTAAGGACTTCCTATAAACAAGTAAGTTCTGCAGTCTGTTATGAAATTACTTTTGTTGTCAGTGCTAGAGAGTTATAAATCCTCTCACTCCCTGCCACTCGCTCTTGAAGTTCTGTGTTCTCAGGAAAGGTTCTAATGACACTATTCTGGTAGGTTTAATTTCTGGTCATTTAAAAGCCAAGTCCTGGGTACAAAACTCTTAACATCTTCTTTTACACTGGGAAAAACAAAATAAAATTAAACAGCTTAGACATTAAACACTTATTAAGCATTTCGTGGCAGCTGACAGACATAGCTGAGGCCAGAACCCCTATGCAAATTGTGAGCATACTCAGACTATAACCAGAAAGAGTAGCCCAGACTGCCTCTGTCAATTTAAGTGCTCTGATCAGCCTGGTAGGTGATCTGAAGAGTCATGACATATGAGAAGTCTTCCTTTAGAAGAAAATCAGATTTTGCAAAGAAGCCGTGCCTATACATAGTTTTATTTCAATACATAGGGTACAGCCATAGTGCACAAGCTCCGGGATTCAGGAGCAGGAAAGCGCTATTGAATCTGCCAGTTGGGATACACCAACACTTTCTGAAATATATATGGGACACAAGCAGAAATCCATCACCTAGTGCCCATGTAATAGTTTTACGATNTTCTGAAGTCAGTAATAAAGGTTCCATTACCTTAATGTGGTAGAATCAGCCCCCTGAACAAATACCTCTAAAATAAGTCAAAGTTCATGAAAAAACTTGGTAGTACAAGAGCAGTAATAGCTTAAATAGATTTTGTGCTCTATTAGTAGCCACCATGAGAGAACATCAGGTATGAAACTTGCATTAGTCTGTACAGTATTTGCTCTAGAAACAGCACTTGCTACACAAGATGAAATTTGATAATCGGCCTCCTCAGCAGATCAACAAGCTGGGCATTAAAATAGTCTAGCCTAGGGAACATAAAAGCATGAGTGAGCAAGAAGCAAAGTACATTTAGTTCAACTAATAATAAGATGCCTTAATCTTTTGACTGCAACACTGAAAGAAGAGCTCGTGATCATAAAACATATAGCTTTTTTAGTCAATGAATCTACATTGAATTTAAAAGGGTTAGAAGTTCAAGTGTGTGTGGATTGATGGCAAGAGGGAGCCATGAACAGCTCAGGGCTTTTCTCTGATTTTAACTGAAGAAAATTTATGCTTGTAGAGGCTTTTATGCTTACCAGCTTGTCAGTATGGTAATAGAATTGCCTGAAATTGCTGGTTTGGTTGAGAATATCTGTGTCTTGTCAGCACAGAAATTAAATCCAGGACCACGCCAATGCCCAACACTGCTCACAGGCAGCTTCAGATTGCTGAGTAAGAACAGGGCAAGAGTGGAACCCTACAGAGCACAAAATTTAAATGCTCTGGGAGAAGGACACAAATTACCCTTGAAAATATAATGCAGATAAATGTTGGATAAATATGATTTAAGCTAATTTAGAACTGTGCTAAACAGGAAGATAGAGCACCTCAGACATTCAAGAAGAACATTAAGATATAGCAAAATGAGAGTAGTTGGTGTATGAGAGCCTGTCTTTAGGAGAATGTTACATCTCTTCAGTGTTCGGAAAATTTTAAGTAGTGGAAACCCCACCCAAAATATAGAATCTGTTTCCATACTCACTGAAGTCAAAAGCAAATCCTTTATGTTTTTTGGTGATGCTGGTTTCTGGGAATGTAAAATAAGACAGAAATTCTTGGAGGGTTTTATGCTTTGTGCTGTGTTTTAACTTACAACAAAGAGAATTATTGCATGGTGTGGCACTTCTTCTTTTCTTCTGGATTCGAGCAACTGAATAATGCTTATTGCTATTCTTTTTTTCATTTAATCCTAGAAGGGACAATAAAAGACAATTAAACCTAATAATGGGATGACAGGTTCTGCAAATCACTATTTTTGTATCAATTTTCAAGAATTTAGGAAAAAATTGGTAATTACTTTTTATTTTCTGGTTTATAGATTTTCTTTCTACCAGAAGCATTCTAGCAGGATCAGAAAATGTCAATGAAAATGTTCAGTGATATTTCAACTCTCAGAGAAGAGATAGGGGAACGAAAGACTGAAAACTCAGACAAGAACAGCTGTGCAATTGGAGAAGTATTTTTGTTTAGAGTGTCTGGGCCATACAGCTTATTCCAAAGAAAAGAAAAAAAGGTGGGGTTTTTTGGATATCAAGGTGGGAACTGGAAAAAAGTCATAGAAAACAAAATTACATGTCTTCATGTCATGATTTACACTGTGTTTTGCTCATAAATCTAAGTACAGCTTATTACAGGAATTGCAGTACATCTCTGATACTAGAAAAGTGAACTTCAGTAGAGAATAGAGAGAATCATAACACAGCAAATAGTTTATACCTTTTCTTTTTTTTTTTAATAGAAAGGACATTAACAAAATCTATTTACAATTGAAGTAATAATCCTGGAAAGCACATGAAACTCTCTGTTTCAAAAATCCAAGAATTTATCTGATTTGTTGTGTCATTTATTAGGTTTCTTTAAGCATCCATATGAGTGACATTAATCAGACAGCATGAGTGGAAAATTACAAATAACTGGTACAAAAAGTGGCTTGGGAGAGGTGTAAAAATGTTTATGCTTTTAATTATTTTTTGTTGTCTCAACCTCACCAATTTAACTGCATAATAATTATTTGTTAAATAATTGTGACTTGCGATCACCTTTCCAAGAGTTTAAATCTGCTCTAGACAAGCTACACAGATAATTCTTTTTTTTTTTTTTTAAACACATTTTTTCAAGCAACTGTTTTTGCGTGTTTCTGCTGATAGACAATGGGCCAGGCCATTGAAATATTTAAGGGTTATTAGGAATGTGGAACATAACATATTTTAGGAGCTGCCTGTAGGAGCAATGTGAGTCCTTACCCTTATATTAAGGAAGTTAACAATAATACGATGTACCAAGGGTTTCAGTTTACATCAAAGAAGAGATTTTAGCTGAATGGAATAATTTTGAAAGTTTTCCAGAAAACGATGGATCCATTTGTATTTTGCATAAGATGACAGTATTCTACTTAAATAAAATAACAAAACAAAGCAAAAAGTGGGCACAGTAGGTGTAGTGGTTTCACGTTCGCCAATTTCTGTTTCCCAAAATTAGTGTAGTGGTCTGAGTGCCCATGTCCTGGTTTTGAAAGGACAGGTATCTGCCAGCAGAAGCTGGAAGTTTGCTTTGAATAGAAAATGTAAACCCCTCCCTCAAATTATTATAATTTTGCAATTAGGGGCTCTCAGGCAAAGTTTTGAGAATAGGAATAACAGCCTTTTAATAGAAATATGAAAAATACAAATATAATAGTACAGAAAATAAAATAAACATGCAAATAAAACAAACAAAAACCCCAGAAAACCCTGACATAGAGTCAGGGACATGACCTGACACCCTGTTGGTCAGGGTGTTAGAAGCAGTCCAGATGAATCCTTCTGGAGTAACAGACGCAGTCCTGTGGAGTAGAGATGGTCCTGAAGAAAGTCCAGTGGTGACGAGACGGGTCCAGTCATCCTCTGGGAATCCAGTGGAAGACAGGATGTCCTGCTGTTGTCATGTCCCCACTTTTTATCTAGGTAGGAATGCTTGGGTCCCTCCCAGCTGGGCAAGCATCTCACAATGGGATGATGTAATGTCTCAAGTCATTGGTGAGCATTAATGGCCCATTATCAGAAAATAGTTCCAAAACTCGTGTTTGGCCACCCTATTGTCGTGGTTAAGTACCCAGCAATTTGTTACCTAGCAACCTAAGGGAAAAAATTCACCTAACACCAAAGAAACAATACCCAACCTCCAACAGCCCATTAGAATTATTTCCTCTTTTTCTGCTGTGAGATAGCATTAGGAGAAAAGCAAAGCTGTCTCAAAACTTAAAAGGTATAAAAAACGGTTTATTAACAAAACTACAAGAAAGAAAAAAATTAACAAGAAACAGAATGAAACGTTCAAAACCCTTCTCCTCCTCCCTAAAACTTTTCACTTTCCCACTAACAATAAAGAGACAAAATTCAGCAGGTTAAACTTAAAATGTTATTTCCAAACCTAATAAACATGAAACAAAACTTTCAAATCATTAACAAAATGCAATTATTTTCTCTACTCAGGCTTTTACTTTAAAGTAGTTGTTTTGGCCACTGTAATGCAGCAAAAATAGGTGTTGTTCAAATTAAGAATGTAACCGAGATATTCTCTGTGCTAAGTCATCAAAACACAGAATAAATTTTCTTCTCCACAGAAAACACTTTCATCCTTTTTTTTTTTTTTTTTTTTTTTTTTTTT
>WEIU01011440.1:172313-197221 GCA_013389925.1 Aegithalos caudatus | reverse complement strand
TTTTTTTGTGTGTGTGTGTCCGCGAAGCCCTCTAAAGGTGAATTTTAAATTTTTTTCTCCTCCCTATTTCCACCCTCCGTTTCTCTCTACAGAACACGTTTGAGGCCCTTCTTCCTAAGTGTCAGTGTGTGATTAAGTTGGAAGGTAGTGAAACCTAAGGAAACTTAGTGCGGGCAAAACGGGTGCAGCGTTGTAGCGAGCCTTGTGTCTGCGCTGCACCCTTCTTCTGTCTTGTGTGTCCTGGTGATTTACTTGGCTTTTAGTTTAAAGAACGATTCAGCTAAAATGCTTGACATGTGTTGAAGGTGTTGGAAAAAAAAACCAGTGGGATTTCTGGCTTTAGGATTATGTTGTTGTTAAGCACGGTGAAGTGGAAGTTGTCCTCTTTTGCCTCATCTCTCTGGAATCTGGAGACTATATTATTCCTTGTTTTATTTTGAGGGGACCTGCTGCAGTGTCAGACAGCTCACAGGCTGATTAGAATTTAACTGAGTCATGGCACTATAAGTGTTCAGAGATACCATATCTGCGAAGAACTATGGGGAGGAAGCAGTCACTTGTGGAAAGGGGGTGGTGTATTCCTAAGCAAGTAGGAAACATTTTCTTTAATACACAAATACAATTTACTGCTTCTAGGGCTGACTGAATACATGAGAGAGTGACACATTAAGATTCCGGATGATAAAAGCTCTCTGAGCTGAGGATGTCTTGTGGTTGGGATCAGATATAATGGCATCTGGGTAATTCTACTCTATGGGCATTAACATCTTGGAAGGCAAAAGTTATCATGGAGAACAGTGTTCAGGCAGCTTTGGGGGTTTTGGTGTCTGAGGTAGCTGTCTGCCCAAACTTGTGGTTGAGAAGTTTGACTTGTTCTGTCAGTGGTCTCCTAAGATAGAATTGACATGGACTCCAGAGGAAGACAGCAAGTTAGTCATGAGTGAAAGGCATATGTAAGGGTGTTTGTGTTCTGTGGGTGTGATAGGAGACATAAGGAGTAGTGACTGCACGATTTGGGCAGGAGTGAAATCTGACCTGCTGCTGGACTGTCCTGTGGTTCTGGGTTATCAAATGAGCAAGAACTATCAATGGCTTTCAGGTTTTTGCAGGCTGTGCATGCAGTCAAATGCCCAATGATGCTGGATTGAGGTTTTTAGGGTTTTTTTCCTTTTTAGTCTTTTGGCAGAAAATTTCAGGTGAAAACATGCTCTTCTTCTCTGCTCCCCATACTTGTTTCTTTTTCTGAAGTGAAAGATGTGCTAACCCAAATTTATTATAGTCATAAAAATTATGTTGATAAAGAAGTAAAAGTAAACAATATTTTTATATTATAAACTTAAAAGGGTGAACTAATCACTGGCTGTATCACCTGCAGTGTTCGATAGTTATGTTAGGCATAAAGAAAAAAAAATTTAAGTGATTCAGTAAAAGTTGTAGAACTCAAGCATGAATTAATTTTATGGTGCTTGTATTTCCCTACAGTTTTGCTTATTGCAGGATTTGCTTAAAAGAATTGACAAAGTCTTGCTAGCTTATTTTGTCTCTTCAGAGCTAACTTTATTTTTGAGGCTTTGAACACGGGCAAAAAGTTTATATAAAGCCAATTTTATTATTGTTAGCAGTGAGAACACTGTTAATTTCACCAGTGACAATGCGGGGGCATGACTATAATAAAAGATAAACCCTGTTTTGCATTGTGCCGAGCACATGTATAAACTTGCCCAGGGCAAAGCCGGGGAGTTGCATTTCCCCCAGTCAGCTCTAGGGCTGTGCTGGACACCTCTTTGCAGAGCTGTCAGAGAAGACGTGAAGACCATAAGATTTTTGTGAATTACCATTTTCAGAATAGCTCTTCAGAACTTTCCTGTACCTCAAACTCGAGAAGTCTTGTGGTTGTGTTTCTTTTTCCTGTATGTGAATGTGCAGGGAGTTGAGGGGATCCAGAAGAGAGTGTGGGATTCCCACACTCTGGGAGGGCTGGGTGCCTGGTTTGGGGGCGCAATCCCCTTTTCCAGTGGGGGCTTTGGTGGCTGCCCTCCCATGCCTGGGTCCCGTAGGCAGGGCAGGGCACATCTCCCACATATGGAGCGATGGGTTGGGTGATGAGCAGGAGGCGGGGTTAATAGGATAGCTGTCTCATGGATTAAAACGGATAAATACTCTTTTGGGACAAGTGCAAATTTTGAAGTATAAATCATTGCTGCTTGGGAGGGCAGGCAACGACAAACAAGCAGAAAGGTACGTAGGTAGGGAATGAAGCCTGAACAAGGGGAGAAGATATGAAACTATGCATAAAGTACAAAAAAGATAGCATAAATTTGACAGTCTGTCTAAACAGTCTTGAACTAAAGACAAAAAGGTTAATAGGAACAGCATTTGTGGTTTGCTCTTTCTTCCTGCCACCAGGCCAAAATGATAAGAACAGTAACTGTGCCAGCCTGCCTGCAGCAAAGAGGGGGAGAGCTGAGGGGGGAAGTGTTTAACAGGGTTGTGGTATTGCTTTTGTACTTTTTAATGTTAGGGATTCACTAGTTGCATTGTAAAACACTGAATTAGAAAACAGCATACAAAGGTTGGCAGCCAGCATTTCTGGGTGAACATCTGGGATCACGTGAAAACTCATGTGTTTCCCCGTGGGAAGATATTCCTTGGAAAAAGTGGGCAGAGGGACTCTTTTGGTAAAGATGAATGCCTACTCTTTAGAGTTTCTGGATTATTTATTTCAAATACTTGGAAATGCTAGCAGACCTATTTACCACTTGAAAGAATTAGTTTGATATTTTATTTGGCTGTCTGTTGTAGGTCAGTTGGCTTGATGGTTGAAGAAGGAGAATAGAAACTAAAACTCATGTAAATAAATATTAATGTGTAGAAATGGGAGGAAGCAGTTGCTAGACATCTTAGCTTGAGTCAAACCCCTCCTGGCATAGTCTTCTCACACTTAAGTTGTTATTGGAGCTCATTGCTCTTGTTTAATTTCCTGTCTTGAGTGAAATTTTGTTTTCTTATCACTTACTTCTAAATACCATTGTCTTTAGCAGAGGAAAACCAATTTTGCTTGTAGACAAAAGCAGATTAAAAGCAGAAGCTACAGATCTTCTGTTTTAGTCACTGGTTTCTAAGACCAGGAAAGAAACTTGGTGTTAGGAAAGACTTCTGAGGGGATGATCTTCCTCCTCCACAAGAAAGGAAGTTGTGAGGGTGTCGTTTTGAAGAGATCAGAGGCTAGATGTAAAATGTGCTCCAGTTTTGGATGAAACTATTGTTTGAAAACAAGGGAGTATTTAATTTGCCCCCCGAAATAGTCCATGAAGTTCTACGTTGAAATGTATCCAAGCAGTAGATCTTGCTCACAGATGAACAGTATTTTTGTTCTCACTGGTCCTAGAGTTGGTATTGTTGTTCTGATTTTTTTTCCCATAGCAAACTTTAAGATTCATAGCTACCTGCTTTCTGCTTCTTTTCTGTGCCCCATCCCACTGTGAAAAGAGAGAGGGAAAGTGAACTGAAAAGGCTTTTTCAATTATGTCAAAAGCAGGGCTTGCCTGAAATGTGGAAAGAAATGATGGTTCTTGCCCCAGGAGAGGGCCTTGGTGGTGGGATTCCTGTTATCACCTATCCTGCATTTGGTAGTCCATAAAACAGCACAAGTCAACATTCCAAAAAACTATAATGTGTGTAAAGCAAGTGGTTCAGATGCAAAGTAGGGAATAAAATATTGTTCTTAAAAAGTTACTATTTTTTCACCTCAATTTTTAAAACATGTTGAACTAATATGGAAATTTTTTCTAGAAATAACAAATTTTGTTGTCTTTTCACTGAATTCTCATATACCTTTTGTAGTCACTTGGAACAATACAAAAAAGACTGTCAAATGCTGACCTAGAGGAAATCCCATTTATACATTGAACCTTGATGGCACTACTGTATGGAGTGGGTTTTTGTGTCTCGTTTTATGTTTTTTCCTACTCTGTAGCAGTCTCTCTTTTCTTGGATGTAGGAATGATTAAATTCACCCACTTGTCAGTAGTGAGAAACATTTTGACTACATCTATAGTATAGAACAGTAATATTGGAATTAACTTTTTTTCTCAAATGCAGGCGGCTTGAAAAGATGAATATGTTTTTTCAATAGCGCTGCCTTCTGCTCTTTGGGACCTCTTATCCTGTTTTTCATTGTCCACAAAAGATTTCACATTCAGCTTATTTACTCTTTCAGTAAAATGAAGTTGAGAAGGCTTCGAACAATGTTTATGAGCACCTTTGTCACTGTACCTGTCATTTCTCTGTTAGTTTTTACTGTGATGGTAGAGCTTTCTTTTTCCTCCCTAATTGAGTGCAAGTTTTGAGGATTTCCTCCCTTCTGTGGTGCAACTTACCTTTTCATCTTGTGATGTATATGGGAGAAGGATTTAAAGTAGCATCTGCATGTAGTATTCCAGGGTATTTATTTTTCAGCTTAATTGGCTCTATTGTTGGGCATCTTTTGTTGGGTCTTGGTGCTGGGAGTAGTCCAGCATGCTGCTATTATTTCATGTACCTGAAAGCTTTGAGTAGGTGTTTTTTTTTTTGGATGATGACCCATTGACCAACACCTGCATTTATTTCCCCAGTTAGCAAGCACATTGCAGTGGTCATAGATAGATGTTTTCTCTAATCTGGCTTGGACCCAAGTGGTTTTGTGGAGGGAGAAATACTCAGATGTGCTCCCAGCACACAAACTTCCCACTCTTCCCTCTCTATCCTCTACTCACCTGTTCCCACCTGTGGGGTCCTCAGTGCTAGAGGAATTCTGTGTTTAAAAAGCTTTGGTATGCCTTTTTTTTCTTGGAACAGAGACTAAAGGTGTTGAAATAAGGAGAGGAACTCTCCCATTGCCAAGCAGAAGGAGGGAGGGGAAAGTTCAGCTAAGTGGTGGAGAAAATCTGTTCTTTTTAAGTTTTAAAGTGTATTTTATGGTATTTAAAGTTGACCATGAAGCTTGCTGCTTGGGTGGTAACTCGAAGACCTTTAATAGTGAGGCTTGCCACAATAACAGCGCTGAAATAGAAATAAGAATGATCTGAGTAGCTGTAAGTTTGCAACCTTTAACAAAATTTAACTTAAGAATAACAGACAAATTCTGAGAACTTTTAAGGTTGTGATTGTAATGGATAACATTTTCTAACTAAAATAAAATAGTGTGATATACTATTCTTAAACCTCTCAAAAGCAAATGTTACAATTTCTACTGGTTTATTTTTTATTGAACTAACTTTGTTGTGTTTAGCATCACACTCACCTGTTATACTATACTCTTGTCTTTTTCTTATATATATGTAATTGACAGAGGCTCTTTAAAAACTGATTTTGATGTTTATGGGTGCGAGTTTGAATTGTTAAGCAGTACCCACTACATAGGAGGGAGGGCTTTCGTGTCACAGCTGTTTTTTGAATGAAAGGAAGGAAAAGACTCTGAAAGGACTCTGGCTTAGAGTTGAATGTAGATTTTGTTCCTGCAGAATAATGTCTCTTAGTACAAGTCTAGAAAACATGAGTTGTTTCACTTGTTCTACTCATGGTTTTGGAAGATGCTGATTTCTGAAGTTTGGAACTACATTTTTCTTCTGATATAAAAATGTTATTTGCAGTTTGTACTAACAAAAATAAAGCATTGCTCTACCTTACACCCACAGGAAAAAAGTAGATCAAGGCATATTAGGTAGGAAAGAATGATTTGCAGAATTTCATAGGGGGATTTCTGCTGTTCTTTTCAGCTCAAGCATGAATTTTTTGAGGAAGAAAATTAATGCATCCTTGGACTCCTGAAGGAAGAGCTTTCCTAATGGAACCACATTCAAGGTAAATAATTTGTTTGGGTTGTTTACCTTGTCTCTGGTTTGGGGTTTTTCTTTGTTTTGCCAAAGCTGTCAGACAACTGTGTGCCGTGTATAAGCCTTTTAGGATTATAATATGTTTCGAAGTCATAAGTGTTCAAGTTAATCCTCTTTTTTTGCTGCAAGAGCTGGTGTTTTTTAATATGTGTGCTGATTAAAGAAAAATAAGTATTTTTGTAACATCTGAGTTTTTTGTTTGTAATTTGCTGTTAAGTTCTGAAGGTTTAGCCCACTTGTTTGGAAGGCAGCTAAATAGCGAAGAACTTGATTTACATGTAATTTCAGAGTGAAAGAGAAGATTAAATAACACTTACTGTGTTACTATCTCACTTATTTTTTAAATAAAACAGATCCAAATTGAGTTTGTATGGCAAGGGACCATCACAGTAAAATCATTATTAGATATTACGTTACAATGGCTTGTAGGCATTTAGCATCACTGTGATTTTGTTTGGATCTGCTCCCTTGGTTCCCATTTCCTAAATCCTATTTTTCTCTGGTACCAGGGAATAATTCCCCAAGTGTTGTCCAGTGATTGCTTATGTATATGCACTTTGGTTTGTGAGTCATTTTATTCACTTGAGTAGCCCCACTGTCCTTGGTGGGCCTAAATGCATGCCTAAGAACTTGAGAATGCTGATAAGCATAAAGAATACAATTTGGGCATGTAATGGTCGACAAGCAGTTCTTATTTTGTTTCTGGTCTCTCTTAGGACTCATTTGCATTGCCTCCAGTGGCAACTTTTGTGAGCATTAGTAGGGAAGGTCTAGAAGCTGGAGGCAGTCATACCAAATCCCAGCCTGCAGAGCTTCTCATATCCATTGTAATGACACAGACTGCAGATGCTAGGATATATTATTCTCCTTTTTTATTTTAAATAAATCCATGCCTTGCTTGTCTTTACTTGAATACAGCATTGGTCTGTGTACTGCTGTTTGAGCATCTCCAACACAATAGAATATAGCCAAGTGAAATAATTAGAAAATGTATGCACTTTTTAAATTGTAGGGATTTGGATTTAACCAGAATCAGTGCTTTGGAAATAACCAGAAATTTATATTAGAGATCTATTTTTTCCCCACAATGTTTTTTCTATTTGACTTTTCAAAAAAGAGAAGTTGAATGTTACTGTAGTGCATCTTATAGTTGGCTGAGCAATTGTATTTACAGAAAAGTTAATGGTATTACTTGCTGGTCTCAGAATCAGTAAGACAGGCACTTTGGAATTAAAACAATATTAATTAATTAGCAATTTAAAACTTTAAAGCATGGAGAATTGTTGTGATCTGCAGCAGATGGTCTCTTATACAGTTTTAATAGAACTTAGTAGACAGTGGCTTTTGTGGCAACAAACCTTTTGAAATCTTTCACATCTTCAAAAACAGTTAAAGTAATTCAAAGCTTTGGTTCTAGATTGTTTCCTCTTTTTAAAAGGCATTCTATTTAGTCAGAGTTGCAGAAGCGTAAGCTGTAAAGAAGGATGTTGCACCACATGTTCAACTTATCAGTAAGGTGGTTAAGCTAAAGATTTGAGAACGTTTGTTGGTGTATACATGGCTGTTAATCCCCACACAGTTTGCATTCTGTTTTCTATTCCTAACCTATATTATAAAGCAGTTATGGGAAGTCATCATTGTTTTTTTTAGAGTGGGGTATAGGTTTGTTTGCTAGTTATGAGCACTAATGGTGGAATACCTCTGGTATACCAAGCTTGCTTGCATACATAAATAGCTTTCTTGTGGAGACCAGTAGTGTTTTAATCAGAGGTTTGTTATTGTCACTGGAATTAGCAGTCTTTTTAAAGTCAGATTTCTAGACCCTTAGGATTGATTTTCTCCAACAGAATACTGCTTTAGAAACATATCTGCTGGTCTTGTTGGTGCTGTGTAACCTTTGTGAATTAAGGGATAGTGGAGAGCAGGAGGCAGCCATGCTGTAGTTGAAAAGTGCATAGCTAGAATAAATAAATTATGTCTTTGTTTAAGTGTGTGCAAGTGTGGGAAACTTCAAAGGATGCAACTCACCTGGAGATGCAGATGAGAATTACAGACTAATAATAAGTGTAACTATCTTTTCAGAAGAGCAAGATGGTGGTTACTCAGTGTGAGGAAGGTTGGCAGAGGCAGCCTTTAATTGAGGAGAAATTGGTCACTGTAAATCAATTATATATTATTTTTAATAATGGGTTTCAGAGAACAGCAAATGAGTGCAGTATGATCTTGCCTGATAACGTGCTTTTCTTGTTGGATAAAAACCCAAAAGCCTGAGGACATGAAGTTGCTAGCAGAAGTTTCACATATTTGTTTTTTTTTTCCTCACCCTCCTCTCTCCTCTGAAGAGGAAAAAGTAGGCTATGCCAGTGGAAGAAATTCCACTTTTTTTGTTGTTAAAGTGATTTGTGTTTAGACATATTTTGTCTTTGGGACTAACACAGGTTGGTAACTTGCAGCGTAGAGAAGCATCCCTCACTCTTTCTGTAGCTTGGCATTTAATATTATAAGCAAACTTTTAGGTTTAACATACTCGAACTTGTACTAGATAGGGTTAATAGGCTAGAACAAAAGGTCAAAGCATAAGGCATTAGGCTTAATTAAGGGAGAGCAAGAGTGGCGGGAGTATGTGACAGTTAAATTGGTTTCCCACAGACTAATGTCTGTTACAGTGCAACCATGCCTCAACTTAAGTGGGTTATTTTGTGCAAAGGGCAGCTGTGATTAGCAGTTTGACATGCCAAATGTTTCTGGCCAATCCCATCTGTTTTGGAGGTTAAAAAGCATACCTGTATGAGCTGATAGATTGATTTGTGTGCCTGTCTGGTAAAGATTAGGAGTCCAAGGCCAATGCTGTAAATGCCAGTTATAGAATATTGTACTTTCTTAGCTGCTCTTTGTTTAAACTGTGGTGCAATGGGGCCAGCAGCTTTAAAAGGGACTGCACAGCAGGGGTGCCTCGGTGAGTGTTGGGAACCAGAAACGCTCTGGGAGGAACATTTCCTCCTTCCTCAGGTTTGTTTTGAATATGAGCCTGTAGGCTTTGGGCTTTTTGCAGTGCTTTTCTTGGAAGGGAATCTGGCTTAGCACGTTCCCACGTAAGGCTCACATCTTTTCCTTACTGCAGTTGCTGCTCGTGTGCTGTACAGAGGTTACCTGTCTCAGCACGAGCACTACTCCACTTCCAAGCACAGTTGGCTGCAGGACAGTTTTGATACTTGAATGGGTTCAGCGTTTGTCTGAACTCATTATGCTGTCTGTATCCTTCCTGCTTTGCTGTTGAACTGGGACAATACAGGCATATTCTATTGTTTTTCCTTTGTAGCTCTTACTTTAAGGATAGTTTTTCTGATTGTGTTATGAGGTTGCCTTAGAAGCCTAAAATAAAATAGGTATCACAATAAGTCTTGACTGTGTTTCTCGTCATCTTTATGACTTTGTAAAGTCAAAGTTACATTACTATTAATATAAGACTATTAATAAATCGTTGATGCCATAAAACTGTTTTTGATAATGTTCAAGGTTCATACACAGTTGAAGGTGATTATCCTATTTTAAAATCAAGTGGAGGTCAGACTGTATTGTCATGTAACTGACTGTGGCCCAAATGGTATGTGATAGCGTCAAGTCAGATGACAGTCGTCCTCACTTTAAATATGTAAATGACTTAGAAATAAATTTTTAACTTAAATTGCATTTTGTGTAACATGCTGATTAACTTCCAGTGCTTTTTGTGAAAAGCATGGAGATACATGCATTCACCTAAAAGTCATGCTTAAGGCTCTAATTTTTAAGGCACTGTTTAAGTTTTTGCTATTCTGTCTTTTTTCTGTTCAAGCAGTGACACTTGTAGCTAAATATAACTGAGATGTAGTGGAGACAAATTAGCATTTGGCATCTTGCATTTAGCATTTCTACATTAACTCTTAGAATTAGTCACCTGTCTAAAGTTTCTTGGTTTTCTCTTTGCAAATGTGATTATCTTTCCCTTCTCCATTTAAAAGAAAATGAAATTGGATTATAGCAATGATATGCTATTCATACTGTAAAGATTCCTTAGCTATTTTTTTCTGTGGCAGCTGTGACCTGCTCCTAAAGAGGTTTCCTAATTTGCCAGTAACTTGTCTTCACTTTAGGAGGCTCTTTAATAGCCATAGTTTTCCTTTCTTCTTGTGAAAGTCTCTTCCTTTTACTTTTGTTTGAAATGTCTAGAAATATTTTCAGTGACCTGTAGGATGAGCAAGGCAATATCATTATCTTGCCGTTTATGTAGTAACATGCAGCTGAAATGGGCATATGCAGCATCATGCTCTATAGAATAATACCTATTTAAATGATTTGGATCTAATACATATTTACATGAAAAAATGTCTTGCCCTTCTTTGTGGAGAGGGAAGGTGAACAAGCATAAATTTTATAATACTCATTGGTTCTCTTGCACTAAATCATACTTAAATTGCAGAAGGTTGTTGGCTTGAGAGTTGTATAAAAAGTGCTTGGCAAGTAAAGTAGGGTGCAGGGAGATTTATCTAATTTAATACTGAGAAAATGTTGTCAGCTGCAGTGTGTTGATATGGGACTGCCTAAATCCAAAAGCTGTACTTTAGATTTTTTGTATATGTACATTTGTAATAATGTCATGGTTGTAATACACAAAATGTAATCCTGAGATGATCCATCAGTGCACTGTGCATGTGTACTCCATTTTGGCTATTTTGATTGCTATTGATCATATCTGAGCCATTATCTAATATCTTAAGAATGGATGGACTGTGTCTACTTTTCTGCTTTTTCAGAGTGTGTCATACTTTATGAAGTTTCTTGCAACAGTCATCATTAAAAGTTTCTTGTAATTGCTGTTTGAGCATTATTAGCATTTCCCACTCAAAGTGTATCATGGATAAAACAATGAAGGTTTTCACATAGCATTCTAAAAGTTGTAAACTTGGCAGTTTAGCATTCCCAAGTATAAAGGCATTATACCAAATATTCGCTAGTTCTCAGTGGTATGGATCTATTTTTTAAAAGTGTATTTCATGGTGTGGCTGTCATTTAGAATATTGTAAAACATTTGCATAAGGTATTCACACATCTTGATTGGCCATTAGACATTAAAAACTATTCTGAAGTGTCCATTGCTTTGAACTTTGAATAGTTAAAAAAAAAAAGAGGAAAAAAAACCCAAGGGATGGAATTGGTCTTTGGTGTTTCAGAGGATTTGCTTTTTTTAATCTTAATGATGAAAAGTAAGTACTTGGTTGGGATCCATGACCCTTTGCAAACTGGCTTAGAAAGGATGCTGCACAATCCTTGTGAACTGGCCGACTATGGATTTCTCCTTATTTTAGATTTCCATACTCTGACCTTGTAGTTGTTGACTTTGGTCTGGAACAATTTCAAAGTCATGTAAATGAATGTAATTAAGGTATTGCTTATCATCTCAGAGAGTTCACAATGATGCTTATTGGCTAGAAAGGTTTGTTTACTTAATATGGAAGGTTAATAGAAGGTTAAATTTTACTGTGTAAAATGGCTTCATAATGTTTTTATTTAGCAGCTGAAGAAAATAGTGTTTGAGAAGGCAAATAATAGTTTTATTTGACCTCCATGTGTTTCCTGTAGCTTGCATTATTGGGAAAATTTATCTTCATTGCATAGTCTTATTACAGTTTTCCTTTCTCCTCATTTTACAAAGGGAACCTCTCAGTTCTGTTTGGAGGCTTTTGTGTTCAAAAGGAGCTACACTAAGGAAGTGCAAAAATGTTTGACAATAATTGCTATTAAGTAGTCCATCCACTTCCACTGTGTCTTTCGTTCCCCCTCCCTGTTTTTGCCAGAATGAGATTCAGGCTTTGTTCTTTGGTGCTTCTTTGGTCTTCATTCCCACTGCTGCAGAAATCCAGTAAGAAAGCAGTGTAAAACAGCAGGGAAGAACATCAAGATACTGGTTTCTGCCTTCATTTCTCAGGCAATAGAAAGAACTGGGCCTAGTCCTCTATTTTCTTGCCAGTTGCCTTCACCTTTGTTTGACTATAGTAGTTTTGCTTATCACTTACGGAAAATGTTGCTTGCCTGAGTGGGCTGTTTGCCTTTTTTCCCCTCCACTCAAGAGTTGTTGTTGTTTGTTTTTTGTGGGTTTTTTTTTTTTTTTTTGTTTGTTTTTTGTTTTTGTTTTTGTAGCTGGCAAAGAGATGAGTACATGACAAGGGTCATGCTTAACAGGACAAAAAAAACCCCAAAAAACCAAAAAAACAAAACCCTGAAAAAACTTTTTCCCACACCTTTTTTGTCTCATGGTGTTTTTCTAGATTGCAGCTTCCAGATGGAGAAACAGACATCCCTGCTGGGTTGGGGAATCCAAGCAAGGGTGTTCTACCAGTCCTATACTGGATTGAGTTTGGTGGGGAAGGACAAAGCTATGTGTAATGCGGACACAACTCTCTGCACAGATTTATAGTCCATTTGGGCAACACGGACTGCTGGCTGTGTTTACCGTATTTTGCAGAATACTTGGGTTTTATAATTTCTCTGATCTAACAAGAGAAGCATGTGGGCTCCTCATGTGTGTTGAGGTAGCTAACTTTCTTCTGGTTGCTTGAATTTCATGTGCTGAAGTAGTAATGCAACAATGAGAATATTCTTCAAATGCTCATTAATTCAATGCATATTCTTATTTGACTGTTTCTAGATTGTGGAATTACTCTGTAACTCAAACCCCAGAGCACCCCTTGCCCTCCCATTTTTGCAAGAGCTGAAGGTTTCAGGTTCTATTCTTTTTTTCCTAAGTGTGAAGATAGGCTTGTTTTTTCTTGAATTTATAATAGCAACCATAAATTGAAATGATCTAAAGGTGCTTTCAGAAGGTGGATAGCAAAATCTCTTTGGTGAGATGTGAGAAGAATAAGAAGCTAAAGTTCAAAGCCAGAACAGAATAATCCAAAAAGACTGGGGGGATTGGGGAGGTGGAACACCACAGCTAAGTGTGAAATCCTTCAGTTTCAAGCTCAGGAGTAGTGCTTTTGAGTTCTCTAAGTTCAAAATTTCACCTGAATTCCAAGATCATATGTTGAAGTCCTAGAACTCCCAGAATAATGCATCTGTGGAGGTGTATGGCTATGGGAAGGAAAGGTAAAACCAGCAGAAAAATCCCCATAATCTGTTTATTTGGGTCCTATTTATGGAAAATAAGGGAAGAATCTAGGCACCTTTGCCATTCGCTTTTGCTTATATAACATACTAAAACGTTGCAAAACTGCTCCAGTCTGGTAAACAGTGGCCACATAAGAGCACAGAATTTCTTGAAGAAAAATTTCCTTTTGCTCTGGAGGTCCAAAGGATTTTTTCCAGAACCCTTCCTGGTCCTCTGACTTGCCGGTGTTTAAGTCTCTGCTACCTTAAATTTTATCCTGCTACAAAATAAATGCAAAAAGACCATTTAATAAACTGTGTTGATAGTATTTTGTAACCTCTTTGCACTCCCTCACATAAGTTTAAGTGTTGAGATGAAAAGATAACAAGGTTGTTCAGAATCACTTTACTGTTTACTGAACTGTGGCTCATCTTTAGATTACAATATCAAACATGAAAGTTTGAGTATGTCTTACGGATATAGCTCTTGAGCACAGCTGTCTGAAGTGCTTGCTCACAAACTTTTTTTTTAAGCTTCTTTGTCATATGCCCACAGCTATCTGAGCATGCATATGACCCAACTGTTTTTTTATCTGAAATGCATAAAAGGTCACTTTGCTGAACTTTTATCTTCTGGACCTCAAGTTTTACCTTTAGTGATATTCTACTGTGAACTTCCTAAGTGAAGAAAAGGATCTGTTCAGTTAGCCCTTCAGGCTTTCCAGGCAATTTCACTTTTGCCTTTCCCTGCTCTGGTTTTGTTTTCAGAGTATTCTAACACTTGATAGAGGAAGTGAACAGTATTTGGGGACTATTTTTGGGGTGATGCTGAATATTTTGGGTTGCAGTGCGGTATGGTTCCTCTAGCTCTTATGTCTTGTCCAGGCAAATGTCAGCTGTATTCTGTCTCTGCAAAACCAAACTTGAGCATTAAAAGCGTGTATTAAAAAATCCTCTTAATGCTGATGATCACATTACTTCTGTGTCTTCTACCTTATGACTTTGTTGTTACTTTTTGAGAAAAATTGTGCATGATTCACAAGATACCAGGAGCACAAAAACAATCAATTTCCTCTGTTCTGGCCTTCCGGGGATATCATAGGCCACTGTTTTTCTGCTTCTTAAGTAGATTTTGAGCCTCTGATACCAGTTGCTCTTTTGGATAATGGATTGTATGAATTTAACATATAAGCACGTTCTCCTTTTCCTGTCCTCTGTAAAGGTCACTGTACAGGAGGGAAAGTTGAGTCATGGGCTATAAACACTTGGAGGTCTGCTATCTGATCTAATTTTTGTTAGCTTATTGCTTGGTGCTGTGGCAGGTGGACTTTGCCAGGTTTATCCATGGTGGTGCTGCTGACCCTGGTGACCTGCTCCATTCCTGTGCAGAAGGTCCCTTCCCTGCAGGGAGATGGCACAAGTCAGGGTGTGCTGTCTCCTCACTGGCTTCTGTACCTTGCCTTGCTGATCAAAGAGAGTTGCTTGGAGATGCAGCTGTCCTATGTACGNTTTTTTTTTTTTTTTATTAATCTGAAAACTTGCCCATGTCCTGTGGACATCATCTTTCAGAAAACTCTGGCAGAATGTCGTGCATTGTAGAAATAGCAGAGGTTGTTTAAGTAATTCTGGAAAGTAACTTAAGATACTGCAATATTTCTGAGTATTGCAGATGTCATGTAGACAGGAGAAAAACTATATGAAAGGGCATATAACAACAGGTATAGTAGAGCTGGTGATACTGGGAACAGCAAATACTTCTAAGAATGAGAGGGAAGTAATGGATGGGAGCCATCTTTACAGTGCCTGAACCCCTTCCATCTGTCTGGGATGAAGTACCTACTGTGATGAGCTTTTTAGGTGTTGTCAGTTTTGGGGTTGTGTTTTGTTGGTTGGTTTTCAATCCCAATTTAGGTTCTGCAGTTAAGATATTAATCAAATTACCTCATACATTCTTGTTTGGAAGAATTAGAGTAAAAAGCCACTTTATGACATAATTGAACCTGTAGTGATGAGATTTACTGGTAGAAATTTTTTTGGGAAAATGTATTTATAGAAGTTTGGAAATGGAATTGTATTTATTTTGCATGCTTTTGAATCTTTCTGATAAGTGTGAGCCTTATTCTTTCTGGATAAAATAGGTTTTGCTTGGATGGATCAAATGTGAATTTTTAAAGTATGATTTCTGCAAAAAATTATTTGGAGACTTCTTATGGTTTCAAGAGTTCAAATAATGCAATGCTCTTCAGTTATAATACGTAAAAATGAGATGGAGAAACAAACACATGCTTACCTTTCAGCATACATAAACAGCCTTGCTAATTAAGATAAGGGCAAATATCCTTACTATTTTCCTTTTTGATTTAAGCATTAGATTATACTAAAAATGTGTAAACACAATTTGTAAACTCACTTTCCTGAGTTCTGACTCCCTGTCCGTATGCTGGTGTGTTCCAGCACTGCATTTCTGTATTTGTTATTTACAAGTGAGTCTCTTAAGATATGTAGAAATAACTGGTTACTACTAAAATGAGATTGCAGAAGAGAAGATAAAGGTGTAATATCTGTGCTTTTATTAGTTCTCCTTGGTTACCTCATGTGTGCTCCTTAATCCTTGCAGATTGCTCCTGTGTAATGTGGAGAACATGTTTTTTTCTGGAAAGGCAAAAGTAGTTTATTTGAGGAGTTCAGTGGCCATGGTATGGCTGAGACTTGTCTCCCTCTGGATTTGACCTGCACTGGATATTTTGATATGCTCTGGTCTGTGGGCACAACTTCCTCTCAGTTTACAAGTGCTGTTTACCACTTCTTGGGACTTCACACATAAATAACAGAAGTCTGAATTTATGTCAGATTAAATTTAGTCCACATAAATTGTTCATTGAGCATCTTACATAAAGTAGCTGGTTAAATCCCTCCCCCCTACCTACTTCTTTTAATCAGCATTACATTGTTTTTCCCAGCTGTTCGTAAGTGGAATGGGAAGAACTGATAGTGTAAAACAACTTACTACTCCTTAAATAGTTCACACTGACATCAGTGGTTGTCTGAAATCTGTTTCCTTTCAAAAGATTTGTGATGTATACAGACTTTCAGGTACAAGACCCTTCTAAATAAAAGCATATAAGCAGGCTTGGGTTAAAATTGTCACATTTGTGAGCTAACACAGCTGAAGCTGTAGTATTATATCTGGTAAAGAGAAGGTTTAGTTATGTATTTATCCTGTAAAGTCTGTGGTGGGTTTATTTCATTAGAGAGATACTGTCAAGTCTAAGTCTGGGCTGGTTGCTTTATGGATGAAGGCAGGTACACTTATTTATACTTTTTTTTTTTTTTTTGAAAGTTGGGGAACAGCTGTTTTTTTTCCTTCTTTTTAAGCCTCGTGTTTAATGAGATGGTTTTAAGTCATCATCTACTGTGACAGAAAGTACATGTAATAGCATGCCTGCTATAGGAAGTTATGGCTCTTGCCCTGTAAGTGCTGTGCCCTGTTCCTCTCCACAGGCTCTCTATCCCTGTGTTGTTTTTTTTCTGCTTTTAGTGGGAAAGGGTGGGATGCAAACCTGTGGCAGGCTGACTTCCATGTTCTTGCAGCCTTCAGTAGTGGAACAGATTCCACAGGGATATCTGAGCAGAGAGAGGGTGAAAAGTGTCCAGACTCAAGTTTAAAAATTAAACTAGGAAGGACATTCTAAAAATAGATTAGAGCATGTGAACATATGGCTGTGAGAAAGGTAATGTAAAATACTTTGGTCCTAAAAGAGGCTTTTTAAAGGGATAGCTGTTTGCATCTCATTCAACATGCCAAATTGCATGTTTCTGATGCTTAAAATATTTCCATTTATAAGGGAAACCTGTCCTGGTTTGCTTTCAGTGCTTTCTGCTCTCATAAGCTTTGACACTGAGTGTTAGAGAATATCAGTCTTAAATGGAACACACCTAAATTTAGGGGAAATAGCCCTACTGCCTGCACAAAGTGAGCTCTTTTTTAGAGATGAAGGTTGAGTTTGTGACCAGTAAACACTGTTTCTAATATGCTAACATTTGTTTTAATTGTTCCTCTTAATAGCTACATTGCAGTAAATGTGCCTTTTCCAAGGAGGAGTCAGTCCCTTAACCCCATACCACACACTGATTTCAGGGGAAGCTTAGTGAAAAATTAGCTCACAAAAATCTGTGAAGCTGTAGGGTCTTCTGTGAGTTGGTGGCTTGGCTATTCTTGTTTCCTTTTGCTGGAAAGACCTAGGGAATAAGTGATTCCACCCCCAAGTCTGACTGGTTTTCATTTCCTAGGCTAATGATTGTTTTGTAACACAGGAAGGCAGAAATGGTGGCTGGAAATATCACTCCTCTGTGTTTTGGAGCAGAAAACCATATGCACACACTAAAACAGTGTAAGAATGGGACTGTTAAAATTTGACAGGCTAAAATGTGTGGGGTATTAAGTTTGCCAGAGCATCCAGAACAGAAGTCTGTAGCAAGAGAGCCATCCCAGGGTCCCACAGGCTTATGCCAGCATTAGCACTGACAAATACCTAGTTGTAGTTGTAGAGTTATTATTTAACAATAGACTACTGGAAAAAGATGCTTGTATAGAACTAGCAGGAAGGTCAACATCTTCCTGGCAATGCATTGCATGAGATTAGCCTGTGGAGGAAACAGGGACAAAACTAAGGCTAGATATGACAACAAGTAACCCTCTGACCATACAGTCTATATTCAGAAACAAATAGAGAAAATATCCCTTATTTTGATTTTTATGTTTTTCTTGCTTGGAGATTAGAAGGCACTTGTGCTTTAGTCTGAGAAATTAAAGTACATATCTTACCTGAGCTCATCATATGGAGGCAGAAGCTCTGTTCCCTGTGTGAGTGAATGATGCAGTCAGGATTCAGTGTTACCTGTGGTAGTCATCTAGCCCCCACTAAAGAATTCTTGTTTTAAACTGCTGTCAAATAATGAGAGATTTTGCTTGCACAAAGGCTGGCATTGTACATGTGAGGGAAAGCTTGGGCATACTCACTTAATTAGATATGGACATACAAGAGTATAGCAAGAATGATTCCTTACACATAAAGACAAAGTACACAGATTGATAGTACAGCTCAGTTTCAGTCCTCCCACTTCACTGGTACAGGCATGGCCTGTGGTATTGCCCTCATGGGAGCAGTTTTAAAGAGATGCAGTTATTTGTCATATTAAAAGCCTAAATGTTTGTGCCATCTTCATTTCCTGAGGGAAGGGAAGGGAAGATGAGAAAATAGAGTGATGTTACTGATCAGATTTGGGAGGACTGGAGGATGTTTAAGGAAAGCTTTGCACTAGAGCACAAGTGGAAGTGAAGGAAAGCAGGAGACTGGAAGTGATGATTTTTATTTATTTTATTGCTGCCTCCCTCCTCAGTCAGCTCACCTGAGCCTCCTTGCAGGTATCAAGAACAGCAGCAAGAGTTGGGCTAAATAAAAGTTAATAAATAAAAGAAGTAACGTATGTTAAGTGATTCTCTGAATGAAAAGGTGACTTTCCTTCTGAGAGAATGTGTCAGTGTTGTAAGCTTTCTGGGGGTTCTCCCCCCTCTTTGTCTTCCTTTTCCAGTTCTATTTATTTTTAGCACTTCTCCAAAGTAAAGAAAACACATAATCATTTATTTTAAGTAGACGATTTTTCTGAATCAGGTTTATGAGATACTCTGCTCCAGTTTTGTTAAAGGAAATCTTATTGAAACACAAGCCCTGACTCATCTGTTTTACATTCTTTCATTGTAAAATACAACTCTGCCGTGGTTAATAAGTGATTATTCTGGCCTAGTATTGGATGAAAAGGCAAATACAGTAACTTCTGAATACATTTGGTAATCGATACTAATTTAAACAAACAAAACCAACTCACAAAACCAAACAAAAAAGAATTTATGAAGACCTCTCATTTCAGTCTTTAATCTGTGCAGCTGATCAGCTGTCTGCATTAGGAATTTCTGTAGGTAGCCTCTGATCAATAAATGGTGTTCAATAGTTTTGCTCTGAAGACTGCAGGAGACCTATCACAAAGTACTGACATCCTTCTGTGAATGAAGAAGTAGAAAAAGCATGATTGGATATTTCCAAATCAAAAAAGCCTTTTGAGAAGTCCTAGTAGGTGATCAATATTTTGATGACTTAAAATATGAGTGTAAAGTTATAGAATATCTTGATTTGGAAGGGGTGCGAGTACCTGCTCCTCACAGGACTACCTAACACAAAGTCACATGACTGAGAGTGTCATCCAGAGGCTCCTTGAACTCTGGCAGGCTTGGTGCCATGACCACTTCCCTGGGGAGCCTGTTCCACTGACTGACTGTCCTCTCAATGAACAACCTCTTCCTAATGTCCAAATGGGCATGGGAGGGATCTGCTCTGGTCCTTAATTGCTGGGAGAGTCACCAGACTTTATCCTAGTAGTAGAAGTATTTTTAGGGTTAATTTTTATTGCCACAATATCTCAACATTATATGCTCTACCTGGATCTGATCTGTAAAGTAGAAAACGCACTCAACTTCTTAAGTAAATGTGTGTTAGATTGTATGTTTTATGTTGGGATTGTGTTGTTGTTGTTTATTTGATTTCAATCATTTATTTTTAAATGGCACTAGCCAGTGCCATTTCTAGAAAATTATCCTTGGCACAGCTTTGTACTTGGCCCTAGACTGTTATTTGTAAAATTTGGGCAAAGTGCTAGTTATCTTTACTGGCTAAAGAGTTTGTACCTGAGGGAAAGAAAGCTTTTTTATGTTGTCATTCGACTAAATGAGCTGTCAATGGTCCATAGTACTGCACATGCTGTAATTGTTGAATAGTTCAATTGACTGATAAGTTACTTTTTGCAAATACTGGTCCTGCTTTGAGGAATTATTTTGACACCTGTATTTTTAAACTTTTGAATAAAATAATACAAATATTGTTGAAGTTGCTGGAGACTTTAGGTTTTCCACCTGTGTTTGGGTCTATATGAGGTTATCAGGTTGTGTGCTAAATATTAGCTCAGAGTCTGCTGCTCGAGTATTCTATTACAGTACTGTAAAGAAGTTTTATAACAATACAAATGGACACTTAATCAGTATTGGCTTTGCAGAGAACTTCAAAAACTACAGTCAGACTCTAATCACATATAGTTATCTATAATAAAATTATTATTTCTGGCACTTGGACTTCTAAAAAGCATTAAGATTCAGCAGTATTTGAATGCAAAAGAAAAAATTGATTACAATTTGGAAACTTGCAATGAGTTATGAAGTTTTCATCTTTTGCTCTTTAAAAATTAATTTGTTCCTTTTATGCCTGTTGTATAAAAGGCTGCATTGTTCAAGGTGTGTGAATAAATAAGATGAGCCCATAGTTGTTTTCTGTTTTAGCTGTACCAATATTAATTGAAAGGGCTCATGGAGTTGTTTCTTCTTGTCATGAAGTCATTATGTACATGAAAATTGTCTTCATCTACTATAAGATTTTTTTGGAAATAATTGGAAGAATATGTGGAAAGACATAGCCTTCACATGGTAGCAGTTTTTCCAGCATCTGACCTCCTTGGCATTGGATTTTGTGGGTAACTGTGAGTCACCTGGTCTTGTGCTCTGGTCAATCAAAAGATGAGTTGCTTTTCCAAGTAATCTTTCCTTTCCAGTTGGACATGGCACACGCTTTACCTTCAGAGTACATAGAAATAAAAGAAGCAGCAAACAGAGATAGAGCAGTAAGGGCAGGTGCTACTACAGTTTACCAGCCTCTGTAGCATTTTGCCTGTCCTTTTATCTAAGTGTTTTCTAATTTGCTGGTTTTCTGAGGTAGGTGCAGCCAGCAGGCCCCTAATCTTCTACATAAGGACCCAGAGAAATGCACTCAGGAGATGGTGTGTGCCAGGGGCTGTCTGTGGCCCTGTGACCTCTTGGTCAGTGCTCCTCAGCTTCCATCGGCAGCTGCACACAGGGAGGGCAGGAGCAGTAAGAATATGCTCGGGACGTTCTTCAACAGCTGCTTGGCTTCCCTTTGGCTTTTGGGTACAATTCAAGGTTTTGGCCTTGGTTACTTTTAAGCCTAATGTGACTTGAGCTCTCGCTGAGAGGCTGCCTGTTTTTTTTTTTTTTTGATCCAACATAGCAGTTAATGTCAACTGGGATACTTGACCTAGATCATCCTAGTTTTTAATGTCAAGTAGCCATTGGCAGGAAGTTTTTTGAGAAGTACTTCTGCCTGTGGAATGTGCTCCCAACCTGGTCTGGTGGAGTTGTCTTGCTGGGCGGGCTCTGCACCAGGCCTATCTTATTTCTTTGCCTATGGAGATGAGGAATGGCTCAGTGCTTCTCCTGTTCTCCTTTGCCCCTGAAGAAGGGCAGGTTAACGTGAGTTTATAATCACGGTGCCAAGATTTTTCCACTTAAGTCCTGTGGGAAGATAAGTGAAATGTATGTGAAAGAAGAAACAGCATACATGCTTTAGAATGGAAGGGCTTTTTTCCTGAGAGAATTTAATTTAATGTTTTGCATGAAATGAAAGCAAAATGCATCTCCTCACATGGACCAGTTTAAAAGTATGGCAAGTTAAATTTAGGTAAGTGCTGTTTTCTTTCAGCTTTGTGAAAGACTCTACAGCCAGACATAGGAAGTTTCCTTTCTTCTGGGAGAGATTTGTCAAACCATTAAAGCCAATACCAAGTGCTTTAAGCTTAAAGCACCATCTCCAGGTTTCACAGCTGAACGAGTTGTAATAGGGCCCACTTTTTCCCAGAGGAAGGTGTTTGGTGCCTTTTTCATAGCTATGCCATTTGTTGATCAGTTGTTGAAGCAAAATGTTCAGGATCAAAAGTAGTTTTGAGGAGGAGGGATTTTGTCTGGAGTGCTACATGGCAACTGCATCCAAAGCTGGAGCAACAAACTGTAGGAATATAAATGCAGTCGTAACTTCAGCCGGGAAAAGCTCTGTTCTACAACTGCTGCAAGGTGTCTGAAGGTTTGTTGGCAAATGCCCAACAGCCAACCAAGATGACTGTGGTTATGGAAGGATATGAGGAAGGAAGAGGGGAGATAAATTTCATCTTAAGTAACTAAGACTTGTTAGTTCAGTGTGGAACCAATTTCTACATCATTACATCATTATCGTGTCTTTTTGCTCAGGTGAGACACTGCCTGGTCCTACAGAGAGGGCCAGGGATGAGGGAGTTCAGCTTGCCATGTCTGCTTTGGGCAGGATAGAAAAGAAATTACCTACCTCCCTTTCCTGAACACATTTTAACACTTTTCCTGTCAGTCTGGATTGTGGAGAGCTTTGGGAATATGGTTTAGGAGAAGAAAGAAGAGGAATTAGAGGTTAGAAGTAAAGAAAACTAAAGTTACTTCTTTCTGGGAAAGATAAGGAAATAAATGAAAAGTAGAATTAGGGAACTTGTTTGCTTTAGTTAAAGCAACTTCATTGCTTTAATTCTTGTCTATCTAATAAAAATGAGGACTCTACAAGCAAAAATAAGAGATCATGGAAGTGATGAACCTGAGCAGGTGGCTTGTTTAAAAGTCGAATGAAGATTCACAGGTTTCAGCAGCTACAGAAAATATATTTTATTGTAAAACAAAAGAAAAAAGATTTAGGACATTGAGAACTTAAGGAAATAAGGTAGAAGAAAATATATAGGTCACACCTAAAGAGAGAGATCTTCTGGTAAGTCTTTTTTGGAGGCTGGCAACAAAAAGAGGAAGTTTCTGTGCTAATGAGAACAGTTATTACCCAGAGTTAGGCAGTTCTTGTGACATCTGAGAGGAAAAGTACTGAAGGAATAAGTGCAAGCTGACAAATAGTGTTGAGATAAACACACTAATTGGAGTCATGTAATGAAAAGCAGTTCTGTGAAGGACTGGTGTTACTGGGAGCAGGCACCCACTGTACTGAGTGGGAAACACTGGGAACTTGCACAATCAGTGCTTTATTACTAATTTTTAAACCGGGAGGATTAAGCTGATGTTACAGCAGGGTGAGTTTTGTCTCATCTGTGTTATTAAGGTCTAACTTTTGAGTGGAAGTGGAGGAAAAACCCAAAATGTATCCAGCAAAGAGAAACAGGAATCCTGGAGAACTCCTGCCAGATGGGGAGCAGAGGCAGGCACTTGTAGGATGTGATTCATTTGACCTCCTTTTGACATGTTCTGTAGGAGTTGTTCAAAGAGCCTAGTTCTTCCCATGGGCTGTAAAGGTAGACCAACATGACCTGTTCAGATACAGACACCTACACTGTAAACATTTTCATTTGGTCAAGTGAATCCTGGCTTGGCATCCACATCTAAGAATGGGAAGAGTAGGTTGCTCTGTTATTATGTCTTGTGGTTAAGTGTCAGATGCCTTCCATCCTATCTGAGTAAAGACTTAACACCTTTCCAGAATGGAAGTTGGCATTCCAGGGCCTCCAGAGGTCTGCCCAGGTAGGGCCAGCAAGTCATGCTGAGGCATTGTGAGGGTATCTCCCTTGTTCCATCTCTGCATGTGCAGCAGGAGCCAACCTGTGGTGACTCCTTGCTTCTCTGGTGTCAGTGCCCATGGACACCAGGGGTAGATCCCAGCTATAGGGCACAGTCCTAACAAGATGTGAGAGCACTTGGGTAGTTCCTCCAGCTCTGGAGCAGGGGGAATTTTCCAAGAACTGGAAGCAGTGGCTTATTGAATGTCCCCCTGTAGCAGTGACTGATTTACAGGTAAGCGTGTGTGGATGTGACAGGTGGTCACACAGTGAGCTCCATGGGGACGCTCTTACTGAGAGCAGGGGGTCTGTGTGTGTGACAGCCCTGGCTTACCTGTAAATCACCCAGTGCGTGCTTGGTGAGCTATGAGCAGAAAAATTATTTATTGAACCTGGTTCCTGGGTGAAATTGGAGTGTTGCCCTGTGTTGTTAAATAGGCTCACATAAAGCACAAAAACTCAGGTTTTGTTGTTACTAAGTCAGTAGTTTTGGACTGTAAGTAATATGCACATGTTACCATTGCGTTGTTTCTGTTACATCCATACAAATGTGTTTTTGTTGCTTCATGGCTTTGAGATTTTTGCTTATGTTGAAAAACTCTCAAATAAATATACACATATATTTGTGTTTCATTTTTCTTGAATTTTTGGTGGTTTATTTGGAATACCAGCATATTAAATGGTGTCTGCAGTATTCTTTCCCTGGGTATGCATGTTTTGAGGCATGTCCAGAGACTTGACGTATCTGGAACAGATTTTTTTATTATTATTCTTTTTAAGAACAAAGCAGAACAGCTTTAATATTCCATCATTGTGAAATGTTAAAGGTAATTTTTTGTTTAATGTGATTTTGTTTTAATTCAATTTAGATTTTTGTGGAAGTTTTTGATAGAGAAGTTAGTAAAACCCCTGTTCTAATTTGATTTAAGTTGTATTAAAATTTAAGGCACTGGACTAACACGTTTTTAAGAAAAGGAGGAATATCACATTTAGTGTTATGACTATTCCGAGTTATTTTATTCAAGTATATTTTATAAAGTAGCCTTGTTGAGAATGTCTTCAGTTTTACTGCAGAAAAATGTAAACATATCATTCTCATTATTACACCTATTTTCTTAAAGTGCTCATTCCCTCTGTGCAGGCTCATTTTATAATGTATGTATTGGGTAATGAAAATAATAATTAAGTTCTTTAACAATGAAACAGTGATTGGGGGGAGGGTGGGGGCAGAGAAAGCTCAGGCAGTAGTAGCAGCTGAATTTGTACTCAGAAAAGCTATAGCTAATTGACTAGTAAGGCTGATTCTTAATGTATTTTAAATCCTAAAGTTATATTTATAAAGTGATGGCTCTCACTTTTTTTTTTTTTCCCTAACTGAAACTTTGTATTTAGAGTTTATACCACTTCCTTTTTTTTTTTTCCTTACTTTTATTCTTCCAGTATTTC
>WEIU01011440.1:153733-172283 GCA_013389925.1 Aegithalos caudatus | reverse complement strand
CCCACTCCTGGTTCCTGGTCCCCAGCCCTCCACAAGTCTTCTCCCGGTCCTCATGAGTGTTTTCTGACCTTCAGCCATTGAGGAATTACTCTTGTGCTGGGGCTGTGAGTGACCCAGGCACTGACTTTGAAGGGTTTGAAGATGCTGCTGGGGAGGTTGGAGAGGTCTGAGAGAAGGTGCCTCCATTGATCTAAAAAGTGCACAGGGTGATGAGCCAGGCTGTATAACCAAACCCTAGCAAAGTCTCTCAGTTCTGGGAAGGACAAGGATGTCATCTGGAGGTAAGTAGCAAAACCAAGCTGATGTGGATTAAGATACAGCTATTTGGGTGAGTGCGTGCGTGCTGATTGAAATGTAGGAAATCACATAACACGGCTGACCAAAAGTATCTGGCTTAAACCTGATATACTTTTTTAGTTCTTAATCTCTTTGCTTTTCATTTTATTATTGCTTATTTTATTTGTTTGGGATGATGTGCTCTCTTAATGTTTTTTTTTTTNTGGAGTGTGTGTTTTTTTTTTTTTTTTTTTTTTGTGGGTTTGGGGTTTTTTTTTTTTTTTTTTTTTTTTTTTTTTTTTTTTTTTTTTTTTTTTCTGAATCCTTGCCATTTTTCCTTTTAAATCAGGGTGGGGTTGGGTTTTTGATTCTTAATTTTTTTTTCTTTATTTATGCCTTATTCCTAATCAGTGTTTACTTTGCTCTATATCCTCTGTGTCTCTTTCATGACATATTCAAAGAGATTTACTCTTCAGGCAGGTCTTGAAAATGATAGAAGCAACAGCAAATGTTTTGTGAGTTTAGGACAAACTTCTATCAGTGCCCAAGCTCAGCGTAGCCCTGGATGTCTGTGTTCATGTTGTCTTGCAGGCAAAGATTAACGCTGAAATAGTCTCACAGCCTTGAACTGTGTAATGATTGCTTATGTGTAACAGAGGGAGGGGAAAATGAAGTGGGAAAGATGTGAGACTTGGCTGGTATGTGGGATTCAGCTTGGGAGAACTGTAGTACCAGGGCTCATCCTTTTCAGAATGCCTTTCACTTAATATCTGAGGTCTGGGGTGGCCTGAATCCATCTAAAATACAATCTTTGGGAAGGCCAGCCTGATCCATGTATAAGTGATGCACGTTTGGTATGGTGTCAGTGTTTCCACTTGAGATAATTCACTGTTACATCTTAATGAAATGGATGTACAACCTACTTTATTAAAGAAGGCAAATGATGTACAATATTAAAGGCCTAGAAGATGCACTAAAATGAAGGCATGTAATAATAAGATTACCTTGTGTGAACAAAAAGCAAAGTGACTACTTGAAGATCCTGTTTCATCATTAACTTGGAAACTGATTTTGGTTTTTCTTGAACTAGTATAAAAGTTCTGTTTCTGTCACCACCTGCAGCAATTCATTCTGCCACCCTTGGTATTTGGTACTTCTGCAGGACTGATCTATTTAATGTGTTTTCAATTAGTATTTTGAAAATCTGTTATTTCAGAATGTCTCCTTTCTTGGTGAGAAGTCAATCTGGTTCCTTTAACCCCTTAATTACAAATGTCCAAAGTCACTGTGACCTTTTTTGTGTTTTTTTTTGATGTTTCATCCTTCTTTAGACTGTAAAGGAGAACCAATATTTTTTCCCTGATTGCCCTCAACAGCTGTATCTGGTTTTTTGGGTGTTTTAAAATTTTTTTTTATTATTATTATTTTTTTATTTATTTAATGTGGATTATTTAAAATATACCCCCCGTATTACCTTATCCTAGAGTTAGTTTTTTCCATAAACTTGTGGGGAAAAAAACAAACACGTGGTGATGAAAAGCCAAGTTTGGCATGGAAAAAGTCTTGAGTTTCTTCGGAGGTTTTGCAACTACATATGCCTATTGCAGAAGTTTTGTTATGCAAGAGAGAATTTCATGGAGAGCTGTAACACTGCAGTTTGGTTTCTGCTGTTCTCTTTGGCTGTTATGAGAGGAAGGAGTAGCCCAGGTGCTCAGCTGTACTAGTGGCTGCTCTGGAGGAGGGACCAGCAGATCCCAGCGCTCATCTATTACCTGCCAGCCTCCATGGGAAGCAGCTTCATCATTTGGCATAGCTTCCCTCTCAAGGAAACAACTGCCAAGAACACTTTCTTTCTTAAATGAATCCTATTTTCAGAGTACAAGACTGTCTACTCAGTGGTTTCGTTTACATCCACACAACTGGAGTTAAAATGTCTTACATCTGACTAAAGGGGTAAAATGTTTTACAGGGGCATTATTGAGTTCAGCAAGTTGTAATCATTGCTTGTTAAACTTCTAAATTTTTTTAAAAGAGATTGTGGGGATGTTTTGTGCTACACTTTTTGGCAACAAACTGGGTGTGGGGAGAGAAGAAACAGAGAAGGTTCATTATCATTATGAAAAACTAGCAAATCCCGTTTTCATGTGGGGTGGTAAATTTTTATGAATAATTGGTCAAGTTAATTGAAATATGCATTTCAACTCTGGTGGTTTTGTTTGTTTTCTTCTTTTTCTACACCACTAATTCTCAGGTTTCTGGGACAGGTCATGTTTTGGCAGGACATTTCATACAAGTCATCTTCAAAATAAAACCATATTGGCAAAGGGTTTCACTACTATAAAATAATATATTCTAGTCCAGTACCTTTGTTCCAAAAAGCACATATCAATGAGCCTGCATTGCTGTTGAAATGATGCTGTTTCTCAGTTGCATTTTATCTCACTGTGTACCTAAGGAATGGGAAGATGTTTGTATTTCTGAGGATGGATGGTTGGTTGGTGTCTCTGAGATATACTTATTCTTCTGTCAGTCATGGTCATTGATCTGCCTTTGAATTTGTGGACTCGGTTTTGCAAGTTTTGTGTTTGTCCTATCACTCATCTGTCGTCCCCACTGTCCATGACCGACTAGTGTTGAGGCTGGTAGGTTGATTCATGTGATTAACCTGCTCTTTCTCTATTTTTAGTGTTTAAACTTCCTGCTGATAAATGGAAAAACTGTGGCTAGAGGCTTACCTGATTATTATTTAAGAATTCCAGCCCTTACAATCCAGGAAAGTTGTCAATAAGGCAAAAATAACTTGGTGCTCATACTTGTCTGTAGTGACAAAGAAACACCTGCTTGAAGAGCTTGCAGTGACCCAGTTTGCACGGTCTGAACAGTACTAAAACTGGTTCTACAGTATCAGGACTTTTTTTTCCTTTCTCATTTTGAAAGAATCAAATATAAATGTCTTATGTCCCCCCACTCCTTTCTGGCCTGGCTTGCGGCCGCAGGGGGTGGAGGGCAACATTCCTCTGGGTCCAGGGAGGTACCAGAGCCCTACGGGAGCATCTAGGGAGCAGCACGTTGGCAGGCAAGACACGACACGGCTTCTGAGGGTGTTGATTAGATGGGTTTATTCAGGGGTCCCACACCAGAAGGAAGTGTGGCTCCCATAGGAGAGCAAGAGGGAGGCAGGCTCAAGGAGAGGCCAGGGAGAGAGATAGTACTCAAGGGCAGAGAGAGATTAACCCCTTGTGAATCCCCAAGAGAGTTCCAGCGAGGGGGCAGGTCCAAGGCTTGGACCAATGGGATAGGGCAAACCAATAGGGCATTCAAGGTGGGGTGAATAGGCAGGAGTTACAATGAATGACAACTTGGAGGAAGGTTACAATTTAGTAAGAAAAAAGAATCACCATAGAGATAAGCTGTAATAAAGCATATATGGATGATATGGCAGCAGTCCAGGAGCATTAGTATGCATGCCCTGATGGAGTTGTGGTGGCAGCTAGCAGTTACTCTCAACTTAGAGCTAGATGTTACTCAGGGAGCACAGAGAGCTTTTCCTGTGTGAGCTGGGCCTGTTTGGGAAGAAACTCACGCCAGTTAAAGACACTTCTTGCCTGGATTGGTGTAAAACCTGTTGGCTTGGAGAACTAGTGTCCAGCTTTTCCAGGGAGCTGCACTGGTGGCAGAGGGCCTGGACTGCAGATGACAGTGTGTGTAGAGGTGTGGATAACCGGGGTAGGGTGTATACAACGTGTGTTGTAACACGAACATGTGGGCAACGTATGGTTGTGCTGACACAGGGCTGGTAGTGCTAGCAGACATGGAGCAAAAGTCATATTTATTCGCAGGCATATGGAGCATACATGAGTACCATCTCTACACGTGGTAATTTGTGCCCTGTTTTTTGGTAGAGTAGAGGCTGCAGGCCCTTATGAAACATAGCGGTGGGAAATCAGATGTGAGGGTAATTCCCCAAGCCCTTGCTGGCTTCCTTCCGATGTCTAACTAGCCATTGGGGAGGACAGCAAGGAGTGGGCATCTGGCCAGATGAATTGTTGCAGTGGATTGTATCTGTACGGCAGGCTGCAGCTTGGGCATTCTGGTTTGAGTCACAAAAAAAAAAAAAAAAAAAGGTTTATATGGCTTTATATGACTCAAGCTTGCCTTGAAAGGCATGTGTGTTAGATGTTGATGGTTGTTACATGAAAGACCAGGTTCTTCCTGTGTTCTTAAGTAGCAGGCTTTTGGAAGATCTTAGTAGTTTCTTTTCCACAATTATCTATTTATTCCCTTTGCTTAGGGGAGGAGTAGTCTTTACTGCTTCTCTGCATTATTACATGCTTCTTGCAAGTGTTCAGGCTTTTACTTTATTATCCTTTGGAGACTCTTCCACAGAGAAATGAACCTGGATGTCCGGTGGTAGTGAGCATGAATATTCCGCAGCCAAATGGTTCCTGCTGTGGATTTCGTACATAAAAGAATTAAGGGAAGGAAATTTTCTGTGAGGTTGTTCCCATATACATTTCTTTTCTCTTCTTTAGTTGCCAATTGTCACTGTGACAGGTGAGAGGAGAAGGCTGCCTCGTGAGCATGGGAGATCCTTTGGCTGCTGTGGGGATACAAAACATAGAGCCATCTGTGTAGGTGAACTCTATGTACAGTTGTTTTGTTGGTCATGTCTCACTTTTGGCGATTACTATAATGTTTATTTTGCTCCTATGACCAAATAAGCTGGGTCCTTTTATTTTTTCTGTGGACAGTACTTTGTTGTTGATGCTTTTTTTGATGTTTGTTGGTACAAACACATAAATACAGCAATGAGGAAAGGTTTGGAGTTTCGTCAATTCACTCCTTATTATGGCTTATCCATTAACCACAGAAAGTTAAGACAGTTTGTATTTATTTATATTTATCTATACAACTATTTTATAAATTATGTAAGTTATATTTAGAGCAATAACATTCCATCTTCATCTTTTTCAAATTAGTACTCAGTTTGTCTTCTCTCAATGCTGTATTTCTGCTTATCCATGGTTTTTCAAGTGGTTTATTTGTACAGCAGGAAAGATGAAACAATGGATTCATGCTGGTTGTAATGATTCTGTACATTATGTACATTTCTAATAACTCAAACCATTTTTGTGATGTTCATGAAAGTTTGGAAAGGTGAAAAATTAAATTGCTTTTTGTTTTTGTTTGAGGTAAATAGTAGTTCTCCCAGTACTTTAATTTGGCAAATCTATGTTTTTACATAGATTCATGCCTCTTGAAGAATATGTTTTATGTCTGTATTTGTCACAGACATACTGTTAGTCATCCATAAATGAAAATAATTGAGAAGTAACAGGGACTTTGTAAATGTTTTGAAATCTTCATGTGCATTTAAAAAAGTTGAGAAGGCTTCATACTTCTGATCCTTTAAATCAGCCAGCCCTGGGGGTGATGGTGGTAACGATTGTACTATTGGCAAAATACTAAGAATTAGACAAACTTGAATGGACCATTGCACACCTTGAGAAACTGGATGTACATTTTGTGGTTTGCACTAAATAGAAACGTAATGTATCTTCTGAAAAAGCAAAACTATTTTAGCGTGCTCTCTATTTTCCTAAGCCAGCAGTTTGGCAAGACCTGCTGTAGTTGGAGAAATTGCTGAGGGTATGGAGCTGGTTTCATAGAGGCATTGTGTTTGGGCTGAGGGGTTATGTTTGCTGCAAGACAGATCAAAGGCTTTGTTTCTAAAAGGATCCATCTAGTGTTCCTGAGAAAGGGAGAGCAGTTCAGGATAATTGCCTAGGAACTTTCTTTCCATTACTTTTTGTTATTTCTGTTGTTACTTATTTTAAAACTACTGGTTCTTAAGTAAATGAAGAAGTGGCCTTTACTTAAGGTTATGGCTTGAAAGGAACAGGATAAATCTCACTTTCCTCTACTTACGTTTTTGTTAACTTAAATGTGAGATTTGATACCACTTTTGAGTTCTATGCTAAGAAGTAGTCAAGAGGTCTGAAACTTACAAAGGTAATAGAGATTCATAACCTTTTGGATTTCTAAGGCTAAAAAATGTCTAATATATTGCAAATTTAGATGTGTGCAGGAAAGTGGGAATCTCTGGTTTGAGTATAATGCAAAACACCTGTAATTCTAAATTGAGACTGTTAAAACTGTAAACTGAAATAACAAAATAACAAGAGAACATTTGTGGTGGGTGGGTTTCTGACACCCTTGCTAGCTGGAGAACCAGAGAGTCAGAGCCACTGGACGACCTAGGAATTAATGCAGCCTGTTTTGGGGAAGGAAGTGCTGTTGGCAACTGTGTATGCAAATAATACACTTAACTAGGAATCACTGCTGACTGTTGGCTTCAGTTATTTTGTTGAAGACATGGAAACAGTATTACAGTTTGAGTTGCTGGAACCCTACAAGTGTAATTCACTCTCCTGTTGGGTTTATCTGCTTGTCAGCTTCTTAATCTCTTCTCAGTGGCCTGGGGTACCAGGATGAAGTGTGCATGTCTAAGGTAGATGCACACATGTGGAAGTACAGTGTATACAAAACATGCCTGCCTGCCAGACACTTCCATCTTTTCAATTTTCATGGCTAGCTGTATTTTCTGTAATCAGTATGCTGTTTCTTGCTTTGAACTAAGATTTGCACAGACAAAACAAGGAGTATTTAAACAAGAGTATTTGAAGGTGAGCATTGGCAATGTAGCTTTCAGTGGTGATGCAGAGACTGATATATTTGTTTAAAAAAGAAACAAAACCCCCAAAACATACTGTTGTCTTCATTTCCTAGGCTTATGATGTTTCTTTATCAGTCAGGTGCTGATAAAATACTAATAATATTTAGTACAGCACAATCAGAAGTGTAAATAAAATAAGTGCTTCCTTATTTTACCCCCTTCAATCCCACGTCCTTAATTATAAGAAGGTGGAAGTGATACAGAAGCTTAAGTAAGTTAGTTGGGGTGATGAAAGAAGATGACTGAGGAATAGGGAATTGTGTTTAACTTTATAAAACATAATATAAACAAACTTCTGGGGTTTTTTTAATATTGCAAATTATTGTTGAATGTAGGTAGCTCCCTACCCTATGCCTCCCTTTTAAGTGCAAATTTAGAAAATGTTGTGTCTGGCGGAACAGGCGAAGGAGCTCAAGGACCTGATTGTGTACTGGATGCCTTCAAAGGCTAAGAGTGGGAGGTGTAGCTTAGACGTTGAGATTGCAGGAGTTGAAACTGATTTTTTATCATGTTTATACCTTCCAGTTGTGGGTGGGTGCAGAGAGGGAGATGAAATTAGAGCCTATGGTATTAAAGGTAGCCAAGTAGAGTTATTAACAGGCAACTGATTAAGGCAACTTTAAAGTGTGTTTTTCACAATTTAAAGATGTTTCCAGACATCACTTTGCTCTGAAATCCACTTTAAAAAAATTCTGTACTCTGCAGACAGCCAAAAAGCTGTGCTTGTGAATGTTAAAAATGACCTTGAGCAGAAGAACTCAAAGGTTGTTAGTGGCTTTGTACTGAATAAAATAAACTGGCACAGCAATGAGAAAAACCTGCATTAAGGTTCAGGGTCCTGATTCAGCAAAATACAGTCTTAAACACTGATACAGTCCTTATTCTTCTGCAAATGCTCACATAATTCACAATCAGGACACAAGTTAATTAGAGTAAAATGTATTTGTGAGTGTATGTAGTATGAATTGTTGATAAAGTCCTTAGATGGTATCTGAGATGATTGATGCAGGAAATGAACCCCCCAAAAATGAATGGTGCTATCTGGGTAGGTTATCAGCCTTGTTTTTTTGAGATCCACTTTCTTTAAAAGGTGTGCCTGGTTTGCAAGTTACTGTTGTTGACAAAACATCTGCAGATTTCTGCAGTGAGAATTTGAGAATCAGTGGGGGGACTTAAATGAAACATTGAGCTTTTGCAAGTTATGGAAGATACCTGGGTGTTAATTGAGATGTCAGCAGAATAAGGTTATTTCATTTGTACCATAGGAACATAGAATGGGAAGGGACCCCCAGAATCATCTCATTCCCAAGCCCTTGCCATGAGCCAGGGACACACCTTCCACTAGACCAGGTTGCTCAGAGCCCCATCCAACCTGGCCTTGAACAATCTAGGGATGTGGCATCCGCAGCTTTTCAGAGAAATCTGTTCCAGTGCCTCACCACCCTCAACAGTAAAGAATTTCTTCCTAATATTCTATCTAAATGTATTTTCTGTCAGTGTGAAGCTATTCCTCCTTGGCTTATGACTCCAGGTGCTTGTAGATAGTCTCTCTCCATCGTTCTTGTTAGGCTCCCTTTAGGTACTGGAAGGCCATAATTAGGTCACCCCAAAGTCTTCTCTGTTGCAATCAGAACAATCCAAATTCTCTCAGCCTTTCCTCACAGCAGAGCTGATCAGCTTGGTGGCCTCTTCTGGACTAGCTCCAACAGGTCCCTGTCTTTCCTGTGCTGGGACTCCAGAGCTGAATGCAACTCTGTGTGTGTCCAAGAGTGTTGTCCAAAAGCTTCTTGAGCTCTGTCAGGTTTGGTGCAGTGATCACTTCCCAGGGAAGCCTGTTCCTGTGCCCAGCTGCTCTCTGGGTGAAGAACATTTTCCTGATACCGAGCCTAAACCTCCCCTGACACAGTCACAAATTTATCCCATTCCCTCAGGTCCTGTTACAGGTCACCAGAGAGAAGAGATCAGTGTCTGCCTCTCCACTTCCCCTCAGTCTCTTCTTCTCCAGGCTGAACAGACCAAGTGTTCTCAGCCAGTCCCCATATAGCTTCTCCTCCAGACTCTTCACCATCCTTCTCTGTATGGAGAATATTAAAAGGATCACAGTATTTGATCACTTTAATATACATTATTCAGTACTTCTCATCATTACCTGTTACTGTCAGGTAGTAATTTCAATATTAATTTATTTTATACTAGTATAAGTTATTGCATACCAGTATAAGAAGGCCAGCTATATTGAGCATACTTAGGCTAATAGGCTACTGATAAAGCTTCTTACAAAGTAGATATACCTAATGTTTTGTAGTGGTATTACTTTTCATTTTTCTGGTAGACCAGCGGCTTCTTTGGGTGCTACTGGGAAGTTAAGCCAGAAATGTTAGGAGACATGGTCAGTCACAGCATGATTTTTCAACTAATTCTGCAAGTGCTGATGGGATGTATGGTTCCAAGAGAATGGTTGTGTCAATAGCATCCTTAGCAGGTATTTTTTATTTAATGATGTCGTCCAAGAGGAAAGAGAACTTCTACCATCTTTATCCCTTCATTTTTTTCTGCTTCACTGAGGTACACTGTGTACAAAATAAGTCTTAGGTTTACAAATATGAATGTTGTGTATTCAGAATCAACAGCAGAAAATGGCAGAATTAAGATTGAACGGGCAACCTGTATTTGGGTGGTCTGTAAAATGCTTGTCCTTTCTTTTATAGATAAAGCTTGTGTGTACTGCTGTGAGTATCCCTGTGGTAGCAACAGGCAGGGAACAGCCTTACTCTCTGCAGCTTGCCATCCATGAGAAATTGTAGCCACAAAGATCACTTTCATTGGAGGGGTAGAAATAAATGACTGTCCAGCTCCATAGTTGTAACATTGTCACAATGGTTGTGGTGTGTCTGTGCTAGGAGCTGCTTGGAATGGTGCTGTGTAACTGCACTCACTGCTTCTGTCTGAACCTCCTAGGGCCAGCCTGATTTGGAAAGTTTTTACTGAACTGTTGTGGCCCTGGAAGAAAGCTTCTAATTTGTATTTTTGGCATTTGGCTTCTAGTTTTGGAAGGGCCACGCAACGTGTCCCATACTTGGCAGCAACAACTGTGTGGCTTGAAAGCTTTTGTTGGATCTTTGAGTCACCCTGCTCAGCTGGAACATTGCAATAGGTTTTTGTTTTTGTTTTGGTGGTTTTCACAACACTTGGTGTCTGGAAAAACCATAATATATTTTTGTCTTGTTACACATTGGAGAAACTTAAGCAATCACATATGTTGCATGGCCATACCATGAAAATTCATTTTAGTGCTTTCTGCTAGGCTAATATGTAACATGGCAGCTACTTGTACTGGTCTCTTCTGATCCCTCTTCCTAGTAATTGAGGTAAACTGGGAGGTTTTCTAGGAAGCACAGCATAGGATGCAGTACTGCAATAATTGTGTAATAGACTACGTGGCTAAACTTCTGTTGTTGTTTTTGGGTTTTGTTTGGGTTTTTTTTTTTTTTGTTTAAACCCATCCCAGTTGGCAGCCTGTATGGCATCCTGCCACTGAAAGGCTGCAAAAAGAACACCTTCATGCAGGAAGATCAGTGAATCCCCATGTGTGGGTCTGGTCAGTCTCCATTTGCCAGGGTTTGTGATGTGTTATAGAAGGCACATGAGATGTGTGCCACCCCCAGCCTCATGCTTCCTGGGACTGCAGAGCAGAGTTGCTCTGGGGCAGAATAGTCCCTGAGACTGCTCTGAGTAATCACAGGGGTTCTTCTGACAAACAGGTATTGTGGGAACACTGTGGCCTTCTGTCCAGGTGTATCAAATGCCTTGGAAACCTTAGGCCTGTGGAAAAGCATCTGTATGGTGCAAATTCCTCCTCTGCTGATGCAGAAGGCACTGTCACTGATGTTACTGAAAACTGATACTTGAAATTGTTAAAGCCTTCTAACAAGGAGGGTGTTTTGTGAGAAGAGCTGTGGTTCTTGGGAGTGAAGGAGTGAATCTATTTTAGTGGTAGGCAAAGGGTAGTGTTATAGCAGTTGTGACATGACTGCCAAAGCTGTGCCCTCCTTCAGTAAACCTAAATGTGTTTTGTTACCATGTAACAGACTATAGTGTCTAGAAAATGTACAAAGCCAGACTAAAGGGAGCCTTCCGTGCTCAAGCAGAGAAGCATCACAACACCCTCTGCTGGTACAAGTGTGACTCCTTCCTTTTCTCCTCAAGGACTTGCCTGATGGATATCCTAGAAACAGTAAAAGATAGTTCTGAAGTGTGATGCTGGCTCCTTTGATTAAGCTGAGGTTATTTTAGCACATTTTTATTTATTTATTTTTTTCCCTCGTAGAAATTGACAGTTTAGTCTGACCACTAACATACCACCACTCAGATAGGGAGAATGAGGTGATGCCTTTTTCTCCACATTCAGATGTTGCTTTCTAACTAAGCATTCTCCTACTTGGCAGAATTTTACTGGAGGTGGAGTTGGCGGTTCTGTGTGCAAATAAACTTCTGAAGGGAGCACCCATCCCTTCGATGTGCCCATAGTTGTATTTGAATAAAGCTGCTAAATCCATTGGGTAAACTTGTGGTTTCATAGAGTAACCATGTGTTTTAGGGCCTTTCCTAGAGATTCTCTCTGCCTCTGTCACTCATGGGATGATGAGCAGTCACAGGCAGGCCAGGCAGATGGTTTATTTTTGTTTCCTCTGTGTGTACAGTCATGCCTTCCAACTCTTGGTAGGCCCATCGCATGTTAATACCCTCTGCTCTGCTTCCTGCTTGGCTCGGGATGACTGAGAAAGAAATAACAGGTTAGGATGAGAAGTGGTCACTTCTTAATTTCTTCTCATAAAACATGTCTGATGCCTGCCACGGCAACCCTCTACATGTTCCTGACCCTCCACCTCCTTACCTGCCTGGCCCTAACATGCACAGCGTGCCGTGATGGGTGCTGCTGCTTCCACCTGAAAAAAGCATCTTCGCCCGGGATATTTGTAGGGGGGAGCGGAGGCACCGAACACTTCTCTGCTGCAGCCGGCGAGCTGGGTCTGTCCCCGCGGAGTGCTGTAAAAATGGCATTTCCAGCAGCGGGGGAAGCGAGGGATGGGCTGGCAGTGCGGGAGAGCCGCCTGGGCGCTCGGCGGGAGCAAGAGCCGCGCTCCAGGTAAATAGTGTTTTACATAATTTGGTTATGAAAGAATTGCTGCGGGTTGAGCCTCCCTGGGTGCGTTCCGGAATGTCCCTCCAGCACGCCCGCGATGCTGCCGCCTGCGCGGGAAGGGTTAAGAGGAGACAACATCCTGTCAAAGACCTTGTTTTTAATTTTGTCTCTCACACTGGCACAGATCCGGCTAAGAGCAGCCCAGATTAGTTCGGGAAAACCTTTGAAGAGATTTCAGATGTCCTTCAGCCAGTTTGAAGGTTTTTGTCTTGCAAATCCAGTACAAGGGCGCCTGCAGGCATCTCGACCCTTGCTGTGCTGCTGATGCCGCTCAAGGTCACACTAACCCCCCCTGTGACATTCAGCAACACACACACACAAAAATTATGCGGTGAAACTGTTTCAGCGTTCAGCCAACCAACAACTTCCTCAGTTACTCACTGAAGGAAGAAGTATATTTTTTCTGGTTTTGTCTGATTTTTTTTTTTTGGCTTTGTAGATTTTTGCTGCAGGAAATAATCCAGGATTTCTGGTGTGTGTGATGACAAGGTCATTTCTTAATTAGAACACATGTAAAGAACAAAGCTAAATGGCTTCAAAACAGCTTTGTAGTTGATGGAGAGGATTTAAATTATTTAAAGAGATAGTCACCCAAGTATGATGGAAACTGAATTCTAAACACATTAACTCTTTCAGTACTCTACGGTTTCCATATGGTACTCAAAAGGAAATGTCAAACTTGATGAGCATTATTGTAACTGCTGTTAAATGAGCATTTTTTACATCTATTTGTAGTTAGCACAAGTTTTTTTTTGTTTTTTNCCACAAGTTTTTTTTTTTTTTTTTTTTTTTTTTTAATTAAACATTGGAATACTCACTGGGCAGAGATCAAGAGATAGGTGTAGGGAACTGCTTGTTGGACAGTAGTGCCTTAATTTTTGCTCCATCTCATATTTTGATGAATGTGTTAGCATAAATATGTGTGCATGTGTGAGTACATGTATGAAATATAGTGCAAGTATACAGGTATTACACAGAGCTGCCTCTGGGAGCAATCTGTACTCCTGTCCTCAGTGCTCGGCATGGTTGCAAGGCATAAGAGCATATTAAAGGTGGATTTGGGATTAGGGAATGAGAAATGAGAGAATTGAGAAGAAATGGCAATTTCACTTAGTTTGAAATGACTGTGAGCTGGCTGGGAAGAGGAGAGGGCATCTTGAAATTTGAATTTTGTTCTTCAAATTTGCTTGTCACTTTGAGTCAAAGCACACAAATACAAAGGTATTGATACCACTGTCTCAACCACTGTCATTAGTGGTTTGATGTGGCTGTATGTTAATTATTCATACTTTTAATCCTATCCTCCTATTTTCCTTTTCCTTACTCTGTTCTCTAAGCTGCTTATTCTGTAAATGTCAGGGGCTGGTAAGGTGACCATCCTTCTGTTGTTTCCTTGGGCATGCAGAGCCCCAAGTATCCATGGGTAGCACTCTCCTGTTAAAAGGATTGACCTGATGCACCAGAGGAGAAGCAGGATTTACTGTGGTCTGTAGGACCTGCCTTTTGGTGCCAGCACAGAGTAACTTTCCAGCTTGTCTGCTTAATAAAATAGTGAGGGCAGAAAAACACTTGTGAGTTTTTCACTAAGGGGATAAAGGCAAAAAACCCCATGGAGTAGAAACGTTGCCTGCAAAGTTTGGGTTCTGTATATGCTCAGAGATGCCACTGCCTGATTTGTTTGAGAACTGAAATGTGGAGAAATTAGTCTTCCACTGTCATCAAAAGTCTATCACTTAACTCAGATTTAAATGTTTCAAGAGTAACTAACAAAAAATTTACTGGAGGATTTTTTTTTCCTTGTTTTTTTAATTCTTGGGAGGGCGGGGGGTTGTGTTTGTTTTGGCTTTTTTGGTTTTCTTTTGGGGCAAACCTTGTTCATCTGGAACTTGCAGTGCAGTAAATGTCAGATGGAGTGTGCTTACTAGAAAGAGGTTGTGCTGGTTCTGAGGACTTCTTGAGAAAGGAGGAAACTGCATTTGCCAGGATAAAGAGGAAGGATCTGGTTCTACAACTTCTTTCTTTGGGTTGCTTTTTTTTTCCTTTCCTTGCACCATCTGGCTCAGGCAAGGCTTATGAGAAGAAAATGACAGAGGCAAACAGGCCCCACACAAGGAAGGCACAGATAAGACAAAACTGATGTGCTCTGTGAAATCTGTATATTCCTGCCCTTGCCTGGGGTGTGCTGTGCCCTTAGTATTGTGGGAGACCTAAGCTCACCTGCTAGTAATTTCTAATTTACTGTCCTAATTCATCGATTTGTTATCACTAATTGTACTTCATTTACTTCTGTGTAGTTTCCAGTACCTAAAGGGTTGAAAGGTTGCTGTAATTGGCACCCGCAGCTGCTCTTTCTTTTGACAGGGGATAATTTTGCAGCCTATGCTTTGTGTGACAGCTGCCTAATTGGGCATTCTCCCCTTGTAGCAAGCCTGCCTCCTCCAGCCTCCCTGCTGACAAATGGTGGTGGATTATAGATGAGGACATGCTGACCCGTTCGACCTTGCAGAGGCAGCGGGGAGGGGCCTCCTGCTACTTTGAGGGAAGCTTTGGGTCATTTAAAGGACAAGGTCTTGAGCCAGGTGGGGAAATGACATGATATCACATGACAATAGCCCGATGACACGGTCAGTATGTCAAGGACAAACTCATCAGTATTGATTAATGCTGTTTTTTTGCTGGTGTCTCTGCAAAGCCACTGATATTTCAAAAATATTTTGCTAATTTGTCCTAGGTAAAATGCCAGGCATTATTTTGGGGGTTGTTTTGGGGAGCATTTGTGCAGTGTTTTCTTCTCAATTCAGATAATGTACAAAAGCAGTGTTGTTAAAACCCTGCCAATGATAATTTGTAGGGTTCATCTTGATGTTTTTGGTAAAATGTACATCTGGTTGTACTGGAAGGAAAATGCCAGTATGGATAGGGCAGAACTTAAGGAGGGGTAAAAAAACCAAAAATCCCTGCTTTGAAATGTCAGTGTTCCACTTTTAACTCCTTGAAAGGCACATACATGAACCTCTGTGAAAACACATGTATTCACATATGTACAGCTGACTGGAATGTGGGAAAAGTTGGTCTTTAAAGAGAACCGAAGAGAAAAGTTAAATATAATTGGATGTTTAAAGAAAAAGTCTTATTTGTATCAGCTCAAGGGTGATACAGTTAAGATAATGCCCTGCCTATTTTAAGAACCAAAACAGTATCCAACTATGCCAGGCAACAAAACCCCACTGTGTTTTCAAAAATGTTGTGAATACAAGTGACAATGTTTTGAGAGCATCTTCATGTTGCATTTCTATGCTAATAAACTTCAAGGTAAATGAACAGCTTGTTTGACATTTGCTATGTTAGACAATAATAAAATGCTTTCTTCTGGAGTAATTAGACTTGATAGATTGATTATGTTAAGAGGTAAAGATAAATATAATCAGAAAGAGAACTTTCTCCATGGGAGTTAGTGCCTGTTTTTGAACTTTGCCACTGTGGTTCTGGTTTAGCCAATGTCTGGTGGTGTGTGTCACACATGTGTGTGCAGTTATCTGCACGCACACATAGACACCTGCACAAACACACAAGACAGTGTGGTATGCACGGAGTTTCTGAGAAGCTGAGAGAGGAGTGTTCACCTCTGAGCCCAGTTGCCTTCTCCAAGAGATATGATTTGCTGTGGGAAACTGTTGTGTCTGAACCTCATCAGTTCACTAGAATGTAATTTTACTCCCCTGAAGTAAAAAGCCGTCAGTGGTAAAGTGTGATAAATTAGTTCGCTCAAGTAGATGCGCGTGCGTGCGTGTGTATGTTTAATTCTGACCTTGCTGTGCATGTGTTGAGCTGTTCTCTGTGCCTGAGTCAAGCCCAGTGGAGGTTTAATCCTGTGCCCTTGTACACGTATACTTGATTAGTAGTTGTGGCTATCTCAGCAGAAGACATTCTGCCCTCCTCCTTGTATTGGTTGGGACCCAGGCATTGGGGAGTCAAGTCGAAGGAGAAAGAAAAGAGATTTTGCATTAGTATTCTATGAAAGCCTTACTGTCTGCAGAACAAATTGATTGCTACAGTGTACCTGTGCTTGGCACCACTGCTGTGAAAGAAAGGTATGGTTGTAATCTGTTTTATTGTATTACATATTGTGACACTCCAGGAATGTTTAACATTCAGCTCTTCTATGGCACATGCTAGAAGTCTAAGGAAAGAAAAAGATGTGAATGAATGAAAAGTGTGTGAGGCTGTTGTACTGGCAGCTTTGTTTACTACAACAAACTAAGTAGCCCCTGCTAATGAGACAAATTTATGTGCCAATGGCAAAGTAAGGAGATGATTAACTGAATTCTCTGTATTCTATTCGGTTGCTCACATCAGTGTCAGAAGTTGCTGCGTACCTACACAGGTAAAATTCTAATTAATGTTTTAAGGGGATTTGGATTTAGCTTTTTGCAAGATGATTAATGTGAAATATACTTGAGCGTGGATGTGTTTGCCTCTTTAAATGAAAATGCATTGTTTTTTCCTAGTTATTAATCTGCTGTGATGGTCCGACGTGTATGTGAGGAGGGGTATGTGAAGGGGTTAGGAAAGGTACAAAAACCTGCAAATCTAAGATGTGCTGCTATGATAAACAGCACAAGAACAAAGCTGAGGAAACGTCTTACAGGATTTGGGTCTATATATCTCTCACACACACACCACTTCCCCTTTAGTAATGTGTAAATATGTACCCCTATTTTAATGTGAAATCTAGGGCTCTTCGTTTCCTTAACCCAGTTGTAGACTTTATGTAGTTGATTCTCTCATTTTGCAGATGCTTAGCTGATGTCAGTTGAGTGGGAAGTATGAAGCACTCCATTAATAAAATTCAGGCTGTTTCACAGAGAGCTGTGCATAGTGCTTCCTTTTGGCATCACTGAAATTGTGTTTCTGATTATTTGGATGTTTGCTTGTGGTCACTCCAAAATATCTAAAATATTTAAGGTCACTCTAAAATCTCTCTTGTGATGCAGACATTCCTGACTAATTAAATTTAGGACAGGTGGCAGACTCCCCCTGGGCATTTAAATCTGCATGTAAACCTAATCTAATAACTTGATGAGAAAATGAAAATCCATCTTTCCCAGTGTGTTATCGCCATGCACAAGCCACAAAGGTATTCATGGAATGATCTTTCTACTCTTTGTCCTGGCAGGTGACAAGTAAATGAGTTGCTTTAAGGAAATGAGGGGCTTGGAAGATGCTGTGTGCTGAGCAGCAGTCATGCACTGTAATGGCTACTTCTGTCATGTGGCCTTGCTGACTTAAGATTAACACTTTATGGATGTGGGGTATATTTATATGAGTGTACCCTTGAGCTTCTATTTTACACCTTGCAGAGTGTGAATACAGCCTTACACATACAAGTTGTTGATCTTCGAGATCCTTTAACAGCTAAGAAAAATTTTGAAGAACCTCAGTTTGGGAGGCTCTGTGATGTGACTGTTTGGACTCAAATATGATGACATTAGTTGCAACTAATTAGTCAAAATTTATATATTCAAACCAAATATTTTTGTGAATGAGCTAATCTTCTCCTGAGTTACTTTTTTTTTTTTTTTTAACACAAACACATGTAACAAAAACAAAAGTTGCTAAAAACAGTTGCACAATTTACACAGCAGATGGGAGGATCCAGCAACTTCACCGTATTTAACCAGGTTTTGGAAGAAAGTTTCAGTAATGCTATAGAAATTATTAGTTCTTATCTCAAATTCTGTATTCATTTTTTTTGTAGATTTTAACCAGTTAGTGACAGGAGGTTGAGTTCTGAAGAAGGTGTTAGATAAATACAGGGCAATACTGCATTTCAATGCAATTAACTTTTGTTCATAAATAATTCAACCCATGACTTTAAATAAATGATCAGAGGAAAAGAAAATTACATGTGATTAAATCCAAGTCCTTGAAAACATTTTACCAGTCAAGCTGTGACAGCTTTGAGAGTTCTTATAATTCCTCTATTGAGAAGAGTTCTGAGAGTTCTGGGGGTCTTGTTTAGTTTTGTTTTTTGTCAATTCTCAGTGTATTAGAGATTAGAGATACAAGGTAGACTCTTCAGACCATAGTTAAAAGAGGACAGATGATGTGCTATTTTTCATTTTGTCCTGCTATTCTTAGTGTCATGGAATATACTAGCTTGGGTAGCCTATGAGTTTCTGAGGTGGGGTTTGTTTGTTTGGGCTGGTTTTTGTTTGGTTTGGTTTTGTGTTGCGTGGGGGTTTGTTTGTTTGGTTGGTTTTTTTGGGGTTCTTTTGGTTTGTTGGGGGGGGTGTTGGGTCTTTTTTTTGGGGGGGGGGGTTGTTGTTTTTTTT
>WEIU01011440.1:73968-147225 GCA_013389925.1 Aegithalos caudatus | reverse complement strand
TTGTACCCTGTACCCTTTTCTTCCTATCATTAGTCTTTGTGTTCTGTTGATCTTCTAGAGTATATCATTCTTTCCTTCCCTTCCAATCGTATGTAGTAAAAGAAAGGTATTGGGTGAAAACTGTTATTACAGCAGTATGTATTGTTGTACCAATAACAATAAATATATTTTGCATAAATGCAAAAACCAGTAAATGCATTTTTTTTTCTTCTGTAAGAGGAAGAGAAAACACTTATTTTGGAGGACAGTGTTGCTCTAGGGCTTCATTTAATTGCTTTCCAGCTGAACATGTCACCATCTCACAGGTGCAGATGTATTTTGAACCTCATATAGTCTATCAGGAAAAGAGAACAAACAAGTTTTCGAGGAAAGGCAAGCTACATATATCATTTGTGTTTTGGCTTGTGGTCTTGCAGGAGGTATTTTGGTGGATTTGGATTAATTTTTGCTCTGGTAATTTACTGCTGGAGGAGAGGAGTAAAGAGCCTCCAGAGTGTAGATGATGTTTGCCTGGGGAGCAGTGCAGAAGCATAATGGAATTTCCTGTGTGGGAGGTGGCTGAGTATTACAGCAAAAACAAGTGTTTGTGGAAACAAAAAGGTAAGGAAAAAAGGACACAATAAGTGGTTAGGTTATGTGGATAGAAAGTTATTAATGTCCATAGAACTCAGATGAGAAATTCTAAACTCAGTCTAGAGCAAGAGAAAAACCATTGAAAAGTTGAGGTAAAGGGTTATACGGACAGAGTGTCTTCAGGGTAAAGATTATAACAACAACTGTGTTTTGTGTTGTGCGGAATGGTCTTTGGATGTCATCAGTGCTACAGAAGTGTGGGTTGTGGAAGTGGGGAGCTGAGGGAAGATTGAATGAGAGTAACAATGATAATGGCAGGAGAAGATTTTTGGAGAAGCAGAACGCAGTGCCATGGGTGTGTTGTGTCTTCTTGCCTTTTTTTAGTCATGGTGGGTAAATGGATAGTGTGAGTGTTAGAATAAAGATAATCTCCTGATGACAGCTTTTTTCACAAAGTGGATAATATTAACCAGGCAAGGAGAGCTATCCCCTCTCTCCTGGCAGCTTACCTTTACCAGCTTGCTCAGCTCAGTTTCATCTGTCAAACTCTGATACTCTCACAAATCAACCACAAGTATAATCAGCTTTGGGGGAAAACTTCATATTAATCTATTGATACCTTGTTAAGAAATAAGACAAGGCTCCCTTTTGTGAGCTGATACTGAATTAATAGAATAACTTTACTGTTACTGTAGAAATATAATTATTTTCCACTGTAAGTGTCTGCATTCTGATTTTAATATATTTATTTTTGGCAGGGAGGAGTGAAAATCAGATTCACAAAGATCCTGCATTGACATTTGAAAGGTATGAGTTTCTGCCCTGAACTTGAAAAATTTATGAACCTGTATTTTTTCTCACCTGGGACATGGTGTAGTAATTTTGTCTCCTTCACACTAGCTTTGGTCCTTATCCCTCTTAGGAATTCGCAGTCAGAAGGTGGTTCATTTCACATCCCTTTGTAGTCCTGATCTCATTCTTCTGAGATAGTTACAAGGGTGCTAAGGTAACAATCTGCTGAATTTCCTGAGAGGCTGAAGAAATGTTCACCTGCCCACCAGAACTTCTGTCTTTTCCTCATCAAACGGATTTTAAATTGTATGCTTTTAAGAGCATGAAGTCTCGTTGATGTTGATGATGATGTTTTGAGATACAGAGTTTTTATGAGCATGTTCCCTCTGGTAGTCCTTTGTTGCCCTCTTTGGCTTGTACCTCCCTTTCCAATATGATTTGCTTCAGCATTTGTTTGGTATTTGGGAGTTTTTTGTGATTCTGTAAGATTCTGCAGGTACTCACAAGTCTTAACTGCTGTTGAATGAAATCACATTAATGTGTTCATTTGAGTTTTTAGTCTCACTCACTGATGAAATTGAGCAACAGAATTTGAACAAAACCATCCTTTAGCAAGATTATACATAAACTGAAAAAAAACCCCCAAAATGTGGTTTGGTAATAATGCAGGCAGTGAAACTTACCTTCAGGTTATTGACAAAGCCTTACTGTATATTGATTTAGAAAACACTGGAGTTACTTACTGATGTTACATTGAGCTGGGAAATGACTCTTCGAGTTAGGTCAAGGAAAGATGGCTCTATACAACACAGAGAACATGGGTGGTGACCTGTCAGCCGTGTCCAAAATCTCTGTTCTGGCAGGGTACACTAGAAATAATACATAGCCTAATCAGCTGAATTGACAGAGTTGTGGTTATAGTTATAATAAGGTTATTTATATGTGGTTATAACTATCAGATAATGACTTTACACTACATCATACATGGCTTGAGCTACTTCGATGCAGTTTCACCTGTTTATTTGCTAGGTTCTTGACATTTAGGTCTTTTGTTGTGACAATTTCCCCTACTCTCACCACATACTTTCGGTAATCATTAAGTGAGTAGATTAAAACTCTAATTATAAGATATTTCTCCCAAAGCTGAGACAAGATTTTCAGAGAGAAATTCACTTCTTACCTCCCATTGCCTTTCATTGTTACCAATTGTATTTGATGATGAATTGATATCAGACTTCCAGCATGTGGGAAAAACCAAATCACCTGCAATAGTTGCTGTGTGTTGAACAACTTGAGGAACGGGAACACTGGAATAACTGATGTTGCACATCTTGGAAATCTTATGCTGTGTCCTGAAGAATAGAAGAATATTGAAACTTTAAATATAAGCTAGTTTGCTTTTAGTAGTCATGATGCTTAAACTGGTGATGTGCTACTGGGTTTTAGCGTGGTAGATACCCCTCTGCCCTGTGCATATGTCTGCAACTTAAATATGTGTTGCATCGTTTAGATTCCTCTCTGATGCACAGATCTGAGTGTGTGCATAACCTTGCCATTATTTTATTATCCCATTAAAATTCATAAATATACTTAGGTCAGAGAAAACAAGTAAGTAGAAAGGAAGCACGAAGTTCAAGAACTTACTACTACACTGTTCATCAATATGGTATTTTAAGATTTTAAGAAACTTGTTTTGACTTGACACATGTAAATAACATTTAACATCAACAACATTTTTTTCTAAAATATAAGTTAAAATTGTACCTTTACAGAATTGGGCATTGATAGTCATCCAGTCCTTCAACATAACCCATTGTTGTGGACTGTTGTTTACTACTAAATTGACCAGAAGTACCTTGTGCTAGCTGTCGTATTTATTGTTATTGCCATATTGGCTGGTTGTTTACTCCTGTTTGTCATTACCCTCTTTTGAAAGACAGCACCCTTGAAGTGCTTTACATTTGGATCACTGTGTTGAAAGATGCCTGTTTCAGCTCTCCAAGGAGGAATGGATAAGAACTGTATTTCAGATATTTTCTACATGATGTCACAACCAAAACCCCCACTGGCTGCTGATAGCAGTCTGCACATCCCTGTTGTTCAAAAAGTGAGGGATTTGATCCAAAGTTAAAAACAAGCGGAAACCTCTTGCTTCTGCAGCTTATGTGTGTAAAGAGTGTGAGCTTGTATTTAACAGGAAAAAACCCAAACCTACAACTGCTGCTGACTTGTTTTATCAAAGGTTTGGTTGTAAAGATTAAAGAGGGTTTTTATAGTATAAGCTTGAGAGAAGACTTGCCATGACACTCAATGAACAGTTACTGTAATCCAGCCCAGTTAAAGCAAAAGCTTTTTCACGCATTTGAATTTTCATGTGTTTGTAAACTTAAAAAAGCTATATGACTCCAAATATACTTGCTTTGGGATTTCACATGTTGGGCAGCTGTACTGCTAATAAGCTCATGTGTTTCCTAGAACATTTTTAGGAATGTTCTATATATACATTTTCGTGTGTGCTTGGTTGTCAGAGTAAACTGCTAATTTGTGGATGTGGAAGGAGCTTCTGCTGATTTGTTGTAATCACTGCCTGATTTACTTTTTTTATTATTTTTCTCTTTCTAACTCTTCAATACAGTGAGAAGCTTTATCAGCTTTTCACAAAGTAGGAAGGATAGAAATTCCACTTGGAAAAAAGAAAAAACACAACCTTACAAAAAGGCTTACAAAAGGGGGACTGAGGAAGAAAAAAATTGTATTGCCCTGAGGTCTACAACTTAAATCAATTTGATCTTAAACCAGTGACTGTTTTAAGATCTGATGAATCACTATTAGAGTTAAAAGCACCTATACCACAGTGCTGAGGAGCTGGCATCCCAGGCTTCAGGAATGATTTGTATCTGGCCCTAGTAGCTCAGGCAACACTACAGCTTAAAAGGGTGACAACCCAATTCTTGTGAAGGATATTTTCAAAAAGGAGACAAGTTTTTAAACCCTTTTTTTTTTTTTTTTCATTTGAGGCCTTTTCATTAGTAGGACCCAGTCATAGAGGTAGAGAGCTGCATATATATTACCTCTACAAAAATAGAGGAGAATCAGTAAACAAATGTAAAATAGCTGAAACAAGGTGCAGGAGCATATGTGATGGCATGAAAGTTTTACTGGCAATGTCCAAGATGCCCATGTACTAGTGAGCTGTGCAAGTCACCCCAAATGGGTTCCAGTAAAAGCTTTAATACTAACATAAGCAGTCCTATTTATAGATGTATCTCTGTTTAAACCAGTCATGTCTAGACTAACATCAGAGCAATGCTAATGTTGAAAGTGGGGGTTAAGAATTAAGAGTATAAGCCACACTATTCTGTAGATTACTACCTGTTACGATGAACATTTAAACTTTGTGGCAGCATTGCAGCTTTTGAGTGCCCTTGTGTCACCCAAGACACCTCTTCCTCATGTTTAGGCACATGTGGTAAATGTGACCTGTAAGCTAAATACTCCCCTGCATGTGTTTAAAGCTTTGAGAATGTATAGGTGCATTGATGGATGGATATATAAGTAAAGGACTTTCATTGCTGACTATTTTCAGCAGCTGGGTTTTAATGAGTATTCCAACTGTTGCTACTGTGTTTAATCTGTCACTTACTCAGAGTTCAGCATTAGAGAAGCTTTCTAGGACCGATTACAGAAGAGGTTAGTTTGATTATGTTCTACACAGACCTTGAGATTTTGTTTTTTGTTAATTGAGAAATACATGCTGTGCACACAGATAATTAGGATAAATAGCAAGTGTTTTGCTTGGAAGTGCACATTCAAATACACAATTGTTATATTAATATAAGTGTCTCGGACTGATCCAAGTTAAAACCTGTGGTGCTGACTCTTTAGTACTGGTCTTGTTATGTGTTTGAGTGGGTTTTCCTTTTAGATTTGTAATTTATGTATATTAATAGTGGCTGAATAGAGTGAAAACTATGGCAAAAAGTGTCTTTCACTTCCTTTCCATTTCACGTAAGAGCTTTTCCTTAGTTTATTTGCTAAGCTGCCTAATAGCTCTTATCAAAATAAGGAATAGAGCAGCTGCCCTTAAATGTAGGGAAAACTTAAAACATGTAATGTACCAATGTGAAGAAAATGAAGTGTAGTGGTATTTCTGGTAAGTGTGCTAAAAAAAAAGATACATCCAGGAGCTTTGATCAAATGCCAGCTCCTACATCTGTCCTCTTTGTAATCTTTCTTGCTGATCTGTGACCTTGACCTTGTGTTTGTGTTTGTATGTCAAATCTATTTTAGGGATTGACAAAATAAGTTCAGTTTAATAGGATTTATACTCCAGATTCACAGGATACCTTAGTAAAATATAACAATTAAAGTATTTGAATCAGTTAAATTTTCAGTCATCTTAAGATTTCAGTGGGTTTGAAGACATTGATTTTGTTGTTGTCTTTTAGTTCTGTTTAGGAGATGGTTCTTAAAAAGACATTTCAGCTCACCAGTAAACTCTTCTAAATTCAGCATGGGCCTTCTGCCTGGAGGTGGAGTTTTCTCTTCAAGTGCCTCACCAGTGGCTGTGCTTTTTTTTGGCATTGAGTGAGGTTCAGCAGTGAAAGTAGTCCCTGCTCTTTGTCCTTCTTCATGCCACTCGTAATCCTGTGTTCCCACAGAGAGAACTGCAAAACAGATGCTTGGCAGGATCTTTTGGTGATTCTTTGGACTGTAATAAGGTCCTTAGTCTGGTTTGCCTTGTAGGAGCTTTGTGCCACGTGCACTCAGCAGGTTCTTAAGCACAGCCCTTGTTTTAAACAAGTGCAAACGGCAGAGTTGATTGGTGTAGTACTGGCACTTGGGGCATATGGGTTCATAAAGCTTTAGTGAGGTTGTTGGTTTCACAGGCATTGTGAAATAGGATCCCAAATTAGCTAATACTTATGTGCAAATATGGAGTAATAGATTTATTTTTAACAGGTCCTTTTTTCTGGGGTAATGTTGCTTTATGTAGAAAACCACATGCTTTCTTCAAAAATCAGTCACACTATGTTGCTTTGTTTTATACTTTTTAATTTGGCATAAGCGCCTGTTTTAACTCTCTTGACAGTAATGGAACAAGGAGTAATAATAACTAGATTTTTTTTTTTGCTATTGCAGTTGTTTTCTCCACAAAGAACTCATTAAAAACAGATATAAAATCTTTCTTTTCTACAAATTTGTGATGGCATATTCTTCTTAAAGTGCATGGCACCATTATCAGCATAAATTTTGAAAAATTATTTCAAAGTATATTTACTTTGAATTACAGTGAAGGATACTTAAACACTTCCCTTTACCAGGTATCCATTGTTTTTGCTATGCTTTTGTGGCAGTAAATACTGTTTTCACTGGTTTTGAGTTAAGCTGGTATTCTAATTGCTCTGATTTGACTCGTGGCTAGGGGGGAGGTGCAGTCCTGTTCTTTATGTGAGGGTCAGATTATCATCTCTGTATACATCTATATGACTTCATCCTTTCAATATTTTAGTTAAGGACTTATGTTGTGAATGTTTTTAGATTAATTCTGCCATCATGACAAGGACTTTGTCCTTTTGTCTTTACAGGATGTTATGAGCCTCTTCTCCCAAGGTTTTACTAAAGCTGGTTCTTATGTTTTATCTTGAATTTCCCTTGGCTTTATTGCTGTTTTGGAGAGAAAAAAAAGTCGTAATTTTTTATTTGAATTGAGCTGGTAGAGACCATCTTGCTATTGTGTATTTTTCTTTTCTCACTTAAATGTAGGTATATGAGCCTTTTCTATGTCCACGACAACCTTTGTAAACATCACACAGTGAAATCTCCCATTACAACAGAAGCTGTAGTGTCCCCTTCACTCACTTAAGGAAAAAAAAAAATACACACCCAAACCACACATCATCTGGGTCTCTAACATGGATTTATGGGAGTTTTACATATAGTTGAATGCCGTGTGACTGTGATCCTGTATTTCACCTTGCCTGGAATTCCTGTGTATTTGTGTTCCGTTAGCTGAAACCTATCCTATTGAGAAGTCTACAAAGTGGCTTTCATTTATAATCATGAGATGCTTGGTCCGTAGTGAAACACAGCTATTGCTGTCAATAAAATACAGTGCGTTACTTCTTAGTCCTTTGTTGCACTTTGACATCTGAAACCGTTCTTGGTTAAAGTAACATAAAGTGACTTAACATACACCAAACCATCTAACACAGTATTCCAAGAAATACACTGTTTTAGCGCGCTGGTATCTTGAGATCCCTTCAATAAGCAGAAGGTCAGAGTTGTGTGGAAATGCATTATCTGCATGCATTGATCATAACTCAAAAGTGTGATTGCCCAGGAGAGGACATTGATTTCTTCACTGTATATTAATCACATTTCATTCTTGGGGAGTTGATGTAGAGTAAAATGTATAATCAGTGATTTGGTTTTGTAGGTGTCAGAGGGAATGGAAATTTGGTTGAGTTTCCTTTTAATTGCTTATTTATAGGCAAGTGGTTTACCAAACATTGGAAAGGTGCATCATCTGTCTGTTCTGTTGTATATTGTCCTCCTCTGTTCTGAAAGCAAGTTTTCACATAGATTTTTGTATGTTTTTTGCTCTTGGTCTCTTGAATAACAAGACGCAGTTAACCAAAAGCCTTTTTGCTCACTGTATTTCTGAGCTTGGATCACCCTTTTCCTGGTTAGTTGAGATTCAGTGATACATGCTATTTTTGGATTCTTGTCCTTAATGGATGTGCGGTTTATCTTTTGATAAAGGTATCTTCATTATCTTTTCGTTTCTGCCCTTTTTGTCTTCAGCAGTAGAAGACCACTGAGCAGCGACTGATGGGACAGGTTTAGGTGTCAAATACTTGCTTCCTTCACAGGTGGTGTTTGTAAGTTGAATGTCTCTTCTTCCTCATTCCTTACGATTAGAAAAGACTTGGCAGAGAGTGTGTTCCTAAGTTCATGCCTAAAGTGTTAGCAGACCATAATCACCAAGTGAACTCAAAGATGGCCTGTATAGTACCATTAGAGAACAAAATATAAATACTCCTCCAGTAGTATTTGTAAGAACAAGTATATGTGCGTGAGTCTGGGTAAGGAATTGACTGAAATGTCTGAAACACCAGGTGAATCGTAAGTTATATGAATGTGCATGGGGTATTCTGCATCTAGGAGTGATTATTTCTGTGGTGCTCTGGTCTTGTACTTGTTAGAATAAGAAATACTGACTTGAGGTAGGCTGAGCTATTGATTGAAGAGTGTCACAGCATGAAAAATGGCCACACGTGTTTTATCTCTGAACTTTGCAGAACTTTCCAGCAGGAGATTTTGACATGGAGACCAGATTTGGATTAAGCTGTGTATGGTGCTTAAGTGTACTTGTAAACCTTGGAGAGCAGCTACTAAGGCTTTCACAAACAGCTTTCATGGCAATGTGTCTGCTCCCCATTTCCTCCTTCCCATATACTTCGTCTCTTTTGGAGGTTTCATTTGGTTTGGGTTGATTTTGGATGAGGGATTTTTTTTTTTTATTATTATTTCTCAGGTAGGATTTTGGTTGGTTGGTTTGGCTTTTTGTTAGGGCTTTTCTTTTTTTCTTTCTTATTTTCAACTTCTTTCCCACTCCTTACTTGTAGCTTTATGAAGTAAGATACAAAAATACAAGTCACATGTAGAAATGTCTGCCTGCCTGTGGCCTTCTGTAAGCTGTGTACCATGATCTAGAAGATGTGGCTGGGGTGGGTTGAGCACCAGCATTGGATGAGTCTCAGTGTAGCCAACAGTGCTCAGAATTTGCGTTTTCCACGTGGCTTTGCCACAGAGTTTGAGGCGTTCCTACTTGTGTGTCTCTCCTGGCAGGGTGCGCAGCCTCGCCTCACCTTTCCCCAAGCAGCCCTCTGTGTGGGTATGGAAATCTCCTGCATTTCTACACCTCATTTCAGCACATGGTAGAAATGTGTTCCCCCTTGGTATATATTACGTACCATCCCAAAGCTCCTCGTTGTTGTTGTTGTGGGGTGGTATTCCATGGTCTGAGTGAGTCACAGGTTCCTGGACTGGAGAATCCCATGTGAAATCTGAGGAGTGGAAGGACACCTGAGATGAGGTGACTGAATCCCCCTTTTCACACCCCAAATGGAATGTGTAGGAACAGCCTCCCCTTCCTTATGTGCCTCTGGCAGCACCACTATTAACAACAGCAGTAATCAACATTTACATTTTAGTGGTCTCTTAAAAACTGAAGTAAATCTAAATAGTTTCTACCACGAGAACAGTTGGGCTTTGTCTTCCCCACTCAGTTGTTGGTTTGCTAACATTTCAGTCCAGTGGTCTGTCAGGTCTTATTCTCAGAGGAAAACCTGTTTTGTGCCTGCTGTGGTCTTGGTTCTGTGTTTCTGTTGGTTTTGTGTGACTTAAAGACTTCTCAGTTACTCAGGGTTTGTGCTCTTTCATAAAATGTTAGATTTTGCATCATTTTGAGCTGTTTCATCCTCTGTTATGGAATTACTTTGCTCAAGTATTTTTCAAAATCCTGTTACTGAAACTGCTAATCGGGTTTTGATCAGGCTGGTTTGGGTCTGATCCCTTTACATACCCCCTCCCATTGCTGCCCCATCCCCACAGTGAAGAAAACACCTCTTTCCATTGTCTAAAACTCAGAGTCAGGTCAGGGCTGGATTTGGCGGCACACAGCTTAACAAAACACAGGGGAAAAGGCTTTTCCATTCCTATGCTCGTGCAGAATTTGGCCATGAAGCCATGGCTGTTGCTAATCCTGCATTATCCAAGGAGGTGTTTCACAGAGGGAGCGATGATGCCATGTGCTCCATGCCAGCCAGGAGGGAACAGCCCCAACTGATGGGGAATGCCAGCTCTCATGGGGTCAGAGTCTCGGGAGCCTGTTCAGAATTCCTGGCAGCAGCAAGATGCTGCAACACGATTCCTCATATGCCTACTCCTGACTGAGCTGTCTGAGAGGGATAGGCTATCCTCCCCAGGTTTAAAATGTCTTTTGAAGTCAGTCAAATGGCCTAGGAGGAGTGAATAATGTGCCAGGCTCCTGGGGAAAAAGCTTATTTTTGCTTTCTCAAACTGATACCCTCCACTTGTGCAAGAGAAGCCTGATTTATTTTATTTAAATGAATTAGTTTTAAAGAAAGACTTCTGAATTCCCGAGTTCTTTTGAGTGCAGCTGTGGGAGAATTCACCACTTGTTGCTGAGTTTTGCTCCCCCATCTGATCATTTATGCCTTTTTTTTTTTTTTTTCTTCTTTTTTTTCTAAATTACATTTGCAAAGGAAACCTTCAAAATGTCTTGGATGCCTGAATCAAAACTGTGAAGAGATCTCAGCTGCTCCATTCATCTGAACAGATTTCTGACACAAATACAGCATGGATTTCAGAAAGCAAAGCACTTAAATGCTTGATTCTCTTAAAGCACATGCTTAAGTGTCATTGAAGTACCTGCTCAGAATCACAGAAAAAGAGCCAACTAAAGACTGAAGTGCTTTTACCAGCACTCTGAAAACATCCTTCCTGCTGAAATCAAAGGTATACAAGTTGAGCTTAATAACAAAATAATTCTTATACAGCAAGTCTCATTTCCCCCACTCATTCTTAGTTCGCTGCAAGATTCTGCTGCAATTCCCAGTCCATCTAGGAAATTTTTTTTTGAGATCCTAATTTCATTGTTCTTTTCAACATTTCATTGCAGGCAGTCATAAGGATGGGGAATCACTTAAAATCCTGTGGTTTAGGTACTCAGTGCTGGTACTGGAGCTGCCGAGTAACACATAGCCTTTAATGTATTTATCCACAATTATCTTTCTGAAGTTTCCATCTATTATTACTCCATCTGGGAAAACAGGGTACATAGAAGTAAAACCAGAAGTCAGACAGCCTGTCTGCATCGCAGTGAGTAATTGGACCCCTGAATCCCAAGCTGCCACTGTAATCACTGTGCTGCATTTGTCAAATCTGTAATAATTAAAATGACAGTCTGAGCCATTGGCTGATGTGGTGAGCTGGAGCCTTTTCACTTGGGAATATAAGAATGGGAAGTCAGTGCAGCTTTTCCTGGCTCTTCCAGTAGTAGCTAAGCATTAGAACACCAAATTTATTAAATAACTGAAGATTTTTATTTCACAGACCAGTTTTATTTTAGGTTTACAAATGCATGTTTTGATTCATCTCAACTTAAAAATGAAACATAAAATTGCAACAGGAGTTTCTCATGAGAGAACTCTGAAATGTAGTTAATAAGAATGTTTTATCTGTGTGAACATATACTAGTGTCAACCTCTATTAATCACTCTAACAATGTGCATGAGTTTGGATAATGTGTCTTCTAATAAATGTTCATGTGGGCAATCTGCTAGCTATTTCCAGTTTCCTAAATGAATACCTTAGTTATTTCTGTAAGATTCTCCTATGATCTTGAATTGAGATGGCAGAAGAAGAAACCTTGATAATACCAATTTTTTTGAATTAGCCAATAGATTACGTAACCCTTGTACTCAAATAATGCTAGTCTCATGTTGATTTACTCTGGCTCTCTGTTCTGTTTAGCAAAAAGATCTAACTGGAAATGCTAGACTGGGCAATTGGAAAAATGTCGTATAGATGTGATTTTGCTAGTTGAATTGTCAACTGTCTAAGTTCTTAAACAGCAGGACCTGCACATCTGTTGGGTGAACTAAAAGTCTGCTTGTTTTTTTAGAGTCTCCACTTAGGTTTTGCAGTTGAGGTTTTTGTTCATTCAAAGAATTCCTTAAAAATCAAAAGCAAATATTCAGGAGCCAAAAACAATTTGTTCTGTCATGCTTTAACCTAATCTGTGTTCTTAGAGTTCATCTTTTGGAGCAGTAATATTTTATGATAGGCAAAGGATCTTAAAGTTTGTTGTTTTTATTCCTTTAAAATCTTTGTGGTGGATAAATACATTTATAGTTTGCAAACAAAGAAAAACTTTAACAACTGCAGAAGTGAAATTAATATTCTGGACATATGTAGTTCAGTGAACATTTTAATATTCCCATATTTTCCCTATACTGCCTACAGTTTCTCCTTAGGCATAATTTAGAAGGCTGTAGAACTGATTTCTCCTGGTGTGCTTCTTGAGTGTCTTACCAGGTTACAGCATTTGTGCTGTGGATTCTGCCCCTGCATTAGTTTTGTCTAGCTAAACATGGCTTAATGAGCTGTAATCAGTGGGTGCTCCTGGAGGTTCTGCACAACAATTGAGTTGTTTATTTCTCATGGTACAGAAGTCTGAGAGAAGACAGTAGAAGTGACAAAAAAAAGAGTGCATTTAGAGTAGTTGTGGTCAGGAAAGTCCATTTACTTATCAATTTATTTTGTCACAGTAATTAAATATGATATTTAGATCTAGAGATGCATAGATCTTAGCAGTTGCTTCAGCCCTTACTGGGAAATAAGAAATCTGTTGCTGTATGACTTCTCCTTTCTCTTTCTTCTGTGTTTTCTTTTAACTTTTTTTTTTTTCCTTACCACTGCTCTGGTAATTTCCTCAGTACTTCATTTCAAGAAAAAATACTAACATTTCAGTGGGTCCTGGGAAGTTATTTTGTACAGTCTGTGTGTATTTAGAAGGTAGCTGAATGGTTGCCTTAGTGTCCTGCTGAACATTAATTTCCAAAGCTGGTTTGGATTTGGCATGACTAAAGCTCAGATGGACATTATCATGTGAGATTTTAACACTGTTACAGCACTAGATCAAAAGAGGCTTTTTAGAAAAGGATTGCTGATGTCCTGTTCCAATGTTTTAAGTGCTGTCCAGATTTCATTCTCTTTAAAGAAGCTTCTTTGCAATAACCTGATTTCATTACATTTATTGTTATGTACCTAACACTGGGTTATTAAAATAAAATAAAAAATTTAAAAGGTGGCAAAACTTCTTAGAGTAGTTGTTATATATAAACTGAACTGGCTACAAGTGTCATCTCCTGCAAGAGGCTTTTGGAGTACCTGAGGGATTTGCATAAATGCAAATTTTTGAATTTTTTTAATTACCTAAAGGTGTAGTGAGTAAAGTTGTACTGAATATTGGTTTAATGGTGCATTTGTTTGAGACTCTACCTTAAAGGTGACCTGCAGGCCTTACTTTCACCAGATAGTCCAAAATCTTGACAAAATTTCAATTTTATTGTATTAAATAAAATACAGAGCATATCAATGCTACTTGTTCCATTTTAGTAACAGCACACTGTTAGCGTCATTACTGTTTGAAACATGAAAATTTGGTTGCAGATAAGTATTTTCTTTTGGAAAATGGAGAAATAAGCTTTAGGTAAAGTGTGTTCCCAAATGTTTGAGGAAATTAGTCTAATTGTATTGGTTGATATTTGATGTTTTCATTGGAAATCTTCTTTTCAGGTTTTTTTAGAGATTTATTATTTGTGACTTTTATTCTGTTTTTGGGTTTAAACTGCAAAAGCCTAGCCAGAGGTATAGCGATTTTTGAAGGAACATTTAGATGATCAGTAATTTTGAGTTAGCTGAATCCACATTTAAGTTGTTTCATGTTTGAAGGAACACTGTGTCTTCTACAGATAATTATGTCAATGCTGGTTAATGTGAAAATGTATTTCTGAGAAAGTACTGAGACCTCAATAATAGCTAACTGTTTTGCATTTGATATTTAAATGCATGGATATACACATTTACCTTACAATGCATTGCTGGTTAGGTGGGTTTGTTTGTTTGGTTTTGGTTTTTTTTTTTTGGTTTTTTTTTTTTGGTTTTTTTTTGTTTTGTTTTGTTTTGTTTTGTTTGGATTTGCTTTGGGTGTTTGGGGTTTTTTGTAAGATAGCTCCATTTTTAGAGATTTTCTAGATGACTTAAAACCAAGTGACGGAATATTTGCCCTGGGAGATTAAGGACAGTTAACATTACAGCTATTTTAGTAGTTCTTATTCTTTACATTTTTAATATCTGATTATTTTCTGACTTCTAGTTGCCTGTAGGTTTTGCATTAAAAACTTGCCTCTGGGAAATCAATCATAAAATATTCATTCACTTTAAGGAGGCAAGGATTTTGTTTCTGTACATCCCTTTTAAACTTGTAAATACAAGTTTTCAATGGAGTTCCAGCCCATGAAAGCAAATTGCAGAGTTCAACATGCAGAAGGACACTTAGTTTGCTCATGTTGAATATTTATGCCAGTTTATGCCAGGATGCATGTGTGGTGTAAAGATCTCATTATTGAGCTGTCGTGACTGAAATTTTGCGCTGCCATTGACCAGCCCTATAAGTGAAAAAGAAGAGATGCATCCAGCACAAGTGCCATTGCTGTGCATTTTAAAACAGCTTTTTATTCCACACTGCCCCATCCAAGGAAGCATTTAGTAGAGATACTACACACTCTTGAAGACTAACAAGACTTCGGGAAGAACTGGTTTGGTTTGGGTTTGCCGACTTTTGTTTCATGTACAGAAAGAATGTAAAGGTGAAAATCCTTCAGGGAAGGGAGGATTTTGTTGCCAGTATTTATGTTGCATCAGGAGCATAAGCAACCTTTTCCCCACTCCTATCACAAGTTTTAATAACTTGGGTTTGGGTGTTGTAAGAACAACAGATTTCACTCCTGTTATGTTACCATTCTGGATTTTGCATTGGTGCATAGTCCTGGGCAGCACTAACAATTTTGTTTCTACTTTGAGCGATACCACCCACCTGCCTAACAAAAATGTAGGACGATGCTGTCTATCCTGTTATTTGAAAACAAATGCAACTTGAAACTAAACTTCAAGCCTGCCTTTTCCTATTATTTCAGTTTAAGAGTGATAGGCTGTGTGTCCTGTGTACTTACGTTTACAGAAGAAAAGTTCATGAAACAGTAGAGTAAAATTAATTGGATTTTTTAAAACTGTGTTTAGACTAGTGATTCAAGATTTTTCTTTCAGGTTTGCTATTCCTTATTTTTAGCTGCAGAATAGTGAAATTCAGAGAAGGCTTGTAGTAGCTGTGCTTATGATAAGTAAGCTTTAATTTTTGCATAAAATTTTGTTTCAGAACTGTTTTAATGAAGTTATTTAAATTAGATACCATATGTTTTGTCCTTTATCTGATTTTTAGTTTAGTTTAGAATGTGTGTGTTGTTTATGTATTCTGAATCTCTGCCTAAGACAATGCATGGGGGGTTGGGTTTGGATTTTCTTTTTTAAGGAAAAAGTGTCTTATCCAATTATATCTTAATCCTAAATATTTTCTTTCTGATTTTTGTTTTGTGTTTTTGACTTAGGAATTTTATGTGCTTGGTGGAAATGGAAAAGGAAGAAAAGCAAGCTGGTCTCCTGAAGAAAGAAGGCAGCAAATACTTCACAGAACTTTTCTGTGAAACCATGTTTTGAGTAATCCTCCTAGACGTCATCCATAAATATCCTTGATATCAGCTGATTGCTATGATTGGAAACCTGGCTTATCAAACAGTGTACACTGGGAGAAGCCTGCCTAGGATAATAAGTTTTCTCTTGTTTCTGAAAGTCTCTTAAGGAAACACTGTAGACATCTACCTGTTATTAATTCTGCATCTTGATTGAGCAAAGCTAGACTTTGAAGTGAACAGAAACAGAGCCTTTTTGGAAACTTTTATTGAACATGACTCATGGAGAAGAGCTTGGCTCTGAGATGCACCAGGATTCTGTTGTTCTAACTTACCTAGAGGGTTTACTAATGCATCAAGCAGCAGGAGGCTCAGGTACTGCAGTTGACAAAAAGTCCTCTGGGCATAGTGGGGAGGATCAAAACTTTAAGATTTCAGGAAATATATTTCCCAGCTGTCAGAGTAATGGTCCAGTTCTTAACACAAGTACATATCGGGGATCTGGCATGCTGCACCTCAAAAAAGCAAGACTATTGCAGTCTTCAGAAGACTGGAATGCAGCAAAGAGAAGACGGTTGTCTGATTCCATTGTGGATTTAGATGGAAAAAAGGAAGCTTTGTTGGCTGGCATGGTTGAAAATGTGCCTAAAGGCAAACAGGATAGTACATTACTTGCCTCTTTGCTTCAGTCATTCAGCTCTAGGCTGCAGAGTGTTGCTCTGTCACAGCAGATTAGACAGAGTCTCAAGGAGCAGGGGTATTCTCTTAGCCATGATTCTTTACAAGTGGAGAAAGATTTAAGGTGCTATGGTGTTGCATCCAGCCACCTGAAAACTCTGCTGAAGAAGAGCAAAGCGAAAGATCAGAAGCTGGATGACAGCCTGCCAGACATTGCTAAGAACCTGCCCAAAGAGAGGTTTATAGAATCTCCTCATGCTGTGCAGAGTGGCCCTAAGGTGATGAATGAGCCCCTGTCATGTGCTGCAAGATTACAAGCTGTTGCAAGCATGGTAGAGAAACGATCCAGCCCTGCTGCTTCACCCAAGCCCAGTGTAGCGTGCAGCCAGCTGGCTTTGCTTCTTTCCAGTGAAGCCCACTTGCAGCAGTACTCCAGGGAACATGCTTTAAAAGCACAAAATGCCAGTCAGATTGCAAGCGAGAGACTTGCAGCAATGGCCAGATTACAAGAAAGTGCTCAGAAGGACATAGGCCAGTTTGGTTTGGCCAAAGGAATGACAGGCCATCTCAATGGTCAAGCAGGATCATCCCCCAAAACAGTCACTAGCAAAGGCAATATGGCACCATTTCAGAGTTCGGTGGGAATCATGCCCTCACCTCCCAAAACTGTGGGATACAAAAGTACTGTGGAAAGGAGTAACCTGAAAACCTCTCCCAGCAACAGTTTGCTCTTACGCCTACTGAAAAGCCAGAATACCACCAAGCATATGAAAGGGCGTGAGCAGACTGAGAGAGCCAGCATTTTTGAAGACAGCAGCACACCAACAACTGTTGATGAGTATTCAGACAACAATCCCAGTTTTACAGAAGACAGCAGTGATGATGAAAGCTCCCATTCTAACTGTCTTCCTATAGACCTATCCTTTAAACAGAGAGCAGATAAACCAGATGCAGGTCCACCTGCATCACTGGATAACCTGACTCAGTCCTTGCTTCGTAACTGGGATCCAAAAGTTTCCTGTCCAGACATCAAGGAAGAGAAAGACACTCCGAAAGCTTCTAAGCTGAATCCCCACCAGAAAGTAACACTACTTCAGCTGTTACTTGGGCATAAGAGTGAAGAACAGGTAGACAAGAGTAATGATCCTCAGGGACCACACAGTACAGCTGATGTGGCAAAATTCACTGTACAGACTGGGAAAAGGACTCCTGTTACTGACAGTCCCAGTGCCAACCGAATGACTCCATTAAGCACTCCACCTTTGCTGGCTTCTGCAAAAGCAGACTCTCCTATAAATCTCTCACACCAGTCACTGGCTGTCAAACGGAGCTCGCCACCCTACGCCTGCAGCATCCAGCCGGACAGACTGATGAATTCCGCATCTAAACACTTGATAGACCTGTCCAAAAGTAAAGAAATTCAAGGAGCTAAGCTGAGCAGGACTGATAGTCCCCAGAACTCCTCAGCATTCAGTGCCAGCAAGCTGCTGCAGAACCTGGCTCAGTGTGGCATGCAGAGTTCCATGTTGAGTGAGGAACAAAGAGCTGGCAAACAGCTCCTGGCAGGGAACATGGATAAACCTGTGGGCTTGATTGACAGATTGAACAGCCCTCTGCTTACAAATAAATTGAGTATGCATGAAGAAAATAACAAAATATTCAGTTGTCAGCCCATACCCGCTGAACAAGGACTTCCAGGCTCGGAAATAGAAAATCTCCTTGAAAGGCGCACTGTCCTTCAGCTGCTTCTGGGAACTCCCAATAAAGGTAAGAGTGAAAAGAAAGAGAGGATGCTTCTAAGAGATGAAAGTTCTCAAGAACATATAGACAAGGCTTTGAATGAGCAAATATTGACCATAAAAATTAAAACTGAACCATCTGACGAATCAAATGTTCCATATAATTCAAATGTGCAACAAGTAAGAGAATGCAAGGGTAACAAATTCCAAGGGTTTGTTCATTCACTGCAGAGAAACACAGCTACTTCTCCAGCATCCGAGGAGGTGAAATCTGAGCCTCTTTCACCTCAAGATTTCTCTTTTTCCAAAAATGGCCTGCTAAGTAGGTTGCTGAGACAGAATCAAGACAATTACCCTGCAGATGAGCTGGACAGGACTCACCGAAACAGCGAACTGACACACCTGGAATCTAAGAGTCTTTGCACAGTACCGAAGAAGAGGAAGCTTCATGCTGAGCCTTTGGAAAGCCCATTAAAAAAGATGAAAAGTAACGTGTCTGATGCTGGAAATAATCACACTTCTACAGAGACACTGTATGGGCCTTTGCTTAACCAGCAAGAATTGAAATTCAGCAGAAATGATGCTGAATTTAAATATGCTGTAAGTCATGGTTCAAATAGTGAAACTGAAAATAGGAGTTGGTCTAGAGATAGTAAAGGATTTAATGTGTTGAAACAGCTGCTTCTCTCAGAAAACTGTGAGAGAGATCTGTCACAACATAGGAATAACATACTAACAGAGGGCAAGAAAAAAGGGAACAAAACGAGTGCAACAGTCAATAAACCTGAATTCACCATTTCTTCAGTAAGATCATTGGTGGGAAGCCCTGTGCAACAGAACAGTTGTGTAGATCACAGAACATTTCAGTATCCTATAGCGGTAAAAAGTCCAGCCAGCTCCCCCTTCCCTGAACACTTGGGCAGTACAGTGTCCAGACTGGAGTCTGACCAGTTGAGCATGTGTTCCATGCCCAGTGAGAAGGGGCCCATTAGATGGGTGATCACGGGCACAGACAAGAATGATTATGATAAAGACTCTCCAAGACTGACCAAAACCAATCCAATATTGTACTACATGTTACAAAAAGGCGGCAGCTCTGTCAGCAGCCAAGAAGCACATGACAAGGAAATTTGGAATGAACCTTCATTCACTGAGAGTTCAACTCATGTTGCAATCAAAGAGGAGTTGACATCTGACACAGAGCTAAATCCTCCTTTTAGTAACTTAAGAAGCCCTTACAACAGCCATGTGGGGAGTAACACCTCTCATCAGCATGGTAGTGTGAATGGAGAAGTGCATGGACTTCTGGAAAAAGTGCGAACAATCAAAAAAGAGCCAGAATAAATTGTGCAGTCTCCTCAGTGAGTTTACAATCAGTGGTTTTGAATCTTTGTTAAAAGAAAATAACAAAAGAGTATGAACTTGACTACTGTATAAATTGAGCATGATTTAAAAAAAAACAAACAAGCATGGTCTAATTGAAACATGTTTTCATTTGACAAACCTTTTATTTTTATGGTGATGTTATTTAAAATACATGTAGATAAAATTTGCTTTACAGTAGATTGTCACAAGGAAACTAGAAGGGTTGTAATTTATACAAGACGTTTCTGTATGTATCAGATTAAGTTATGAGTACTCTTTGATCAGAGTCTTATTTGGATCTGCAAGCTTTTGGTATAACATAAAGTGTAAGCGTACAGCCTAGGTGGTGGTAATGCTGCGTTTCCTCCCTGTAAAATAATCCTTATTTTTTTGAAGCCTGAGCATAGAGACTGTACTTTTTTTTTTTTTTTTGAATGTTTTAATATGTTTTGTGAAATTTTAAGAATAACATTTAAGAACATTTAAGAAATGGAGCAGTCCGACCAAGGTATTAGCTCGTCATGTTGGAAAACCTGTGTCAGTGTTAATAATTGAAGTGCACTGAAATATATATTTTTAGTGCTTCCAAAATTTGTATTGTTATTTTTAAATCTTGTTTGTGGTCCTGCCAGAATAGTGGTATAAAATCTATTTTTCTTCCTTGCCCTGCTATCAACAAATGCCTTCCTCAGAATCCTTAGCCATAGCTATGAGTTACTAGTTAGAATTAAGGGGGTTTTCTAGGTTTTTATAAAAAAGGCAGATTTTCAGAGGCCATGCAACTACTGCATGAGTCTTTTTGTCAGCACATTCCTGTCACTTCCCTGCCTAAAAGGTGAAAGCCAATATGCCTCTTGGAGTAGTGTGATTGAGAAGGCTTAGTACATATATTGAGTAAGGAAAATGCTGGAAAGCTTGTGAAGGGGATGAGTGGAATTGTCTGTTCAGCACCCTCCTGCTTCCCTGTGGAAGAATACCAATTGCACTAAAGCACCACATCAAGCTTTCACTCAAAGATGGAATATGATTTTAATGAGAAATGTGTTGGCCTCTTCCTACAACTGGGGAAAAGAATCTATGATCTATCTGCCAATATTTATTACTCTCTGAATAGCTGATCCATGGTTTAATGCACTGCCCTTTCACTGCAGAAAATCTGGCTTTAGAACAATTTTCCAGGTAGCACTGAGAATAAAACTGTGGTTTTGTCATGTTCTGTGATGGATAGTGGGATATATCCGAGAAATCCTTCCCTGCCCTTTTACTCAATCCCCACCTGTGCTGTGATTTGTAGCATCTGGCAATATCAGCCTGAGATGGGCTGCAGTCTGAGCTGAGACATTGCAGTCAGAGCTGAGACACCTTAAAAGAATTGCTGGCTGGGGAAGAGCTGTGTGGCTCTGCTTTCCCATTAGCATGTCAGTGTTAACACCATTTGCAGCCCCTATTTCTCTGGGGGGAGAAAGAGGACAAAATCCAGTTCATCTAAATTATATGAATTATTGGCAAACAAGTTTTGGTGAACTTTTTATTCCCCTAAAAATTTAATTCTTGGTGGCTTCTTGATTTCACTGATAATCCTCTTTGCCATCAGTAAGCAGCTAAGCAGTTGGCTTGCACAGTTAATGAAAGCTACACTCTGGTTTAATTTTGTCTGTTTTCACCATTGCGAGCTGATGACATGACAAAACTGCTGTTTCTGTCCATCTCATGCATGCCTAGCAGACATGAGTGACGGGGAATTTTGCTCTTTTCTGTCTGGTTTGGTTTCAGAGATCCTTTTCTCAGACTCCTGGCTTGCTGAGACAGAGCAAGCTGTTGTCCACCTCTTGTCTCTGTCCCCAGCCCAAGACCAGTTTTCTTTCCAGTCCAGTTTCTACTGAAATGGACTTCTCCTGTCTCACAGCTGGAAAATGCACCGCTATTCTGTTTTGCCTCCCTCCAGGGGATACCTTCATTTAGGGAACACAAATATTTGACAGTATCTGATACAAAACATTCCCCCTGGTTTTTATGAGAAATAACAGAGCAATTTAAAGATATATTTTTGTGTTATTTCGGTGAAGCATAATATATTAATGGGCTGTACAAAGAAGATTTATATTTTAAAACCTTCACACAAATCTAATATCATTTTAAATGTCATTGTCTGAAGTATAATATAAAAACAAAATTTTGTTTGTCTTTACTGCATTTATAAGTGGCCCAGTGACAATTCAAATGTCTCATAGAATAATCATTAATGAGATAAAGTATATTTTGGATTGACAGTGGAACTGAATTCTTTTTATATGAGTCAACCCAGCAGAAATATTAAAAAGATGGTGTTTGTTCCATCCATTAAATGTCTTTTCAAGTCTTAATTGATTATTTTTCTTGAAACAATGTGTATATAGGTAGGAAATATATACAATATAGAATAATAGATGGTCCCAGACTAAATACAAGGCTATAATTTGCTTGAAGAGCTCCACAGAAAAATTCAGCATGAGAGGATGTGGAATTACCTGGTTGAAAAAACTTCTCCAAAATTAAGTTGACACAAAGAGTGGGAAAGAGATTCTGACCCTAACAGGAAGTAGTAGTATTGGAATCAAGCAATATGCTGATCCTTGTATTTATTCTAGGATAGTCTTTTGTTATAATATATACTTTTGAACACTTAATTTTGAAAGTTTTATAAAACAGTTAAGATCAAATGTTGACAGTTTGACCAGTTAAGGATTTAGCTTTTTTCTTTAGTTCATGTCAATGAAAGGTTATTGTCATTCTCACAGATGTCAGTAAACTACTATACAGGAATTTAAGTTTAGGACATGATGTTCATGGAAGAATCTTATCTCTCATAGATATTGCAGTCTCAAACTGCAGGTAACAAGGCTGAGGCCCTTGAGAGAGGTCAGGACATGCTCAGTCAGATGTTAGGAGAGCAGCTGTCTCCTCCTCTATGGAATTCTCCAGTATCACTGGTGTTACCCCCTCTCTTGGGAAGAGAGGTCTTCTTTGAATCTACCCCATTCACATTTACAGCATTGACACCTTAGAACCAAAGACTCTTTAATTATTTTTTGTCTTGTAGCATGAGTGAGTAAAAAGGAGTTGCTGTTTTTTTTTTCCCTTGAGGACTTTTCCATCAGAAAAGAGGATTGTGGGAGCTGGGTTTGTTGGCCCAGGAGATACTGGTAGGGCTGGCCACATTTTCCCAAGCAGCTCTAAGATCCCTGATTTCCACCAGTTACTGTAGATGGATTGCAAACCAAGGCTGTCTCTTGAGTAGCACTCGGTCCTCTCATCAACTCCTGTCTTCTCTAGGCCTTTAGACCTTAGATTGGAAGCACAGTGGTGTCTTGGCAGATCTTGGCAGCTGCAGCTGTACAGGCAGAGTGGTGCACGATCAGTGGGTGCTGGTGTGTGGTCTCACCCGCAAAGAAGCAGGGAGGGAGGGGAGAGCACATCCCAGTTACAGCCAGCTGAGACTGCTGAGGGAAAGCTGCCTCTTCTCAGAGCAGTGAGGAGGTGAGTTAGGGAATTGTCTCTGTGCCACACTTAGAGTTGCAGTTGCAGCCCCTTGGAGCTTTAACCTGAACTACCTTTGGCCCCACTTTGGTGGGAAGGGCTGGGGCTACAGCAGTTGGGTTGTGGAGTGCCCGGTGCTTGGTGGAGCTCCCAAACCCGCTGGATTTGGGGATTGACTTGGAATTGCCATGCAGATATTCCTTTTCTTTCCAGAGGGAAGTTTCTGGGACTCAGATATCCAGGTTTCTAGTGTCTCCTCTGCCAGAGCTGGAGAAAGTGATGGTGGGTAATGCATGACCACAATATCAAAGGTGGAGAGCTGGAGGGCTTCTCTACTGATACCACATAGCTGGGCAGCTCTGTTTGAGAAAAAGGGAATTCAGCCATAACTTTCACTTTTCGTAGCCATTTACTCTTAGTGATGTTTTTAAATTTTTAATTTACAAATGTTTTTAAAAGAAAGAAATGAATGGTTTAAATTTTCCCAGTTAAATGTTGGTGAAAGTATTACAACTCTCATTGACATCAGTGACATGATATTACCAGTTTGTTCTCTGCCACATCTTACAGAGGAGTAAACTGGTAAATATATATATTATATATATATTTATATATAATGTAAATATATTGACTTGTTACACCTATAATATGTTGAAATTGGTTTTTAAAAGGTGATGTAAATAGTGGTTTCCTTAATGAAAAATACATATTTTGTATTGTTCTAATGGAAAGGAAAAAACTTTTAATCTTTTTTTGTTATGTATATTCCATGTATAAGTGTAAATATGATCACATAGGTTTAAAAACTTTTGCATGTATGTATACAGTTGCAAGTCTGGAAGAATGTATAGAAAAATTCTTTTATTTAAAGTTGTGATTAACTGCTGCATGAAAAGTGCATGGGGGACCCTGTGCATCTGTGCGTTGGCAAAAAAAAAAAAGTCTTAAGTCAGGTCAGTTCAAAACACAACAGTATTCCACTTCTGGATGTGACTTCTGCTGTGGTATTTTAGCTTTGTGAAAGAATGTGCTTCAATCCAAAAGGGTCTGGAAAAAAAAATGCAAACATACATTTAAAACATGAAGTGCTCATGCAACTATAGTAAGTCATGTGAGTTCAGGACTCCATTTTGCATAATTGAAATATTGTACCAGAACTCTTCCATCCCTGTAAAACAATGGAGTACTGATTTTCATTGCCATACATAAGAATTTGGGATTTTACCACAACCAGTTTTATTGTGATGTGTCTTCAGTAATTTAACTGGTCTCATTTTTTTTTATTAGAAATTAATTTCCTTATGTGATGTTCACAAAACTGTACATACTGCAGTGTGAAGTTTTTTTAAATCTTTCAGTGTTTACTTCCTGCAGAAGATTTGAATAAATGAGAAAAATGCATTGTCTTGATGGTTTTTAAATCTGGTTTATTTCATGTGTGCTTTGCATTATTGGAGTGTTAGTGGGCTTTTTGCATCAGTGCTGTTGATACAAATTCCTGACAACAAATGTACCTCAGGTACTTAGGCACACACAGCCTTCAGCAAGGCTACTGACTGGAAGCTGAGAGTTGTGGAGCTGGAAATAATCTAAATCAGATTAGCAGCTTTATTTCACAAAGCTCTGTGTTATGTTTTATTTAAATACTGTTCTGCTTATTAACTTGAAATCAGTGACCATAAACTAGAAACCTCTAAATGGGAATTCTCATGTGAAAATAATTTCGAATGTGAAAACATTGTTAGGTCCCTTGTGCAGGGCAGAATGATCTGTTTTCCAATTAAAATCTACTTTGGTTCATATCACAAAGAAGACTTCTCAGTTGATTCCATGTATGTTCTTAAGCAAACTTGTAAAATAAGTGAACACAGTTTGCCCATGAAGCCCACACAATGGTTTAACAGTGCACTTCCATCATATTTTAGAGTTTTTAAGTCAGCTTATGACATTAGTGCAAGTGATGGATTGCAGTGCAAGTGCTGTTTCTTCAGAAAATTTTTGTTCCAGGATGTCCAGACAGTGGCTGGAGCTGTACAATTGCAAGCAAGCATATAGGATAGGTCACAGCTATTTTCATGAATCATCCTATGCTTCCTGGTCTCAGCAATTAATTGTGTGCCTGAGGTTCTTTGTAAGCATTCTAGAAAGCAGAAAATATAATATGTAAACTAAAATGTATGTAATTTTAAAACAGTAATTCCAAGTCCATAGGTCTCAGGTAGGGCTTCCTAAACTGTATAACTGAGCATTTGAATTGTTCGGTATCCAAAATGGAACAGGATGGGGATGCTGTCTCACTTGGGACACATCACCTTACAGTATGGATGTAATGTCACCAGTGATGCTCAACTGTGCATCAGGAGAAAGGACCCTGAGCCAGTGTCTGCACAGACTCTTCTCTCTAAAAGTAGGCTTGATGTGAGGGATCAATGGCTGAGCCAAAATGCAGCCACCTGAAAAAGTAATATCCCTAAGGAGCCAATCTAATCTTCTAATGGCAGTGCAGCTTGGAAATAATTTCTTGAAATACATGGTCTCATCAGTGCTGTTTCTTTCAGTTTTGAGTCTGCCCACCAGGCAAAGCGAACACTCTGCCTCTGTTTCTTCAGTGGTGATGCACTAGGACAGTTCCATGGAGCACCTGAATATCTCTGGCTTTTCTATTATTACTTGGCGGGGGTTTCAGGCTCTTGTAAATTCACTGAATTTATTCAGTTGTGCTGTAACACCAAGTAAAACGTGCAGTGTCTACCAGAATAAGCAGGGCTGCAGAACTGAGTGTATGGTGTGCTGAACAGTCTGAGTGATGAGGATGTGGAATGGGTGTGATTATCCTAAGAAACATTCCCCTCTGTTTGAATGTTAACAGCATTTGGTGATTGAGAGTGAACTCACTCAAAAGTGCTTTACACTGCCAGTGTAAACCCTTCATAGATAGACCTGTGGTCACATGGAATCTTCTTGGTCCCCAGCTTGTTCCTCACAGAATGAAATTTATATNGTTGTTTTGTTTTTGTTTTTTGTTTTTTGTTTTTTTTTCGCAAACAGCTGCTGGATGAAGGAATTTTCATTTCTGCTTGAGAGATTTCCAACTTGGGGGGGGAGGGGATGATAGCAATTGTGTTCATGGACCTCGGTACCCCAGTCCCGTCTGCTCCTGAGAGAAATGAGCTGTAGCATTGTGGGTGTCAAGGACAGATGTGGACTCTGAATTTCGTTTGCAGGGGGATGTGCATTGTGGAAGCTTCTATAAGAGTAGAGAAATTCACTGCAGTAGTACAAACTGTTCTTTAAATAAGGAAAGTAAAGCAAATTGTTCTTCACTGACTGTAAACTTGCCAAGAAAAATGTGGGTTGGAAACTAAAGAATAAAATGACAATGTTGTGCTATATGGCAATTAGGGCTGTGGAATACAGCCATGGGAATGTCTGTAGGGACTTGATATGAGCCTATAGAAGAGGCTAGGATATGCAGGCAATAATTACCGATAATATTTTTTATTTCCTTTTGGTTGTCAGAGTGACTCAAAGGCAGCATGGCACAAACTTGGGGCATAAAAATCCTCTCTGGTGGTAGCTGTCAATGCTGCATATGAAGGAACATATGCTGATCCAGGCTCATAGCAGCCCACTTTGATTGGGCTTTCTAAGGAATGCTTGCTCTTAATGAATAAAGAGATTTGTCGCTATTTCCAGGTCACTTTTCTGGTTAAATTACTCAAAACTTAGCCAAATGCAAAACAAACATAATTGACTTGTGAATATGCCAGTTAGATAAATCTGATGCCTGCTTCTACAGTTAAAGTCAGCATGTGCCTTCAGTGCGTCGTGGTGTGTTGGGGAGAGATGGAGAAATCCTCATCCAAAGCACAGATGATCTGGATTCTCTCATCCAGTCTAGTTTGGAAAGGTGGTGAAAATTTCTCACAGGAGAAAAACAGGAGGCAGAGTCGGCTACTCTCCAAGTGACTCCTCTTTGGCCCCAGTCTTTACTGAAGCTGCTGCTGGCTTTTAGAGTCACACCCTTTTGTGTGCTCTAATTCCTTTGAAAATGTCAGCACAGGGCTTACAGGTTATTTCTGCAGATGAGTTGTGGGTAGCCACTGAGACACATACATTGAGTCTGTTACCTCCCTATATTTGCCTAGCTGCACCTCTGAAACTCAAGCAAAATGTTACAGTTTTTCAAGTTCTGCCGGAGTTCGATTCTGTGCTCAAATCTCATCATGGGTACTGAGAGAGAATAAGGGATGAAATTCAAGGATGTTTTGGAGTTGGAGCCCTGGTGCTCAGTCTCTTGTATGCTGTGACTTGGGAAATGCTTTGCTAGAATTTCTGTGGAAGATGGAATTTCATCCAGTGGCTGATGTAATTGCACTTTCCTGAATGCATGTTTTACTCTGAAAGAATCCTTTGGTTTGTTGTTGACTTCTTTCAAGAAGCCTCATTGACTCCCACGTGCCTCAAAAATGTCTCAGCAGCCAGGTTTGGGCAACCAGGTCCCTTCAGGTGATGCATGCTATCCTGCGTGTGCAGTAGTGGACCAGTGACTTGGGGATCTTATGTTTTGTGCCACAATTATTTTAAGTGGAGAAGGAAGAGAGTGAAGGGGCATCTTAAGATAGCAAGCTGCAAGATGTTATTCTCAAGTGCCTTTTATATTCTAATCCCACTTCATTTTCTGCTGTTTAACATGGTCAGTGAAAAAATCCTCACTTGCCTTTGCAGCAAGAATTAGATCCAGGAAACAAAAATCTTGTGTAGCTATTCATGCCATGGGTAGTAGACTCACAGGATGACTTGGCTTGGGAAGGAGCTCAATAATAATTTCATTCCAACCCCTCTGCCATGGGTATGGACACCTTCCACTCAACCAGATTGTTCAGAGCACCATCCAATCTGGCCTTGAACACTTCCAGGGATGGGGCAGCCATAACTCCCTGGGCAACCTGTTCCAGTGCCTCAGTACCCTCACTGCAAAAAATTTCTACTAAATTTCAAATCTAAATCTACCGTCCTTCACCATAAAGCCATTCCCTCTGTCCTGTCACTGTATGACCTTGTAAAACGTCCCTCTCCAGCTCTCTTGTACCCCCTTTGGGCACTGGAAGATCCTCTAAGGTCTTCCTGTAATCTTCTCTGGACTGAACAACCCCAGCTTCCTCACAGCAGAGCTGCTCCAGCCCTCTGATCACCTTGGTGCCTCCTCTGGCCTGGCTCCAGCAGGTCCCTGTCCTTCCTGTGCTGGGAGCCCAGAGCTGGATGCAGCCCTGCAGGTGGGGTATCAGCAGAGTGGGGCAGAGGGGCAGAATCCCCTCCCTGCCCTGCTGCCCGTGGGGCTTTGGATGAGCCTGGGACACCTTCGGCTGAGTGTACAGAGATCACTACCACCACTTAAGGAGTATTACTGATGCATGTTTGCTTACTTGCTAGTCCAAAATCTAAACACGCTTTACATTTCATTATGAACAAGTACCAGGAGCTGATTGGTCAGCATGGAAATATGTTTAAAAATCTGAAAAGAACAGTTTAGGTAATCCTTGCATAGAGTGATGCCTGTCTCTTGTGTAAGGAACTGTTAACTCTCATGCCATTTCCCCCCTTCTTCTTACCTATTATTTTGAGTCCTTTTATCTCATCTTTAAACTACACAGGAGGCCAGTCATCACCCATGAAGGGCAGAGGAGACAAAAGAAGTATATATTTTTAGACAGCTCCTTGGAAGTAAGTGTTTGCCTAAGGTACTGTGTTATGCATTGGCTGTATTGAATGTTGTGTCTTGGTCTCCCTCTGAAAGTATTCACCCAAGGCATTGCATAGTGTCTGCACACTGAGAAGAGAGGTGATGACATCTAACAGCAACTACCCCCAGCACCCCCTTTATTTTGGAATGCTGCTTTTGGAATGTGGCAGAAAGAAGCAAAGTGTATGACACAAAGCCTTTTTCCCCAAAACAATTTTGTTTTTGAAAACGGCACAGAATGAAAACAGCAGGTTCAAGGTCAGAAAAGGAAAATGAGAGGGGAATTTAAAATGTTTTTTAAAGTGTCTTCAGCATGGTCTAGCTGGCAGCCTGTTGTCTGCTCCCATTCTGTCCTGCCACCTGTTTCCCAGAGGGAAGGCACTATGGTGGTGCAGGCAGTGGTTGTTTCCTAGGGGGCCAAATTTTGCTATTTGAGTGAGATCTGACTCAGAGAGCTGGTGGCAGCTGCTCCCAACACAGACAAAATCATGGCATCTCCTGATAGAGGAAGAAAAGGCACTGAAATCCCCTGTTGAAAATGTTCACAGCCCAAAGAATCGTCCTGTATTTCTGCATGGCATAGATTTGCAGTTATTAATTTAGAAGTGGAAAGAAAATTGTCTAGAAACTGACAGCAGGTATTGAATTGAATACATCTCACTCCGTAGAACTTAAGGATAAAGCTAGTTACATAAAAAAGCCCAAGTTTTTGTGTATTCAGTGTTTTCAACAAATATTTTTATTGTCTTCCAACATCTGCCTAGCACTTGAAAACATAGTTCTCTTTAGTCAGAAAGGTACCATTCCAGTATTACTGTCATCTTTACCTCATTTTTTTTTACATAAATATTTTTGTTGTGCTTGCACTAGAACAGTATGACTTGCTATCACTTGTTTGATTACAAATTATGCCTATAACACTGTACAATGCTGATGCAAAATGTCTCCTAACAGTCCCAAGAACCTCCTGCATGGAACAGAAGTCTCCTCTGACCCAGGCTAACTGCTATGCCCTGCTCCTAGGGCGCCTGTAAATGGTAATGTTGGTCTTTTCTGAGCACTGTATAAATTTCTGTCTAGTACAGTTTTTCTATCTCCCAGTTCAGACCAAGGGGATAGGGAGATTTTTGTCAGTACATTATAGGCTGCAAAAGTAGCAGCTGGTTTCCAGTCATCTGTGTTGCTGTTAGCCTACATTAATGGTGCAGCTGTGCCAGTGTCACTCTTTGAGCCTGTGCCCAGTTGGCCTAAAGCAAACACGATTTCACAGGAGCTGAGACGGTGCTGTCCCTTTTGATGGGGACCATGGCTGCCTGTGGCATGGAATGCTATGCCTTGCAGGGAAAGTGGAGGGTTCAGCAAAGGAGATCAAGTTCTTGACAACTGTGGAAACATCTGTAGCAGGGCACAACTTCTTGTTTTTTGCAGTTTCACTCTGGATTCTCAGAGTTCACTCTCCTCCTCTGTTCAATCCATTATTCTGGAGTGGGAACCATGAGGGGAAGAGTCAGATGGATGAGAGCAGCGTTTGTGGGGCAAAATTGAGTCCCTGGAGTGAGGACCAATTCAGAGGGTGATGAAACTTCTGTTGAGAAATGCATTAAGGCCAGGACACAGCTGCAGCAAGCAGTATCTTGCTCAAAGGAGTGTTTAGAGAGATAGTCTTTTTAAAATCTGGTATTCGATAATTCAAATTATTCCTGAGACTTGACAGGGATTAGAAGAGGTACTATAAATGGGGCAATGGAATGGAGCCTTCTTAGCCACAGGGGCTGCTGCTGCTCAGTGGAGCTGGGGGATACACAGTGGCCAGCTAGGCAGATCCTGAGTCTGGAGGGAAGGATGGCTGGCTTGGGCTTGCTGAGAGTCCAGCATGAGAGAGAAATGCTGAAAAGGACCTCAGAAGGAGTGTTGTACCAGGATGCCTTGCTTCAGCATCTGAGCAAACAAAGGCATGTGATAAAGCCAAAATGGTAAGACACCTGTGAATGTAGGAACTCTGTGTGCTGTATTTTCTTTTTCCACAGCAGAAGTTACAGCTGCTATCTCATCTCTGGTTACTTGGGCTCTGCAGAAATTCCTTCAGTTTTCCTGCCACAAGCAAGGGTCACTCTTTCCACAGCATCTGTGTAAAACAGATCTCTATTACTTTCAGAGATTGTCTGTAACCTGTCGTGACTGGTTCTATTTCCTACCACAATCCTCACAGAGAGGAGAATAGGCATGATCCACAAGTCATTACTGAGGACCCCCAGATTTGCACTGTAGTTAACTCTGGAGTTTGATGAAATTTCAGGTGGGGCTTATGGTCATACTATATGTCAGGATTTCTCTTCTAAACAGGTAAAAAAAGAGTTCTCGTTTTAGAGAGACTTCAGTGCTAGTGGAGTATCAACTGCACATATATGTGACATAGACAAGAGAGAATAATTTCCAGTATCTCAAGTTTGTGTGTGTTAAAATGCATAGAATGTGGGTTGGCCTTTGAATTTAGAGCACCTGAATGTGAGGATTCCTATCAGATGGCAACATCCCAGGCAATGATGGGACTGCTGTGATGTGGTCAGAAGCATCTTGGGAAGTGACAGATCACAGAGTAGACAATGAACTCCACAACTCTGATGCAGCTTCCTGTCTGCACCAATTATTTAAATCACACTCCCTAACCCTGATCTTGTTGGGTTATCTCACCTGAGACCTTTGACTAAAACTAGGTTAAAATGTACTTGCAAGAGAAACATTCTAGAAATGTGACTCACAGTGCATTAAATGAGCTAATTTAAAAGGCAGCATGAGTGAAGAAAATGAAAGAAAGGTTTCTGAAGCCAGTGAGTAACCAAAGCAGAAACAGGACACTGGCTGTAATTTGTACTTGAAACCTGTGAAAGCTGACTACAGGCTTGCAGTTGTAGAGCAGGTCTAACCCCTAATAGGCTTGGACAACTAAATAAGACCTTGCAGCAGTGAAAGTGCCTTATTGTGACTGTGCTTGTGGGAGCCAGAGTTTTTTCTCAGCCAGGCTCCACCGCACTGTGTCCTCCTCAACATCAAGCTCTTTGACTTAGGCTTAGTTCCAGTACTCAAGATTTCTGTGTATTTTTAGCATGTTGTTTGTTTATCATCTACCATATATTTCTTACAGGAGCAGCAGGGCAAGTTAAAGGGGTCTTATCTCTAAAGTAGCTTTTCTTGGAGAACACAAACAGTGCTTTCATACTCTCTGGTTAGTTTTTTTGGGGGGGAGGGAAGAGGAACTTTTATAAAAAATAAGTGTAAAGTAAAACAAAATAAGAAAAAAGTGGAAAATCTTTGAAACTGATGATCTACAGCTAAATCAAACTGTTTAGATTTATGTGCAAAGTAAGGAATTTTGGTGCAGAGGGTTACTTTAGCATTTCTTTCTGTGGAGAGAAATGTCAATGAGCATGAATGTGTATGTAAACACACACAGAAGCTGGGTACAATGACTCATGCAGACAAAAGAAAAATTAAGAAAGCTGACAATGCAAGGGCTGGTATTTAAAGCAGGAGGGGTGTGTAGTGAGCATTCCTGTAGAGTAGCCATTATTTATTAAGTAGAGGCAGAGTGAGTCGAGCTATACAAAAATATAATGAGACATGCTTCAAGGAATTTGCAGCCTATAACAAACTCAGAAAAAAACACTGCAGGCACATAAAGTACATTAAGTGCTGGTACAAGTTAGCAGTAGTGAAGGAATCTGGCGGAGGTCATGGTTGAAAAGCATTGTGAAAGGAACAAGTCTGGAGGAGGAAGAGAGGGGAAAGTCATCTGAGGTGAAATTCTTTGGAAGATTTAAGTGGACCCGACACCAGCTCCTCTGCATGGGGTGAATTTTATCCTTGATGCTGGAGAAAGATGACTTCCCAATTGAAGAGGCATTTGGGGGAAGGAGGAGAAAAGTGAGGCAGGTTGGACTGGAAGGAAAGGTTCTACAGTGGGAATTGAAGGAGCTTGTGAAGATAGAGGTGAGGGGAAGATGAGAATGAAAGGGGAAATAATCTGGATGTATGGAACTACAAAATGACAACTGAGCTTGATTTGGAGTTGGTCAAGGAATGCTGGTTACAGATGGTACTGAGATTGTTTTTGAGAGCTGAGTCAATCCAGAGCATTCAATACCATAGGAAATGTAGAAAAATTGTATATATAACAAGAGTAGATGAGGAGAAAGCTTTATTTAATTAATTCCTTACCTGAGCATTGGTTATCCTTATTTCAGGAGTGTGTTGTTTCTTAATTTAAAACAAGAATGATTATTTATGGCCCATGTCATGGACATGATCAGAAAACAGAAGGGGTTCTTTTTTGTGTGGGGTTGTTCTGTGATACCTTAAAAAAATAAATCCATGAACCCAATAAATATGAAGGAAGAAAAGGGAAGATCAAAGGTGAGGTGGAAGATGCTTATTAAATTGCCCAGAGAAGGAAAACCAAAACAACAACAACAAAACAACAAACAAAAACCAAAACACAAAAACCCAACCAAACCAAACCAAACCAAAACCCAAAAAAACCAAACCAAACAAAACACCCCCCCCCAAAAAAAAACAAACCAAAAACAAACCAACCAAACAAGTGCCATCTGGATCTGAAAAATGACAAGTAAAAGCAGTAAAAACTATGTGAAGGCAGCTGACTCTGAGTGCCCAGGTGCCTCCCTTTGTTTATACTTAGTTGGTTTTATCTAACAGAGAAGTATATCCTGGTGTGGGGGTGGTCCCCACACAGAACCCAAGGCTTTGCTTATTTAAAGGTTAGTGCTGAAAATACCATCTTATCACAGCAAGCTGAAAAATAATGCAATGGGACTTCCTAGTAGTGAATTTTAGGGAATTTTCCTGGTTTCTGGTACAAGGGACAAGAAAGTAACAAATTGTGGCTATAATAGCATGGCTCTTGAGCAGGTTTCAAACCAGCCATGATTTTAAACGGTCTGATGAAGTAGAAGGCCTTACCCACTCTGTAAGTTGCAAAAGAACCTCCTTGCACCTTCTCTTTTCCCATATTATTACTGTGCACTGACTCGGGCTGCACGCTTACAGAGGAGCCAAGTTACAGGTAGCAGATGGTCCCAGCTGCTCTCTGAGCAACCTAGGGAGAGAAGGGGCAGATCATCTTTCTTCCAAGATCATAAATTTCAGGGAGGAATTCTTCATCCTTTTCAAAAATTATGCAAGAATATCTTCTAATCCTGGACCTGTTAGGCTGTGAATGCCCAGCCTTAAATTTTGCACTGTGAAAACAGAGCAGCCCTGTTGCTTTTGGGTGTGATCTTTGGCTCTTCTGTGGCGTAACTTAATGAGCGTGGTAACACCTCACCTCTGCAGCCTGACCTTGCTTACCTTTTGTGTGGGGAACGTTGAGGCTTGGACTGAAGAACAGTGCATTTAGTTACAAATACAGGTAAAACTACGTGGTGCTTCCCAGGTACCTGAATGTGCATTTGGGAGCAGGGAGGGAGAGTATGCCATTTTCTTCAGTTTCTGCATTCCCCAACTCCTCAATTCAGAGCAAGGGTTCTGGAATTTATAGCCTCCTACATTTATTTCATAACACTGCAGATACTTCTAAGTCAGTGAATTCAACCATCCTTGTAACTGCTCGTGGCTGTCCACCGGCTAGCACCGCCACAGCAGACCACAGTCACAGACTGGCACTGGAGCCACTGTCTGCACAGTGGATTCTTTCACCAGTGAGGCAGAGGCGAAGTGTGGTTGTGGCAAAGGAAGAAAGGAGGACTCTGTCTAGGTGAAGCAGGCTGGAGGTTTATTCCCAGGAGAAACTGCCCCAGACAGAGCAGAGGTCCTGGGTGCACACAGCTTATAAACGGGGGAGGATCACAGGGGTGGGGGTTACACAGGTCCAATGGAAAAGGGGTTAGGGATGGCCCTACAGAAAACTGACAACTTTGTAACCAACAGGGCACAAGGGGAGGGGGAGTTCTTGGACTTCTGCCAATCACTTGATGCTCTCCCTGGATCTTTCCAGAACACAGGGAGAGGCCTGACCCAGACTGACAGGGAGGATGGGGTAGGGATTGACAGGACTGACAGGGGAAAAGTTTGGGAGAAACCAACTGTGGGAATAGGAAAATGGGGTACATGGAACAAACCATCAAAGTACATGTTACAAACAATAACTTACATAAATCAATAGGCAAAAGTAACTTGAACTATAGCAAAACAAAATAATTCTGCACCACCACACATCCTAACAACATATTTGCTTTTTTCAGCTGTCTCTTCCAGGGATGCTCAGAGACCCTGTGGGCCTACTCAAAAAATATTTGTTGTTGAGAAAGAGTCTCTAAAGATTATTTGTGTATCATGAGCAAATACTTGATGAAAGAAATATTTTGGAATGTTTAGTTGTATAGCAGATGACTTTTCACCTGTTTAGCATGTTAGTGTGAATATACCTTCTGTCTCCTCAGCAAAATCTGATTTAGAACATTCTACACAGATCTGGAAAGAGAACCTTAGAGTTTGGGGAAAAAGATGTATTTGTGGACTGCTGGTCCTGCCAGTTTTCAGGAGTTTATTACTCGTAGGGGAAAGCTTAATAGTCTATTAATTGAGAAGACAGAAGATCTTTTACACTTGGCTGCACACTATTATTAGGAACATAGCAATAAAGGGAACAAACCTTATCCCACATATTCAAGTAAAAATTTTCAAAATAAGTTTAACAAGATAGTGATGAATTATCCATGCTACAATGTGTAGCAGAGAACAAAAGGGCTAATAGCAATAAAAGCATTGATTACTGACAGGGGTTCTGCTCATTTTTATTATTGCCATCGACAAGTCACTTGTTTCTGGTTATAGAATTGCAACTCCATAACATCATGGCAAGGTGGAGTCCAGCCTAGCTTGCAGAAAATTACTAATTTTTCCAAAATCTCACCACTTTTTAAACTTTGGTTCCAGACAACTAGATCAGAGTGAACACTGAATTCTGGGGAGGTATAGAATAGTTTGTTCTGAGGTTTTGCTTGCTTTGTATGCAGGTGAAACTGGTGCTTTTCAGAGGGTGGTCTGATGGTGCTGTGATTCACAACTACGTGGAACCACCAGCAGTGGTACCATGACAACTTCAAACTCAGCCATGCCTGTGAATTTCATCTCCAGTGCCAGCTTCATCTTTTGTAATTCCCATGCTGGGTTTCTTGGTGGTTTGTTTTTGTTTTTGTTTTTTTTTAATGGTACAGTGTCACTCTGAACTGTTCCTCAGGTTTTAATGCAAGTTGTTATTGTCCCAGCTTAAACAAAGAAAAGAACACAACATTAAATTTGTGAGCACTTCTGGGGCTTATGGTTTTATATCAAATTATGGCTCTGCAAACAAGAAATGATTTGATAAACTCTGTTGTGATTGATCCTTATCTACTTAAAAGAAGTCCAGCATGCAGTCGTGCTGCCTGTATGGAGTCCATGGAATTTTGATCTCAGGCATTCTTGTGGTTAGCTCCTGGTTCTTGCATGTGGCTTTGCCAGGGCAGGGCCTGAGCTTGTGTCTCTGTGCCAGGCTCTCTTGCAGAAACAACTCTGGGCTTTTGAATCTGCATATCTAAATCCAGTGTGCTCCCAATGAATCTGCATTATTTACCATTTGAGAGAAGATCTTTTTTAAAGCCAAGTTAGGAGCACCTGTGCCAGGGAATGTCGAGAGTATGCAAGCTTTGCAAAGGAGGGGTAATGTATCCTTTTATTTTGGTTATTTTAGTTTTGTTTTAATCAGACCATCATCTGGTTTTGTAGACAAGCAATTGGTTCCAGGACAGAAGACAATCCATTGGAAGGCACAGCACCACGGTCTGCCTCCAGAGCCTGTGGCTGTCCAGTCCCATGCCCCATGTAGCCCTTTTGGGAAACCAGGTGACTAGAGGAGCAGTGAGCAAGCATTCATAGCACAGATATTAAAACTTTATGGTTTGCTGAAGAAGCTTCTGTTTATGCTCCTATTTTTAGAAAAAAAAAAAAAAAAAAGTCTTCTGTGCAGCAAGGGTTTTTATCTGGCATGGTGCATCAGCTGCATTGTAGGGAACAAGGATTTTACCAGGAGGGGGATTTTAGGTAAACTCATTAACTCCTACTGCAAGCATATGGGTCTAGCTTGAAGCAGAGGAGCAGGCTCTGTTGCTATTCCATATTTGTGTTAACCATCAGGTTATGGGCAGGGATGAGTCCTTGCTGGTGCTAAATTTACAGTATTTTCTTCTGCCAAGTTGTTTGTTTAAAAATATTATATATATATATATATAGCCAGGGGTGTTGGTGTGTGTGGCAAGTCCTGGCCCCACGACAGGCTGTCTCTGTCCCTTGCTTCCCTCATGACAGAGCTGGTGCTGCTCCCGAGCCACCTCTGCTCCCTGTAGAGATCGTGGGACAGGAGTGGCCCTGCCATGCCCTGCTGGAGTGACCCCGTGCCATGATGAGAGGAGGAGAAATAATGTCTGTTGTGCGCTCAGATGAGATAATTCTTGTTCATGAGGAGCACAGGGTCGGTGCCCAGGCAGGGCATTTGATGGTGGCATCTGAGAGCCATACATATTCCAAACATCTGGAAAATATATGGAATTAGCATTCAAGATGAGCACTGTCCACTAACATACCTTATTAAATCCAAACATGGAGGGTGGGGGAGGGAACAACCTCAATCTGAAGAAGAGAAACTGCAAACATTTCAAATGCATTTTTAAAAAGAGGATCTAACTGTGTCTCCTGATGAGTTCTAACTAGCCTGAAGTCTCCTCCTACAAATCATGTCAGCTCTGCCAAGAGCTGAGATTATTTTGGGCCTGCCTGGATCATGTCAAAGCCATTTGCACCCTCTTATCCTGGCACCAAGTGTCCCAATGTGCTGCTCTGGCTGGGTCATGCCACTGCCCTGACCAGGTCAGGTATGATGCACACACTTTTAACCAAACAGGTGCTGGGTAAGGGCTCTTCCTCCTGTCCTTGGAGAACAGAACAGTGCCATGTCACAGGAGAGGGCTCTGGGAGCCAGGACTCTCAGGGGCACTTGGGCATTGCTCAGAAAGGAGGAGATGGGGTGTGGGGAGAGTGCTTCTGCTGATGGCAGCTCTCCTCTGCCAATGACTCAATAAAATCTGGCAGCCAGCTGGATCACCACCAACACAGTGCAGTGATGTGTTGCTGGGACAAAGTGAAAATACTATGACTGGTGTGGGGTCTACACCATGCCACACCTACCAGCTACTCAGAGTCAAGGTAGTCTAAGGAAATGTGAACCTGCTGGAGCTGTCATGGAGAAATTCGGACTAAGACACTAGCACAGTACAGGAGACAGTGCATAAACTGATGCTGACCTCCAGCTAAGGCTTCCACGGCCCTTTCAGCAAGGTATTCCATGTGTGGAGAAATGTCAGAACAGCCAGCTGTTAGTGCCACCCTCTGCGGGGGGAATCTCAGCCACTCCAGAAACCAGGCACGCGACAGACTGAAAAGCATCCAGTGGAGGCAGCAGAAGTTTCTGAAACTGCTGTTCTTTTTTCATGTTGGTGAAACTTAAGTCAGCACAACTGCGTCTACCAAGAAGCATGAAAAGTCCTTGCAAGGAAAACTTGTGATAACAGTTGGCATGTGCCGCAGAGCAGAGATGCTGGCAGACAGCTCCTGGGAAGGGAATGGGAGCACCACATGGGAATAGCAACATCTGCCCGCCAGGAACCGAGATCTGAGGCCATGTTTATCAACAAATGACATGAACTGACACAGTTTGGGTGGCTTCCTCTGTGAACGGGGAGCCTTAAAGATGTTCATCTCTTTCGTGCAATTTGACAGCCCAATCATGTGTGACTCCTGGTGGCTGATCTTTCCTCAAACACTTGGTTTCCATCCCTGCAAGTGGACTTGGTGCTCTGATAGCCTGCCAGCTGTTCAGTTTAAGGCAACAAACACATTGCAAATATTATTTTTTTACATGTGCTTGGTTCAATATGTTCAGATGTGAAAGTACTTAACTGCGTAATTCTCCAGAGGTCTGAAGGCCTCTCGGGGATGAAAGCATGCACTGGTGATATTGTAGCCTGGAACAGTGTTTTTTGTGTGCATTAGGAATGACTACAGTTAGTAATGAAAATTTAGGGCAGGAAACCACCTACTCAGAAAAGAGATCGACTACAGACAGAGCAACGCCCAATAATTCTGAAAACTGAGCAATATTTGACATCCAGATAAAATGAAGATGTCTGAAACTCAGCTGCTCAAAAAACAAGTTTAAGTAGGTCAGTGAGTTTAGACCCAGCACTGCAGTTTGAACAACTCACAGAAAGTATCTGTATATTTTTCAAAACATGGGCACTGCCTAAAGCCATTGCTTTGCAGCAGATCCAGAAGTTGATGGAACATTCAAAAGCCTAATCCAAGGCCTTCCAATGCTGCAATAACACTGAGAATGAGACTAAATCATCATCCTTTTTTCAGGAATGTTCAGTCAGGGGTAAAAATTTAAAAGGGTTAAGCTTCAGCTGACACATGCCCTACTTCTCGTGTGAGCTTACTACGAACAGCAGTAGGAATACATCTCTGTGAGAGCAAACCAAGCATGAAGCTTGGTTTTGGCTTTGGAGTCATACTGTTATGGCCCATCTTGGGGTTTGTGTGGGGCCACATACTTCTGTCAGCTCAGTCCTGCCCACCAGGACCAGCTGCTTCCTTCAAGGGCAGAGCCTGCCCACAGCCAGGCCTACCACAAACCTGCCCTTTGATTCACTGCTAGAGTGTGGAGAAGAAAAGGCAGCAAGTGTTCAGCTCCCCCTGGGCAGTGTACCTTGGCTCCAGGATGATAATGGCTCTCTCAGCAGGGCACCCAGAAATGCAGCAGGTTGGGACAATCCCATCAGAAACAACTTCACTGGTCACCTTTAGGAAAATGTGCTGCAGAATTCTTCCTTCCTCACACGCTAGTGATAAATATTTAGTGTTAATTTGTTACTGGGGAAGAGCAGCAGCATTGGCCAGTTATAGGAGCTGGCACATGGCTTCTCACTTTTTGTGTTTGTATTTCCTCACTCCTGAAAACACAAAAGCTTCTGGTTCTGGTATGCCATTTCTCTCCAGGTTTTCAACACTAATGTGAGATTTTTTTTTTTTTTTTTTTTTTTTTAAGAAAAGAAAAATCACCCAATCCAGAATAAAGTGACACCGAGTAACTGGTTAGAATCCTTAATCTCTCTTGATAGCACAGGAAAGCTTGTACAGACTTTCACAGTGAATGATTTAGGTATTTAAATTTATTTGAGAAGAAATCACCCTAAAAATATAAGTGAAGACTGATGCAGTTTTCTAGGTTAGGTCTGCCTTATTTAGTGAGCCTCATTACATGTTCAATGACAAAACCAGGTGGCAGTTGACACACTAAACCAGTCTAAACAGGTCACAGTCTGCTCCGTTGTCAATCATTTGCCTGGGGTCAGGAAGTAAAAGTAGGCCATGACTTCACTTCTAAAAGCATCAGATTCAGTTTTGTTCCTTGTTAGTTTTGCTATACTCCTTGTGTTGAAGTGGAGTTGTCACATCCATCCTGGGGAAGCAGCTGCACCTGAGGCTGTGTCTTTGTAGGAATCCACTGCATAGGTTTGCTGCTGCGCCTCGCTGGGCAGTGTCCGTCCCTGCCTTTTCTGGCTGCTGAAAGGGTGGTTCTTTGTTATCCCTCTTGCCTTCAGCAAAAATCATTATGGATTTCACAGAACAGCTCTCTCAAACAGCTTGTTCCATGTATGCCAAAGGTACACACAGTCATGAAACACAGTCACTGGAATAAAAGTCTTTGCTAATACACTTGCATCAGGATCGTTCCTTTGGTTCACGTCAGCTGACTGATACCACTTCTGTCTCTCTTTGCAGTTAGCAGGGTAATTACAGTAACATACCTTTTTGCTAAAATAGAGTTTCTGAAAATACATTGTGTACAGCAGCAAGGAAAAGCTGATGCTGTGGAAAACAACAGCTTTTGTAAAACTGCATTTTCTGCAGGAAAAAAGGGCAGAAATGAACTTATTGAAATAGACTTATTTCAATGGACAATAGTTAATGGTACAATCCTACCAGATCATTCCTTGCTTTCCTATCTCCAAATAGTAGCTCTATAGGGAAAAAATATTTTTGAAGTGCAAAAAAACAAAATACAACATTTACTTTCTTTTTACCTCCAATTCAGCGGTAAGACCAGGAATCAGAGGGCAGGGACTTCAGTGCCATGTTAAAGTGCAGAGAAAGCAGTGGTAGGTCAGCAGAGAATTGGCCTCAGAGTCCTGCACTGGGGACATATCCCATTCTGAGTTTCCTTTCGTATGCAGCACCACTCACACTGTGTGGTATTTCATCATGTCGATGGTGCTTTCACCAGGTGTTTTGGAGGCTTTAGTAATAAAAACATAGGCAACTGCTGAATCAAGTGAAAATTCATCACAATCTTTTTAGATAAGATGCTGTAGGACCCTTGACACAAGTCTTTCAGTGATAAATTTCTATTTTGTATTAAATAAAATTATTTAGAATCATATTCCAATTTTTAATTTCAGGCAGCTGTGTCATCAACATTCTTAAAGGATCTGAGGCAAATTCAATTACTGAGAAATATTTCACCTGATATAGAAAAGTTGAGTGGTGTACATTACATTATTAGATGTTTGTTTTTTGATTTCTGAGGGGTTATCCTATTATAGTTTTTTTATCCTTCTAAAGACTGCCTCGGGTTTTTGAAAAGCACTTTGGGTCTGAACTTCCACACTAAAGGAGTGATTTATTTGGTCTTAGTATGAGAGAAAAAAAAAATAAACATTTTAAAATTTGTCACCAGTTGGAAGCTGAGATTTAAATTTGAGAAGGGTCAAATCTGGATTAAGTATTTTAGCTGTACTTCTCAATAGAAAAATGTGAACAAGCAGAAAAATTCTGGCACAGGTCATGGATGGAAAAGAAAATACTGCTGTGCAAATATTAAGAGACAAATGTGCTGGAAACTAAGATGGAAACTTTCTAAACTCTGATACTGAAGCATAAACTGGACTTCAGTAGTATCTTCCATAAATTGTTGCCTGTATGATAATTCTGTGTGGACCAGTAATTTTGGCATAATACCACTTGTCTTAGCCACTCATACGGTCTCTTTTCTTGTGGATGGTTCAAAGTACAACTCTACATACTAGAGACCAGACAAAAATTAATTCTCCAGTCCCTTATGTCTGAATACAAACTTGAGACTGAGCCATAAGCAGTTAAAAGTAAAATCCAAGTCCTGAAATCTAAGAAAGAAACTTGTGCTTCACAGATTCATAAATACATTCTAGTTTTGCCAAGTAATATAGTGTGTGAAGTACTAGTGCTTGTCATTGGGTGATAAAATAAATATGTGATCTGTTTTGTTTGGGTTTGGTTTGGTTATGGTTTATTTATTTGTTTGGGTTTTTTAAGAGTACTTTTTAGACTTGTTTGTGACCTCCAAAGCAGGCTAAAGTTGGTTGTGGGAATATTTGATGGATACTGCAGACTAAAGTGAGATTTTCCCAGTGGAAATGTTGATTACTCATTTTTCTTGGTTTCCTTCCTAGGAACTCTCTCCAAGGTTATGTATTTTAGGATCAGAAGTGTAATTGTATCCTCAGAGCATATCAGTTCAGTTTATATGGGGAGCATCATGGCATGTGTCATATGAATTCACTGGTCAAATGCTATCTAATGCTGGTTTGCTTTAGTTCAGATTATCAGTAGTTTGCAAGTATAAGACCATGATCTTTGCTGTCATTCAATACATATCTAAACCAGAGATCACCAAACCTTTTTCTCAGTTGTCCTGCTGTGGACCACATAGGCTCCTTACTGGCAGAAACAAAAAGAACTCCAATTTATTGAGTTTGGTTTTTTTGCAGAAATTAGTAGTGCTGTGTTTTAAGTTAGAGAACAACTAAATAACCAGTCATATTCTATTTACAGATCTAGGATAAAACTGAGAACTCAGCCTTGTAACCACATCTTAGTATCTAACATTGAGAAATCAAGATAAGTTTTAATAAGGTCTTTAATAAAATTGAAGGTATATATTAACAGAATGTCACAGCTTCTGGAAGTACCACAGCTGTACGTATTTTCAGTGTAAAGTATTTTTGGTTTACAATAATATAACTGAAGTATAAGGAGGAAAGATGTTCTACTGAAAAATCTATTTTTAGCTTCAAAGAAACTTAAAAGTAGAAACTTAAAACAGAAGAGGTAGAAAACATTGTCACTGATGGTGTTCTCCAGAGCCCTTAGAATTCAATGGGAATTTCTGGATTGAATGCAATCAACTACAGTAAATGTGAAAGTTTGGTATGAAAATGCCTTCATAAGCAATAAGATGTGATATCTGATGGCTGTGCATGCCAGAAAATTACTTTCTGTGGGGATTCTGAAAAACATTACTTTTTTCCAAAAGTAGATGTAAAAATATTGCATGCTATGTTTTATACCTTTTTTTTTCAGGGTCCAGGCTTTTAATTGCAGCCAAGTGATTCAATTAAGAGTGAGGAATTCTAACATGTATTCACACATTTCTCTAAAATCTGTTAATTTTCACGTAACTGAAAAAATACCTAAGTTTAAATTACTTTTATGTATTCAGGCAGTCTTCTGAAATGCACTGTCATTATGGGCAAGTTCATGTAACTTGTAACTGTTATTGAACCAGCTTGCTCTTTATTTCAGTTCACATTATGTTAGTATTTAATCTCTAGAACTGGTTCAAACCTACATATTTTGATGTGTCTAGTAGTGAAATCTCCAGTTAAGCAAAGGGGCTGAAATAACCAATATTTACATTGACAGAGGAATGCAGGAAAGTTTCCTTCTTGTAATACTTGGTTGTAGTGACTTTTATTAACCTTTTATTTCCCTATTGTAGCCAGGTGACACTTGTTATTCATGGCACAATCTAAATCAAACAGCAGTTGGTTGGCTCCCACATTATTCTGTATAAGGATTTCAAAACTCATCCTGGTATATCGCTTTTCATATGTTTCACGCTGAATTTTAAGCAGAGGAATGTCTCTCAGCCTAGATACTTCCAGTCACACCTTCTTGGTATAAAATGTCATGGCTAATAATTTAATTCACTAATATACTTTTTAAAGATCTCCACAAGCATTGGCATATGCTGTTGTTCNGGGGGCGGAATTTGCCGTATTTAAAAAAGTCTGTCAGAAGCAAGACCATAGCAGCAAAATAAAATAGCCAGATGTATATTAGGGGAACAAACATTCTCTCTTTTTTTTTTTTTTTTCCTTAATAAATGACATTTTTGCTGTTTACAGATTACTGTTGCCCTGATTAGCCATATATCTTAGCAAACTCATTGAACGTACCCAGTAAGATCTCATTTATCAAGATCACAGATGAAAGCTTAGAAAATGGAGGATTTTAATAAAGTCAGCAGCAAAAGGCCATAAGTGTCCCCGTGCTGCCCAGGCAGTGGCATAGTGGGCCATGCTGTACAGGTGAGAGGGGCAAACATCTCTCAATCCCTGTTTGCTGTGCAGTGTGAACCTGCTTCAACCTGCTCTTAAACCCACAGCTTCAGGTTTGTCTATTCCAGTAGATATGTAATTTAGCTGTGGCTGATATTTTCTTATGGTTTTTGTGGGCTTTCAAGGCTATCCAGCACGAGAGAAAGTAAATTATGAAGCTTTTCCTAGAAGGGTGTTCCTTTTTCCCAGGGTCACCTGTGTTACATAGCAGATTAATTTGAAGAGGCAGTGGAGCCATAGCGGCTAATTTGCACAATCATGAGTGAACACTTTGATTTCTTGTTCAGTTAGAAAGGACTTTAAAGATCAGCTGGTTCCGCCATGGGCAGGGACACCTTCTACAGGACCAGGTTGCTCAGAGCCCAATCCAACCTGGCCTTGAACACTGTCAGGGATGGGGCATTCATAGCTTCTCTGGGCAACCTGTGCCAAGGCCTCACCACCCTCACAGGGAAGAATTTCTTCCTAATATCAATTCTAAATCCATCCTCCTTCAGTTTGAAGCCATTTCCCTCTGTGCTGTCACCACCAGTTTTGTAAAAATCCTGTCTCCATCTCTCCTGTGGGCTTCCTTCAGGCACTGGAAGGTGCTTTAAGGTCTCCCCAAAGCCTTGTCTTTTCTTTGTTAGGCTGAACAACCTTATAAACAACATCCTTTCCTTACAGGAGAGAGGCTCCAGATGCTGGGAGGGCTGGGACTGTTCAGGGGGATCTTGTCAAAGTATTTAAATATCTGGAACAAGGTACAAAGACAACAGCATCAGGTTCTTTTCAGTGATGCCCAGTGGCAGGCCAAGTGGCAGTGAGCACAAACTGAAGCACAGGAGGGTCCCCTTCAACAGAGTAAAAGCTTTTTTATTGTGAAGCTGACAAAGCAATAGCAGGTTGCCCATTGAAATTGTGGAGTCCCCATTTTTGGAGATACTAAAAATTCTTCTGGGAACAGTGCTGGGGAGTCTGCTCTAGATAGACTTACTGTTTACAGCCCTTTTGTTGTTAAATTTTGGAAGTTTGGGGTTGTTTTCCCACAACATGTTCCATATAATAAAATAAGATAAAGACACCTTTTTCTTATTTTTGCATTTCTAGAATGGATGTTTCTGATTTTAATTTTTATTAGTTATTAAATTGAAACTATTATAGTTGATCTATCTCTCAGTCTATGAAATTTCAGAAATTAGGCTCATTCAGCTGCAGGTCTCTTACATGAGCAGAGACAATGGCAATACAATATTATCTCCTCTCAGGCTTGAACATGATTCCTGAGTTTGATCTGTAGCTCGCTGAAGATAAATGGAGAATGCCTACTGAGTTTATTCAGACCTGAATGGGAATCTGAATTAAATTCAATGCACANTTATTTTTTTTTTAATCTGCAGGACTTGAAATTCATCTAACAGCTTTGCCCACTCAGTAAAAGTCATTTTTAATTCAGCAGCTTTTAGGTGCATAGCCTTAGAAAATGATTTATTTTATCATCACTGGTTAAATTACTTAGCTTATGATGCTTCTGGATGTAAATGTAGAGAGTCTAGTTGTTAACTTTCTCACGGTGTTTAACAAAAATTTAGCATGTGTTCCATGAGTGAGAGACACCTAGCTTATTTTTTTTTACCTGAGTAACTTCTGAGTAATTTGAAAGAAGCGATAAACACTGAAGTTAGAATAAAATACCATGGCATAAAACCACCAAGCTCCTAATGGAGAAGAAGCTCAGCCATATATTTTTGATACATGTCTATGTTCTATAATGATTTCAGTCTACATTTGAAAATGTCTAGAAGAGTTTAGCAGTGCCTTATCTGTTTTAGTGCATCCTATGTTTTGCTTAAAGATGTCTGCCACAGTTGATACTCTGCCTATAGGCCAATAGAGTAGTTTTTCATTTGTAACAAGTTTTAAAATTTAAATCAAGAAAAGATCTCTTCTGCATTTTCTGTCAACTTTAGAAAAACTCTATAGAAGAAATTATATAACCTAGATTCACAGTAACAAAAGGATTAATAGTAATATTCTGTATTCAAGGGGACAAGGGAGATTGGTGTTATATAATATTTCAAAGTTGCTGAACAAAGCAACTTGATAACGAAGGTAATATGAAGTGAAATATCCAAGATTTAAAGAACTGATGGAATGGTGCTGTTAAAGTCACCAGGAAGGCTGCATCTCTGGAGATAGCCTTAGAAAGGAACTAGGCCATCAAACTGAAGCTCTCAGCTTCATCTTTAATAGATAAGAACCTTGTTTTGCAAAAATCAGTGTAGCACAGTTAAATTGGGGCTCTGGTAATTGTAGTGGCAGAAGTTCCCTCTGTTAGGGATCTTTTCCATGCTTTCTCCTATTTATGCTTGTGCTGCCCTGCTCTCCTGTCCTTCTGCCTTTATCTTTCCACCCTCCAAAATAACACCTGATACAACTGGATAGACATGGCACCCAAGAAAGCCCAAACAAGGGGCTTTATGGTCATATTTAATATCTAGAACAATAACAGCTGAGGTGCATGGAGAAACTCTCAAGAGCAGCCTCATTTTTTGCAAAGGTTTTTTAAACTGTTTTTTTCAAACAGCTTTTGGTAATAGATTTACAGGTAGCCTATGGAATCTGGGTTTTTAAGCCTGATGTGTTCAGAAAGCACTGATGAAGTTTTGGTATCCACCTACCATTTCTAAAGACTCTGCAGGTCCTTAAAAAAGCAGGACTGAGTGTCATAACACTTACTGAGCCCAGAAGAACATAAAGCAGAGAATGTAGAAAAATTATAAGGGAAGATCAGTGCAAAAATGAAATACTGAAAATCAAAGACAGAAAATATGTGGGGAAAAAACCCCAGAGAAGGAACAGGCACACTGATTCTCTTGCTGCCTTTTCCAATAAAAAAGAATAATAACAATTTTTTACTTGATTTACACCTGACAAGATGACAAAAGAGCACTTGGAATGACCATGACAAGAGCCTATGTGCCCCAAACCTTTACTAATTCATGTATTGATTTTTTTAGAAAAATAATTATCTAGCCTTTCATATGTCTGGTAAATGTAAATCAGTGACTTGAATTAGCAGCTGCTTACTCTTATATGCATACAGAGATGTGATAGCCTTAACTAGAGGGATTTGCATCCTTATTAATTTTCTCTCTTTTGGAAAAGTTTAAATTGGGTGTTGAAACTGCAGTGAACCTTATTAAATACCTTCCCTATTCCCACTGGTTGCCTTAAGTGCATAGTAGCTCTTTTGTGTTGCTACAAGAGGGATGAAAGATTTAGAAGCTCAAACCTGTCCAAAAGAGAGCAGGCACATGCAGATCTGGAGAGGGTGATTTCTCATTTGTAACAATGCCAACGCTTTATTGTGATGCCTTGGAAGCATCTCTAGGTATTGATTCTGCAAAAGGTTGGCACAGGTTCAGTCCCAGTGAAAGCAACAGAGTCAGCTTATCCAGCTTGCTTTTGAGGACTTCAGCCATCTATCAAGTGAGCAGGTTTTGCATATCTGGATGAATAATTCCTGTACAGCAAACTGTACAGCAATGCTTAGCTTAATCCCATAGCTGCTAATCTAATATATATTTCACAGTTAACACTTTTTTTTTCCTCCTTCAAAATGGATGTTCAGTGACTTCTTGCTTTGGGATTCAGGTTTCAGCTTTAAACAACTGATTTTTATTGCCAGAGAGGCTGTCAACCCTTTCATTATCAGTCACATGCCCTCTCCCATTGCGCTGTGGATCTTTTCCCTTCTCCAGCTCATTCTGTGTAACCTCCTTTCCCTCCTACGTCACAGGCACTGCAATCCTTTTCCTTTTCTGTTTCATGCCCCGCAATAATCTTCTGCTAATGCACCAGCTCTCACTAAGAGAATAAGCCCTGCCATCCCCAGTCTCAAGCAGCTTTCTGAATAATACTACATGATGGGAGATTACATCCTTAAAATATAGTTCAGTCTTAGCGTTTTCTTGCTCATTGTAATTCAAGCCCTTCCTTGTGAGTTATGACACTTCCCAAAGCCTTGCCTCAGACCTATAACCCCTTGGCCTTTTTTTTAGGATGATCTGACTCCATACTGGAGTTACCACAAATCTCCAAGTTGCTGGAAGGCACATGCTCCACCCCCGATGTGCTCTCAGCTGCCGCGGATAGCACCTTACCACGTCCCTCAGCTAAGATACAGCCTTCAAAATAAGGCTGTGCTTGGTGCAGTGCTTAGAGCCCCCCAAAATTGGAAAACAATAAGCAAAACAATTTCCAGTCCTAAAGGGCAGCTGGTTACTCACCTTCTTGTTTACCTCTGAAAAGTTGTGTGTGCACGTCTATGTGTTCATGTTTGCCTAGGTGGGAAACTCACAACGATTTCAGTAAATATGGAAAGTATAAATCTTTGCACAATGTTTCTGGAAATAAAGCAAGCAGGTTGATATATATAAATATCTTAGTATACACTGGGAATCCTGAATACCTGTATCACATAAACTCTAAGTTTATGTGTGCAAGTACTGGGGTAGATAGGTGCTGTTTTATAAATTCTTTTAGTACTGAAACAACCATCAGAAATCGGATAAAATGCTTGTTTTCATCTCTTACCAATTTTAAACTGTTACTTTTCTTTGGACTCTGAAGCCTGGCAAGCATATACTTTAGGTTGCAGAATAGTGTAATAAGGCTTTTATTCATCATGCAGTCAGAGATCCATAAAAAACTATTTACTTCTTCTGCAAAGAATCTCATATAGGTTTTTGTTTGGTTGGGTATTTTGTTTGGTTTTTTTGTTTTGTTTTGATTGGTTGGTTGGTTGTTGGGGCTTTTTTTGTTTGGTTTTGATGTTTTTTTTTTTAAACTGAAATAGAGTTATATAATAAAAGTAAAGTTATGCCCGATGCCTGAAACCGCTATGTCTCTCCTACACAACTTTGAGAGGGATATTTTGCTCTGTGATATGCTAGTTGTAAAATGAGAGTATTAGTTCTTGCTTTCTTTAGTAAGTCTATTTGAGGCAAGATAAATGTGAAGGGATAATTATACATTATTACTATGATATTAACACTGTTTTTCTTAATGTATGTTTTCATGCAAGACTTCCTAAAAATCTTATTGTTATTTCACTGAATCATGCGTTAGCTTTTTCTCTGTTAAAATATGGGGGGGCTTCCCTTTTTTTTTTACAAAAAAGTATGATTTTACTGACATAACTGTCTTTCTGGTGGGGGCTTTCCACCGCTGCTGAACTGAAGAGAGTAGATTCCATTCTGAGCATGCTTTTCTTGGCAGGTTCAGATGGATACAGTCTGGAATTACAGAGAAGAATCTTAGGGCTTTTTTATTTGGCTACCAAAAAGTTTTTTGTCCAATCAAAGTTAATTGTGCAGCTAAATATTTTCTAGTGAATATTGAAGTCAGCTCTCAGTCTTCCTCATAGTCTGGTTATGCTTTTTGAGTCTATTATAGAAACACTTTCAGCGATCCAACATAATGTATATTTTTCACATATGAAAAGAATGAGCTTTCTTTCTGTTGCAGGGGTTTGATTTTTTATCTTTTTTTAAACCCGTGTGTACAAGTTTCTGTATTTAAAAGGCATAAGTGGTTTTAGAGGTAGTAGAAATAATTCATACCAAGTAGTAATATAAGGGAGGGCTAGAGCATAGAATTCTTTCTTCTTGTGATTTCATTATGTTGGTACCAAGAGCATGGCCAGCCAAGAGACAATTATTCCTGCCCCATTTCATAGCTACAAACAACTGAAAATTCAGTGGCATTTATCCACAGACCTGGAGAGAATACTAGGTAGTTTTGTTTGGATGGATTTTCTGAGATGAAAAAGCTTTTAGCTGGATTTTGCTCTAAATTTAAGCTGTGGTGAGTTAATTTTAAGGGCATCAGGTAGGTCAAAATGTCAAAAAGTGAGGTCTGTTCTGTGGGTTGGTGTCTCTAGACTAGAACATGGTACAATTCAGAGCCAGGATTAAACTGTAATGTCACAAGGCAGAAGCTGGACTGTGATCTCTATGCAGTGCTGGGTTCTATTACCCTGAGAGGGACTGTATGTGAAATACCATGGCTTTTTTAAGTCTGGCTGACTCCTAGGAAGCATTAGTAGAACACTGACCATGCTTCCTTCAGGGTGCCACATGAGCTTGCACTTGAATTTTAGGTGCAGAAGCTTGATCATTCACTCTGGCATGTTGTATGGAAACTCTGCAAGTCCAACATAATTTCTTCCTCATTTTAGATGGCAAAATATGTGGCACAGGAAAGAGCTGCATGGTTGAATGAATCATAACCATAAGAAGTCTCTAACTGAGATCTAGTTTTCCTGTCTCCTACTCCATGGCCATGTCTTCCCTTACTCCACTATCATGCTGTCATGGTGTGCCATGTAGGCTTTGTTATTGGGGCAATGCTGTTAGGTAGGCAAGAAATCTAAATATAAAATGGAAATCCTCCCTTTTAACCCTGCTAGAAATTCATATGAAAGGTAGCAAGAGGCACTGTAACACCTATACCATAAGTTTTTAAAAATGCATTTTCTTCCTGGATTTCTTGAGAAATGCTATTAAGTAGATTTGAGTTGAACAGGAGAAAAGGTAAGAAATTATCAGTATCGTTTTAGGCCAGTAATTTCTTAAGACCTTGATTTGCTGAAAGACATCTGTAATGGTACTTGAAGTCTCAGTTTTTAAACTAGATTTTTAAGATTTTAGATTTAAAATGAGCCTGAGGCTGTGCTTAGCCAGGGGCTGCAAACACCACCATACATATTTAAGATGCTGCTTCCCACTGCACCGAAGCTGAATCAGAGAGCAGAGGCACTTCAGAAGGGATATGAATTCTCCTAAATTGCCTGGGTACAAAACTAGCTGGATTGGCTTAAACAGCTGTTAAAAGCAGCTAAGGCATTAGATAATCGTGCTTATGTTACTGTGATGAAAGTCATGGGAGACAGTTTAATGTTTATGAGAAGCTGAAATATATTTTAAGCAAATTAATAAAAGCAATAACAATAGTCATTAAACTTCTTACCAAGTATGTAGAGTGTATCAAAGACTTCAAAAATTCTTGGAATTATTTTTGTGCTGTAGTGCTGAAACATTCAATCAGGATTGGTATGAACAGTAAACCACAGCTGGATTGCAATGAAATTTCTAAAAACATGTATATGGCATGTAGATTAATACCAAATGTGTCCTTCATTAATAATGTTACCATGAGGAAAGCCAAAGTTATAAGCAAAGTTTAGACCAACTCCAAGGCAGTACCAGCAAAAAGACGACAGTTCAGTATAAAAAGATGATTTTCAATATGAAAAAATCTGTGTCACCCCTTAAAATTCATATTAGAAAGAATAGAAGGATATGACTAAAAATGAAAACCCCAGACTGTTCCCTTAAAGATGCTACAACCTGATCCTTTCTGGTGAGGGGGACATAGATGTTTGTGCTGTTCAAGGGGAAATCTGCATAGACTGAAATCTGCATAGACTCTATTCAGCAGGACCAAATTTGGATCCACCCAGGGACTACTGGCAACATTGTTATGTACAAGGAATGCATTTCTACATTCTGCCAAATATGGTTTCCTTATAACTTAAAAAACAGAAAAAAAAAAAAAAAAAAAAAAAATCCCAGACCTTGAATCAATCACTGTGGAGATGGCACATGTGGGTAGTACATAAAAAAGTTTTTCTTAGCAGTTTCTTTGAGCATCATCCCCCCATAGACTTTCTTTTACCTCAGTAGCCTTCTCACCTTTGCCTCTAATTTGCTGCAGTTTATTTAAAGGATTAAATTTAATTGGAGTAAGAGATTATCTGAGGATTTGTTTTAAACTATAACCTAGGAAAGTTTGTTTGTGGTAAAATGAAGTGTGCTTTGAAAATATGATCACATATTTAAATTACTGACAAATGCTAATAGAATTTGGTGGAGTCACATGGCAGATAATTGATCAGTTGATCAATGATGATAATGAACTGGTGGAGCTACCACAAACCAGACGTATCCACTGGGCATCTTCTGGTGCTGTAAGAGGAAAGACAATATTTGGATTTTATTTGCAAGCAGAGAAGTGCAAGGATAGAAGAGAGTTTGATCCAGTACTCCAGCGGGATTGTTACAGGTGAAGAGATGTGGAACAGGTCACAGAATTTCAGTCACTTTTCCTTCCCTGCATCTGAAAACGTCCTGTGCAGTGGCACCCAGTGTGAGGAGGCGGGGAGGCTGGGGAGACTGGCTCAGTGTCAAGGGCTTGGCTCAGCATGTGCTATCTCATCCCAGTTCACAGAGTGAACATCCTGCCACTGCTGAGCCTCAGGTCACACTGACCCCTGCCTCTATTTATTGCCACACTGTTTTGTTTGCTCTGGGATCACGTGGGCATGATGTATGTGACCTGCTGCTGAAAGGAAAGATTACGTGAATTGAGCCTTGTTTTGTCCTCACTGGACACTGACCCAATCTTCCACTTTTTCCCTGCCATCCTCTGCATGGTTATTTGGGCTCCTCACAGCAATCAGGGTGTGGATCTGTGATCAATAAACTCACAGCCACCCTGCTGTGGTCCCACATTTTATGTGACAGTGTGGAATTGCACAAATTTTCTGGGAATCTCTTCACCTACACCCAGCACTCTCAGAATACAGTATCCCTAACAAATTTTGCCCATTTTTGTGTTCATCTGTGAAAAATTAACAGCCTCTATTGTGATGAGTGTTGGGAGATAAGCCTCTCCCCAAAGGGAGCTGCCAGCCTGGGAAAGCATAAGGGACAACTGGATGAACTGCAGGAAAATAAACACCATGGTCCAATTATAGTACTATTCCAGGAATATGTACTTAAACATTTTTAACTATGTTACTGAAAAATGAAGGTGAATATCCAGAGACAGTAGAACTTAACATGCAATGAGAACTTTATTTAATGGATCTAAATCTTTTCTGTCCATGGAATAGCTCAGTGAAATCTGTGATGCCCTTTAAAACATTCGTTGTTCAGGATAATTTGACAAAGCATAACTTCAGTGTTTCTCATTTAAATTAGGCTTTCAATGAGATTTTTCAGTACTTTTTTCTGAAGTCCTACTGGCTAAATGTGAAAGGTAAATTATGCTATATTGAATTATCCTCTGATCAGACCGCTGGTGCAGGCAAGACAGTCTCCCATGCTTGTAATTTTTTTTCCTTTTGTCTGTAAAACTGCTTTTCAGGCTATTTAAACATGATTTCATATGTATCTGTACAGTATACACTTCACAAAAAATTGAATTGGAACAAATTTTAAAACATTTTGAAAGAGTAGCAGGCTTAACCCCTGTCCAACAAATCTGAACATCACTCTGTATAATAGGAAATACAATCTGGGGCATAGAGGAGAAGCAAGATATGAGACAGATCATCATGACCTCTCTTAAGCAGCTCGAGAGATAACTCCTGTGACCCATTGCTGCAGCTCAGCCAGATGGAGAATGTTAGAGCAGTGGAGCTATTTCTGAACCAGCAAACAACTTTTCAGCAAAATCCAAATTTTCTCTCCATGTGATTTTGGGTTTTTTCAAGAAGTTTCCTTTCTTTTGAGAAAATGGAAACATGGCTTACATCTGATTTTTATTAAAGGTGGTGTCTTTCCATGGAAGGAAATTGCCTTCATGGTTATGAAGGGCCTTCCTTACATAGACCACAGGAAAAAAAGAGGTGTTAACTGAGTTTTCAAAGTTCCAAAGCTGCTCTATAAAATCCTTCTTCGTTTCAAACTGGTGTTGAACCTAAATGGTCTAACTGTCTCAGCAAATTTGCAGCTGAAAGTGGTCTTGTGCAGGTCTGCTGCCAGCTGATGGTGTAAAGACGTAAAAAGTTTGGCTTTGCCACTTGAGCCAGATCTGCCTCCCTGGGTGAAATCTAGCAACAAAATCAAATCTCTAAGGAAAAAGGATAATTTGTGTTATTTGCACTAGAGGTTCTACTGTAGAATATTCATGTAATGAGATTTCTTCTCTAAGTTACAGTGTTGTAAAAATGATTTTTTTAGACTATACTCTTTGAAAATCAGCAATGAAGTTATAAAATTGAAGGGTGAAGACTTTTAAAAGCAAGTTTCAGTCCAAAAAGGAGCTTTCAAAGAGCTTGCTTTGTGTTGAGATGGCTGAAAACCAGGGTAACAAGCCTGGGAGAGGCTGTTGTGAGGGAAGATATATTGGATCAGGCTTGGGGTGATCCCACAGTGGTTTGTGCCCTCCTAATTCACCTGCATCATGGACAGAACAAACTCATCTTTGTCTAGAAAGTGATTTGTGGACATAGAGTGAGATGCAGCTGCAACAATACACTTTTGTTTAAGTAAAAGTAGTAGCAGTAGAAATATTCCCAGAGAAATACTGGAGTAGAAGGTTCTGACTGTGAACAATGACAGATGGGATGATAACACAGTCATTTTGAATTCCTATAATGTTTAGCGGTCTACAATGAAATAATTTGACTTTAAAATAAATCAGATGTTAGTGGAGTTTTTCCCAAGTCACCACATTCACTGACCTTTCACTGAGTGTTCTCTGTGAGCCTTTGAGATGGGGCACATGCAGCATGTGGAGTCCTGTGTCATTTTGGTCATCACTCTCTGCTTGACATTTCTTATGTTCCTAAGTCAGTATGCCCCAGATTAATGAGGCATTTGTTCTCAATCAAGAAGCTATTTAAAAATACACTTTTAATTATAATGGGTTGTATATGATTAATTATTTCTACATGGTTTACTCATATTTTTGGATAGTTCAAAGCAGATTTTTTTTTCCACTGGGAACTGCCCAAATCTTTTCAGAATTCATATAAGTAATCACCCAATAATTTATTGAAGTGAATTGTCTTCATGAGGTGCTGTGAACTTTGAAAAATTTGCCTGGAGCTCTTTGCTGTAATCACCTTCAATGTTCTTTGTAAAAGAAAAGAGAGGGCTAACACACAAGTTGGTTTTAAAAGAAGCATGTTTAAGTTAATTTGTGAGGGGTTTTGAAAGACCCCATTGTTTTAGGACTATTCATCCCACAGTTGGTTCTGATGAGAGTAAGTAGCCATTTTTGTATTGTTCTGTCTTCATCCTTCCCTTGTTTTGTGCTCATTCTTCTAAGTCAGATGTGTCTTTAGAAGAAACTGTGTTTCAATGGCCAGTACATTCCAAACTGGACCAAGTTGTCCTCTCCATGTGTGTTCCCTGCGTAGGGGATGAGAGGGGTGCCATGTGTTTCCATTTGCAAAGCTTGCTCCAGACTTTTTTCACACACTGAAGAATTTCCATTTGCTGCTGTTCTTGAAAGGACAAAAGACTTAGTACTTTAGGGGCCTGGGTCTTGAGGGATTATTTGAAAACTGTGAGTTTTATGACCTTTCATTTCTCTTGGTGTCATAGGAAATAATTTTGGCATGTAACTGTGAGCCTAATAGAAGTCACCAGATTCTGAGCTCAGGAGATTCCATACTCATAAGGGCAGAAGGGATTTTCTCCCCTCTGAATTAGTAAATCATTGAATTTAAATTAATCCTACCATTCACATAAGATTTGTGGTTTGTAGCTGCAGAGATTGCAAATTAATCACCTGCAGAAGGACTTGGTTGCAGAAGGGGAGGCTCCTTCCCTTTTCACATCACCTTTGAATGCAGCTATCAGAGAGATAATCTGATCATCTCCTTACAAGACACATTATCCTTTTATTAAGTGGGTCCATCCCAGTAAAATAATAGACACGAAAATGCTACAATAAAAGAATAGTAAGAGCCCAAAGTGCTTGTTAGAGTTGTCCGTAGATAGTTTACTCTTCACTGGGACTGAATTTTTTTCACAAATTTCATGTAAAATGTACTGTAGGCAGCTCACATCCAGATATTTTTCTTGGCTATTTCCATTTTAGATGATCAGGAGCTACATTATGAGGCAAAATCTATTTATTTAGAAGGACTCATCAGGTCTAAACTTAGGGGCTATAGCATCAGATTATGTGCTATCTGTGGGAGGCTTTCTTGTAGCATATGGTGATTGAATCTATGTTCTGTCCTTCTTTCCCCATACTGAATATGTCATGGGGAGCAGCAAATCCAGAAGAGTTTTCTCTGTAGGAAAGACATTCAAATTACTTTGATTTTTCCTAGTATCTATCGTGACAGTGTGTTCCTGCAGGGCAAGGGACAGAGCTTTGTCTGTTGGGCTTACAGTAAAAAGGCACAAGTGGTGCAGAATGACTTAGCAAATAATGAAAAGGAGGAAAAGTAAATGAAACAAACCATAGCAGAGTCATGACAAAGTATAGAGATGATGAAAACATCCAGTACCTGTCCCTTGCCCCACCCCACCAGTACAGGGCTCTTCTCATCAGTGCCAGAGACTCATTTTGGAGAAATTTTAGAAGTTTGCACCTTTACCTGTTCCTCAGTTGGAGGTCACCAGCCTAGAAGCAAAGGCAACAGATCTGAATGTGTGATTGCATATAAGCTACCAAAGATTGTGGCTGATTTGTTTTAAACTTCTGCACAGTACACACAGAGCAGGAGAATGAGACAGCAGGAGGGTGGAAACACCTGGCTGTATTGCAGCCAGGAAAGCAGGTGGGAAGTGCAATCCTCTAATCTTCACAGTGTAACTTGATGGTGCTCTTGGGTCAGAGTTCTTGTTCTAGAAAGCACTACCCCTACCCTGGTTGTCAGAGTGTGAATTTTGCATTCATAAGTACTTTTGTATAGATGCATGCCTGTGAAAGGAGTGATATGATGGCAGGAATGAGTAAAGAAAAACTCCAGAGTACTGGTTTTGGACTCTATGGCTACAAATGCACTATCAAAAAAACCCCAATTACCCAGTTTCTAAAGAGTACAGTATGTGTTAGCAGTTTTGCATGGGAAGTTTCTTTTGCTGCAAAGAAAAACAATGTTTTAGCCTGAAGCTTAAGACACAGCAAAAACCTGTTTAAGTTAGTCTGTAGAAACATGGATGAGCCACAGTTAAAACAAAAGGGCATATGTGGAGACTGATAGAGAAGCAAAAGTGAACTATAATAATTCATATCTCACTGGGTCTGAAAATGTACGCTCCATTTAAAATGATAATTTATAGAGGTCTGATTGACAGGTATTCAATTTGGTTCTGGAATACTTGAACTCAGATTATATTTGTGAAACAGTCATGCTTTGCACAAATATTGTTGATGTTAGCTGTATTGAACAGTCTGTGCCTTTTTTTTTTTTTTTTTTTTTTTAATTTTTTTATTAAGCATAATTATAATTACTTGAGTAAAATGGCAATTATGTCCAAAAGGGACCTCTTCCAATAAAAAATAATGCAATGTTACCTATTGCAAATCTCATAAGTGGCTCCATAATCAGATTCAGTCATCCTTTCCTCTATCTTGATGGCCTGTAACCTACAGAATATGTTGTTAATTTGCAAGTTTGTGGTCTGAATGGAGCCTGCTGAGAGGGTCATGCAGAGTTAATGCCAAGCACCCTCTTCAGAGAGCCTGGTGAAAACACAGCAGGGCTGGCCCAGATAGACCCTCGCCTAAGGTCAGCATCTTTAGCTGAACTTTGGTACCATTGGACCTAGTAAAGTAGTTCTGCCAGAATAGCAAATATTTCCTGCTGAACTGAACTTGAAAGAGCTCGAGAGAGAGAAGGAGAGAGAAAATGTTTCTCAGAGTAATCAAGAAAAGCTTATCTTTGCTCTGGCAAAGATATATCTGACAGTATAAACAAGGCACCAAAATGATAAAGAAGAGATGCTTCTATTAGTGCTTGATGAATTATAGGTTAAATGGAATATCAGGTCATGCAAATTCTGTAGGAAAATTAAAAACTGCAAGAGTAATTTACAAACCTGCAGGTTCATTGTAAAGTGCATTTTATAGATACAGTGGTGAATATTGTTCTCTGAGAAAGGTCTGGAAATGCAAAGTGTGGGTTACATCCCAGTTAAAAAATTTTAGAGTGGACTTAAATTTAAAACCTAATTTTTCAAAACTGAGTAGTCCTCCCAAACATGGGTCAGGTGGAGTAGAATTATCTTGAGATCTGTTCTGAGACTGAGATGAGCAGACTTAAAGCTTTCCAAAGTGACTGCTTGTATTGATTTTGCTGAGGTTTGTATCAAAGAATAGAGTCACAGGTGCTGGTCAGAGCAACACTTTCAGGTACACAGTGAGAGAGCTTTTTACTTGTGGGTACAACAAACCTGAAATGTTGAGCTTCAACCTCTTCATAAATGAAGCAGGACAGGTAAGTGAGCTGTTCTGGGAATATATGAACTTTAATAAGCTGATCTTTCATGAAAAGGCCACTCACACCATTGCAATCCAAAACTCATGTTTTAAGAGATTCCCTAAGGAAGATCCAAATTAGAATTTGTTGTTTTTCAAGATTTTCAAATTCATGCATAGTGATCTATTATCTTCCAAGCCAACAGCTTTTCCCATTTCAGGTATGTAAATACTTATCCTGGCCATTAGACATGGGACAAATACTAAAAACAAAAGTAACCTTTTTGTTGGCTTTTCCTCTTTTTGGAAACCTTAGATCCACACCAAATAATATCACATGCTTTGCACCCTTTGAATACCCCCCAGGGAACTCCCATAGCTCAAATCTCAACTGTTATATAAAACCAGATATATTTTAGATTGGCTGGTTTTTACATTTTCCATCAGCATAGTTTCCAAAGGATCAACAGGGGGATCTTTGTCTTTAGAGAGTGAAGATAGTGAGAACACCTACCCTTGACACATTCACTATTGTCAGAACTGTGAACCTGAGCTTGTGTGAAAAAAACTGTGCAAAAAATCCTGGTGAAGAAACATCTGCTGCAAATGTTTCAGTAGGGAAAAGATACTGCCAGCTGAAAAATGTAGAATAAATTCACAAATGCAGCATGTTGCTGTTTAACAGACATACATGGCCTTAGGGACCCATGTGGCTCCATTAGTCGTCCAAAGTTCAAAATAAAGAGAAAAATAAGTTTTGACAGTCACATCTGAGGGAAGCAATAACAGATCAAAGGACTTGCTTTTATTGCAATATTTTCATCATTATGGAAAAGAATCACTTTGGACTTCAGCTGCTGTTTGAAATCTTTACCTTTTAATAAGTGAACTCTGTAAATGTAGCTCTGAGAACAAAGGTTCCTCTTTTACAGTTAAACTTTTAACCCTTGAGGTTGAATTGGTGGAGACCAGAGGGAAAATCCACTGTGTTTTCACTGAACTTTTTACCCTTTGAAAAAAGCTGAACAAGTTTAAAGTTCATACACTGAGCAAGAGGTCTCTACTGGGGATTTCTGGTATTATTAACTTCCTGACCTCAGATAATTAAAAGGAAAGAGTGGAGGCAGTGCAGACTTTGACTCAACTTTGAACTTTTGACCTCTTGAGGAACGTTTCTAGTGTTCAAGTGGTACACACAGTAAACTCTCTTATTAACTTTCTTTAACCCATGGACACGAAAACTGTCAGCAGGCCAAAATTATCCTTTGTCCTTTATGTCATATTTCTATTTGTGTAGCAGTTAAAACTCTAGGGGGATATTGTTTGGAAACAGAAAGTGACAGAGACAACTCTTTTCCAGGAACTGGCAAGTACAGTGGACAAGCAGAAGGAGAAGCAGCTATAAATTTGTCGGGCACTGCAGCAGAGTTTGTAATTCAGGCTGTGCTGGGTTTTACCTTTAGGACATACACCAGTGTTTTTGTGTTGCCCCTCAGCAAAATTTTCCTTAACACTCTAAGGTGTTTCATCTTTTTCTCCAACTGGGCTTTGCTTATTCAAGCATTAAAAATAGTCATGCTCAGCAGCCCAGGGGATTATGGATTTATTGACTAGGAAATAATCATACAAGTAGCATTGTGAATTCTGTGTTTAAGAAGATAAATTTTACTTCCTTGTGGCTAAAATACTAATAAAAGGAAAAAAAATCTTTGTTTCTTGTCCTAGCAATATGGAGATTATCTGTGATCAGTTTTCCTGGGAGGGATACTATATACTAAGAACTGGGGAACAACATGGGAAGTTGTAGAATTTTCACTTAAACTTCCTAACATTAGTGTTATTGGGGTGTAAAATAGAATTATTGTGAATCCATGTAGTCAGAGGAAAAAGAACTCAGCTGAAGAAAACTACTAAGAATTATGATGAAAATATTTCCTGGAAGAGAAAGCTGTAAGCTTCTGGGACAAAATGTCAATATCCTCTCAATTTTTTAACTGTAAGAAAGGAAGAACACAAGTGAGTTTATGTCTGATGGTTCCCTAAATGTTTATTGCATATTATGGTGTGTCCAATCATAACTAGTTTTGGCATCTCCACTAGGAACTCAACAGTGTTCAATATAAATTGTAGCATTCATGTCAGTTTTCTTTAGCTGCAGAAACACAATCAGAAAAATAAATGCAAAATGTCTTTTGGAAGCAGATGTGCCAGAGCATGAAATTGCTTTATTAAGATTATTAGATTAGCAGAAAAATCTCGAGGCTGACTAAATGTTGTGGCAAATATGGATGTATGCATGTTAAAGAGTTCAATTTGGAAGATTTTTTAAACCTCTTGATTAAAATCAGCCAGACACTGAAAAAAAATTACACAAATCAAATTGTTGTTTAGGGGATCATCCCATATGTCCCAGTGAAAAACATCTCTTGAAAAGTTTGGCAAAAAAGTTCCTCTACTTGGAAAAGCACTAATTAGCCTGGTTTTCTATTGTTTTGCATTGCTTTTCTACTGTTTAAAAATATTGTCTACATTACCAGGTAGTGTGACACAGTTCAAATAGGTCTGTGAAGTGTAACTGTGCATGGGCTAGAGCCTAATGTTTGTGCTGTATTAGTCAAAAACCATAGTGAAGGGAAAAATACTTGAGTTACTACATATAAAAAAATTAATAACATTTCTTTTTCTCAAATACAGATTTCAACATGAATTTTCTCATGTCCTGGATGCGGACATGGCCACCTCTTCAGGACACAGTGAAAGGGAGATAGGCATCTGCTTATAAAAGCCAACTTTTTTCTGTTCCACTTGCAGAGTAGAGTGAATCCTCTTCTTGTGCCCATAGCCTCAGACCATGGCAAAGTCTCATGCTTGCTGAGCTGTTCCATTCCCTGCTGCACCAGGAGCATTGAACCCGCCACAGGCTGTGCAGGGTTTCTCCACTCTCTTTACAACTTTTAGCTCTTAGTTTTCCAGGTTTTCAGCTGCAAGGTAGGAGGCTTCAAAGTCTGGTCACCAGGCCAAAGTAGTAATTTTTTTCATGTGGATTGCAAAAATCACTCTTAGAACAAATGCTCAAGTCCTCCAGACAAGCTTAAATCCAAGCTAAGAAGTATGAGGTTAGTAAAAGCATGTATCCTAGTAGGTTACCTGGGTTTAATTTGTTTTTCAGCACAGACACAACAGTGTGTTTTTTCCTGATCCAGATCATTAAACTGCTTTAGAGCAGAGTTTTTCCAAAAAGCATTTAGCTTGTGGTATGTGGTTGGCACAGAAAATTTCAGCCGGAGCTAGACAGGAGATGTTTGGCAAAGTTGCAGGCAACTGATAGCAGCGTGTTTATCATAACAAGCATTGGGAAACCTTGCTAGCAGCCCCTCCTGCAACCTCGCAGTTCCCACATGGAGACAGAACATGTAAAATCAGCAGGAGTGTGTTTGCATGTGAGCATGGGGATGGATTGAAAGTGTCCACCTGCACATAAGTCTGTGTGTCCTGTGAATAGAGAGCTCTTTGGGAGATAGTTATATGATACAGGAAGATATCATTGAGGCAAAATTACACTTTTTATTTTTCCCTGATTGGAGGATACAGGTGTTATGGAAAGAGATAAAATATAAGCCAAATAATCATTATCATCTTTATTTAAATGAAGAGTAGAAGTTAAATGGCTTCAGTATGAAACCATGTCAGGATAGTTTTCAAAGTCAAAGTGTTGTTGTCTGTTGAAGTGCGCAGCTCTGTCTCTGTGACCAGACCTGCGTTGGCTGACCACCCTGCAGCTCTGGCTGCGCCCCAACAGAACCTTTGTGTGGGTTCTTGGTTCTGCAGGACCGTTACCTTCGCTGTCACGGCCGTGGTTAGAAATAGGGGACTCTCTTGAGGCTTGGGGCAAAGGTTTTATTCAGGGATCACAGGGGAAGCCCCTGGCCACAGGCTCAGTGCCTACGAAGAGAGAGACCCCGAACCTGAGCTGCAGGGGTTTTTTACCAGCACAGTTCCAGGGGTGGGTACAAGTTGTAAACCAATAAAACAAAGCAAGGTGGCAAATGCCAACTGAATTACCTAAACATGAACAAATCAAGCTAAATTGGGGTGGGGTCCTCTGGATGTCCACCAACCACTGGCCGAACCTCTGGACCTTGAAAATGATTGATGGACAGAGGGGGAAAGATGCATTGGAAAGGATGGGTAGGGAATAATCCTAGGGAGGGACCAATGGAAGACAGTCTCTGGGCAAAAGCCTGGGTTGTCTTGGAAACTCTTATCAACTTCTGATAAGAACACATGCCAAGGCAGGGGCCCCATTACAGTGGCAACTAAAACTACAGTTTACAATGGAAGCTATTCGAAAACTTATAAAAAAAAATTCAACAACACCACAGTTGTCAGTCCTGCACTCAACCCACAGGTCAGTACCTTTATCCCCTGCTGAATGTTGCTTTTCACTGCTTTCTGCATGGGTGTGTGATGGACAGAGTTTATAAAAATTTGAAGGCAAAATTCTCACCTGGCCCTGCACATTGAACCAAGAATGAAAGAGGAATCCTGGTAAATGCTACATCCCACACAATCTGCCCTTGAGTCTTTCAAAGCCAAATGTCCAAGGCTCAAATGTATTGCATGGAAGGAAGGAAGAGGATTTAAAAACCTGCTCCAGCTTGCAAAGGGATTCTTGCAGCCTAATTCTGGTCAAGGCGAGGGACAGAAAGGAGCTATAACTGAATTATAAGCCCTGGTTAGGCACTGGACAGGGAAGTAGCAGCCTATTTACTAGAGCCAAATGGGAAGGCTACCCCTAGTTGTAAGTGTGTTAATCAGGGTGAAAGTAACATCAGTGACAACTGCCAGTGGCCACTTCTGTCCTTTCCTGGCACAGTTCTGCCCTGCCTGCAGCTGCCCTTGGCTGCTTCAAGCATGGCTCAAAGGGGCTGACTGATGATTTGAGTGCCAAACACAAAGACTGTAGTGGAACTTGATCCTATTAAAATTTTCTCCTGCAGGACTCTTTCACTGATGGCCCATGGTACCTGTTTTACCCCTCACACCAAATGATCATATAGTCTTGGAAATTCCCTGATTTACAGTGCCCAACAGGAGGAATGATTTCAAGGAGGAGTGCAAGGAGAAAACCTTAGCAATAAAAAGGAGCCATACAGGAAATTGAGAAAGTGATTCCTTGGCACCCAAAAATCAGGCTCTTCTGAAGGTGTGGGTTTCATCTCCTCATTGTGTTTCTCAAAGCCAAGCTTGGAAAATCTCACCTTGGATCATTTTCATTCCTCAGCTGTTGCTCTCTTAGATTATGTGTAAGTCCAATAACATGCAAATATTTGTCTGTAATGACTACTACTTATGCCAGGTTAGCTGATGGATGTGTGTGTCTGTTTTTATTAGTTTATGACTCTGCAGAGAAGACTTCTGAATGTCCACAGGGATCATGACGATATGATCCTGATGAAAACTGCAATCAAATTTGGGAATTGATCGTAAAGGATGACAGGACACAATGGTAAATATATGTAGGCTGAGCAGGAGTTTTATTAGAAAAACAGACTGCATGCTTATTAATAAAGCCTTTTTCCTTTATGATGGTTTGGAAAAAGGTTTTGGGTTGTTTGGAGTTTGTTTCCATGTAAGTAGATCTGTGGGGGTTGATCCATTGCTACAGGTGTTAAAAATGCCTAAAGTCTGTGAAGTAGCCAAGCAAATCAAAGGAAACTGATGTACAAATCAAAGGAAACTTTAAATTTGAGATTGAAGGTCATCCTACAGAGCTGAACTTCCAGCCAACACCACGGTAAGAAAGTTCTCTCCTGTTTCTCCTTCTCTTCTGTGCCATGGTTGTATCCCCAACAGAATAGCATTCCAATCAGGCTACCAATTACATTTCAGACCTTGTTGGCTAAGCTGCCTTCTGGCAGAGGAATCTTCCTCCCTTGAATGGTATTTTCTTGCCAGGAAAGGAGAGCATATTACAGTGTGATGGATAAACTATAGAACCATACAGAGGAGGGACCTATTAATGGTCTTTTTTGTCTTCATGTCCACAGTTTTTATAATTTGCTTATTCTTTTTTCTCATGGTAGTGGGACTTCTTACACAGAATAAAGATCAAAGCATGCTTTTGCATCATGTCATGTGTCTAACCAAGGCCAGATAATGGAATGCATTACTTCTTGTGTTTTTTGGTGAAGTTCCTTGTGTGGGGCCAAAAGACAGGTGACTTTATCTTCGAAGAATATAGTGTTTTAATCAGAGATTCTAGTGAACAGGAAAACAAGTAGCAAAAGAAGTGTTCAGGCTTCAAAGGAAGATATATTGAATAAAAAAATGAATAAATCACAATTGATCACATTTTTGTTCTTATAAAAAATTTATTTGTTTCACAGTCTCATAAATTTTTTTAAAAAGCATCTTAAGGCTTAAGTTCATAGCCTAATTCATATGATAAAATGCTAAAATCTGAGCCTAAAATCCTACCTTACTGACCATAGGATCATCAGGACTCCTGGATGTTGTACTAAAAGAATACTTGTTTGTATGTGTGGGATTTCTGATGTTTATTACTACTTCCAAGGCTTCGTTTTTTGACCTGCCACAAAACTCAAATCAAAGCACAAAACTGTTGTCTGTGACCATGGTAAGGATACCACAAAATCAATGGTCACAAGTAGTACAGAAAAGATTATATCAATTCTATGCCACTGAAAAAATGCTGCTAGTAACTCAGAAATATATCCTTTACTTCCTCTTGTAAAGGACCCTTATTATATTCTGGAAATATATAACTATAATGAATTAATATTTATCCAGCATCACACATTGTCAAAGTCAGAGAACAAGTAAATGAAACAATTGATGTTATCTAAGCTCTCACTATTTAAGGAAATTGAGGTAAATGGTAGCAAAAGGAAAAGTTCAACAAAATCAAAAAGAGGAGCTGAGAGTCTGAGCCAGTGGAAGAACATCACGAATCATCATTTGGCTGGAATTCTGGCTGTATCCCAGCTTTCCCTCCCAAGAAATGCAGATTCACCCTCCTTTTAAAGCACATTACCACCTAAGCAAAAAAATTCTCTCATCTCTATGAATCACAGTTGTAAATTTGACATGCTTGCTTTGCTGGCAGATACATACCACATTTAACATTTAACAATGTGCATTCATGTTGGGCCATATGATGTTTTTGTAAACAAGCACCCTGTCTCCTGAAGGATAGTAATTTTAGTGTTCTAAGGGACTTCACGTTTTGTTTCTAAGCACTGATACACCTAATGTAAACAGCCTTCCCCAAGGAAGAAAGGGGAAAAGGAAGAATACAGAAAGCACTGCATGAAAACTTTGTGAGGACCACCCCAAGTCTGCCTTTTCTCCCAGAGGTGCTGGGCCCAACCCTGCACCCTCCTTGAGTGTGCTGCCATTTTCTCCTTTTAGGGTAGCAAACCCTGATCTGTAAAGTTCAGGGTGGCACAGGAGCCACAGCCAGTTCCTGGAACCTGCTGCTGCCCCCTGGGCCAGCTTAATGCTGCTTTCATCAGAAGTGTCACTGCAACGAAGAACTTGTTATAACAAGCTTCAGGAGGCATTGACATAATCAGGTCAGCTGGAGGTGCATAAACAAGGGAGAAGGGAACAAAACCCATTGAGGAACGTATATCTTTCTATCCTGTTCCTGGGAGACATGAAGTAAAAAGCCTTTGCCCTCACCTGCTGGCATGGCGTCCTTGCTTCTCCCTTTTCTCTTTCTGGCTGTAAGGCATTTTCATCACTGTAACCTGACAATCCAAGGACATTTTCATCCATTGCTTGGATCTTAAGCATATCATCCCTTCCTTCTTGTTATCATGACAGGCAGATTTTTTTAATAGTCTGCTTAATGGTTATATACTGCCCCCCTCTCCATCAGTTAGACAGAGGATGGGGTCTCTCCAGAGGCTGGGAGGCCACTGGGGAGGGAAGAAGAGGGAATATGTTATTGAGGGAATATGATATGTTACAGGAACATCTAGAAAGCTTGTGTCTCTGATGATGAAAACATTACTGGGCTTCTGCTCTTCTGAGCCAGTTGACAGTTATTCATGACAACCACAATCTGAAGAGAGCCAGGAAAAAAAAAAAAATACCATGTTATGTAATTTGCATCTGGAGATGGAACATGCTAGTGTGAACTTTGGTTGATCATAGAACAGTCTGCTATTACAAATGAGGCTGAAAAACACTTCCTCAGTCAAAAAAAAAAAAAAAAAAAAAATAGACTAAAGGCATTGAAATTACCAGAGAATCTTCTTTTCTGTTGTGACACAACAGATATCAGAAGCAGGGCCTGCAGACCTTGCTGGAAGATGAAACACTCTGTATTTATGGAGCATTTTGAGTACAAATGTGCTAACATGAATGGCAATGTTTAACACAGTCTCTTCCCATATTACCATAAGATAAGTGATTTAATTAAGAAGATGGCAGATTCTGTTCCTTATGCTACCACTCTTTCTGAGCAAAAAATTTTCCTCCAGAGGGAAGAAGCTTGGAAAATATAAAAAGGAGTTTTCATCAGTCCCATCTCCTTTAAAAATCCAAATTAACAAATGAAGGAAAAGGCTTGTTGTAAGAGGGAAATGGGAAACACATTTTGTTCATCAGAAAGCTGGATTTTCGTGCCCTGCTGCAGGACCTGTGAGAACACCTGGTTCAAAGGGACCAGTTTTAGGCAGTCCTCATGGGGAAAGATTGAGATGCTCCGAAAAGGAGATACTCCAAAAAGAGGATGCAGTTGGCAGGCTGGATACTGTGACCTTCTCTTTACAGCTGGTGACTGCCTTTGACAGTAGTGAGTGAAGATCTGCAGGGGTTTTGGATAAGACTGATGTCCTTGTAAGTACAATCTCCTGCTTCTGGCAAGAGAGTGGCAGTGTATCACTCTCTGTATTTGGATTATTATGATGCTTTCTACCTACTTACATTTCACTTGCAATTTTGGATAAGTAGAGTCATCATGTTCATTTTATGCCCCAAGGTTTTGCTGGTACAGCTGTGTAGTGTTAACAGCTGCTGTTTTTTGTTACAGAAGTGGCTGTATTTTAAGAATAGGCAGTGAGATGTCTGCTGTACAGTTTGTTCAGCCAGTTTGTGAAGCACTTTGTAGATACAGGTGTGTAAAATAGTACTTAATAATATTTGTCTTACAATAAAAATAATAATAGCTTGAGAAAAAAGATTATGATGTATGTTTTGATGTGCAGTTTATTACTGATTTCTTATAAAATATGAAGAAAATCTCAGGCTCACATTGCTGAGCCTCACTGAACAAAACTCCAGGACTAGAAATTAAATTCTAGATTAGTCATTAAAATAAAAAAAATACTCTATCACTTGTATTTACATTCTTCCTGCAAAACAGGTCACCCTGCCCTTTGAGTTCTGTTTTCCACAGAATGGGCCAAATCTGTTCCCAGGGTGAGTCCTTTGACTCCAGCATAGTTGCACAAGAGATGACTAGTTCATAATTCTGCAATTATATTATAATTAATTATATCAATTTATATTATATTATATTATAATATTATAATTAATTATATCCATTCTATTTTTATTAGGGATAAAAGTTAGTATTTCAGTGGAGTCTTTTTCTTTTTCTTCTTTTTCTTTTTCTTTTTCTTTTTCTTTTTCTTTTTCTTTTTCTTTTTCTTTTTCTTTTTCTTTTTCTTTTTCTTTTTCTTTTCTTTTTCTTTTCTTTTTCTTTTCTTTTTCTTTTCTTTTTTTCTTTTTTTTTCCCCCATTGACACTACCTGCAGCTGGACTGGACATAGTTTCGTTGAAAGAAAAAATGGAAGAAAAGTGTATTTCATCTGCTTTCTAGCCATTGTACAGTAAGCATAAGAATGTAAATGACAGCAAAATAAGAAGATAAAATAAATATACTGTGTTAGCTGTGCCTTCCTCTGTGATATAATTTCCTGCTGAAGACACAAATGCAATTCTACCATAAACACAAGAAAGGAATTTGGTTCCTTTGGCTTACTCCTTGTCTGAGCTGGGAGCACAGGGTAAGCATTAGCAGTGGGAGGACACATGCTCACCTGAGCACTTCACAGCATGGGGTGACTCAGTGGTGACTCTGTTCTGTGATCAGAGGGCCTGGTGTGGGTTTGAGCATGAACAGGAGCTGCTGGGAGAGGCTGAGGGCACCAGAAATCCTTTTCTGCCTTCACAGTGGGACAACAGGCAGGGAGGGAGGGTAGTAGAGAAAGACATGAAGGAGAGGGATAGAGCTAACTGGGAACACAAATACGATGAATTAGGGACTTTCTAGAGATTATGGGATTGAGAGAAAGTTCTGAGGTGCCTGAGGATGAGACAGTGGAACTTTTTTGTACAGAGATTAGATGAGATGACTAGAGCCACCCATCCAGTGCTGTAGGAACACTTTCAGAGCACAACTGATTTAATCCCTCTGCCTCTGCATGAGAGAAACTGGCCAAAACAGTCATCTTCCCATTGTCTTGTCTCCAATTACTTTGCCATAGACCGGGACCTGCAGTCCCCCAGACTGTGTCTGGTGGCAAATAAATAAATCTGATTGACTAGGGCTGTGAGCATTAATTCTCTGGGAGTAGCAACAGCACAGTATTGCGTTTGTACATGCAAGGACTGGTAAAAAAATTGTAGTATAACACTTTTCTTCCTGATGTTTAGCTGGAAGTAACATTAAAGACCTCAACTCCTCCCAACAGGTCATTTAGCCCCAGGAAATACCCTGTTCCTCTGTCATTATTGTTTAATTATTTTCAGCTCTGTAATCTAATTTGCAGTTTGACTCTGTTGATTCTAGCTGCTGTATCATAACCTTTGCAGCACAGGAAATGCGATGTAGGGCTGCCTGTGCTGACATCCAACCCTTTTGGTGAAAAGGACCTTTTTACAAGTCTGCAGCTTCAGAAAATAGCCCATTTTCTAGAAAGCCTGAAACCTTTGACATGCTGGACAATTCACTTTCTACTGTTTTCTTGCAAAAAATGTTTGATAGAGTTTACAGTGCAAAACTGAGTAATGAATTCATTATGTATGTGCCATTCCTCTTTAGTTTTAAAGCAGGATGTTAGAGAAATATGTCACGCAGAGGAGCTGTTAACATATTCATTCTATTTTAATTAATTATAACATATGCTTCAGGTGTTCTAGAAAACAAGGAAATAAACTCAGCTACGAAGGGAAGCTGTCTGACTATAAGAATTGCAAATGAAATAAATTAACAATTGAAGCATTTAAAGCTTGAAATATTATTAAATACAGGCATAAATCAGATAGTTTTATTTCAAGAAGAAATAACTGATTTTTTTGCAACCTCTACTACCTAACTGGTTTCTCTAGAAATCTCCAAAATCTAACAGGAAATTAGAGCCATAGGCAGCTGTCTGAGGTATGTCTCATCAAGATTCTTATTTTTATGTCTGGAATTGTTTGACAAAATATAGGGGCAACACATACAGTTCATAGTATGTGATGCTTTTGAGCTCAAATGTTCTTATGGATGTGTATTAGTCATGAGAGCCTGTGGGAGGGCACTTAATCTGAAAAAGAGAAAAAAGGGAAAGAATGTGGAGGGTTGTCTGAAGTGTAAGTCTCCAGGAAAAGTCCTCAAAAAAGGCACTGGAGGAAACAATCCAGACAATGAGATGAGAATGTGGGAAACATAGAAATTAGTGATCAGTAGTCTAGAGAATACATTTTGGGCAAATATCCTTAATGAGTAGGAAGTATTGCAAGCAAAGTTTTAAAGTTTTATTATGGTCCTGTAGCTCCTTTTTTTTTTTCCCCCAATCCTTTCATGAATGCCTCTGAACCTTGGATTCAAACCAGGTTAAATAAACCTTCCTGTTGTTTTGCTACAGGTCTGTCTTGTGTCAAGGTGCACCAGGACTAAACCAAGGTCTTGAGCTTGCAGCTGGGGGGCTCAGGATTCAAAGGGGCAGAGGAGGGGTGGGAGCTTATTCTGTGTGTACTGAGGGACTCTGGAAGATTTGTGCAGATGCTCTGGAGCCTGGATTGCCACATACTGGGGTCTGAGGCATTCCTCATGGCTGGTTCAGGAAAAGCTCCTTCACTGCAACATGTGAGGGTGCAGGGGACAGTGGAATGTGTGGAACAGCATATTTTGGGCTGCTGGACTCAGCTGTGCAGGACAACCCCAAAACTCTATGTGCCCTCCAGCCTGCTTTGTTTTAGGGATGTGGATTATGGCAATGCATGGAAGAGTTATTCCTGGTCTCTCCTGTCCTTCTTTATAGCTCTGCAGAGCTTTGTGAGCCTGCAAGCTACAGTAGCCCTTCTGCCAGGAGGATTGTAGTTATCCCCACAGCAGGGAATTCCAGGGGCTGGGGTCAGTTCAATGAAGTGGTGTGTGCTAGCAAAATGCTACAATCAAAAACATAATAATAGTCTGGAGTTTTCTCAGAGCTGTTGTACAAATGTATGTTTGTAGAGGGGGAGAAAAGGAAAATTGCTGTTAGCCTCCATATCCCCTCCACAGGAAAATGATTGCTGTGATGTGCAGATCACGTCCTCGCTCTGCTCCCCAGCCATTGGTCAATAATGTTGGTGGGTCCACAACAGTATGAAGTAGTCATGGCATTGTAGTTACAAAGTCTTTCCCAAGCAGAACTGTGACAACAAGGCCTGCACTTTGATTTAAACATTTTTTCTTTTTGTAACAGAGCTAAGTGAGATAATTCAGTGTAAATGAAACTGAAATGGATGTGTAAATATGAGTCCATTGTTGAATAGAAATATTGTATTATTTCAAGTCCACTCTTGTTTGTACAAGTTCTTTTCTTAGGGGAAAATATTCTTCTGACAAGTATCTCGAATATCTAACTCTGCTTGGCTGACTCAAAATGAATAGGCAGATTTACGGTCTCCATTTGGTTTCATTCTTGGACTTAGAAATTTTGACTGAAGCCACTGGGAGACCTTTGATCCATTACTAATGCAGGATCAGATCCTTCTCCATGGGAAAGATATAAAAAAGGGTGATGAAATGGCAACCTCCCCTTGTTTCATCACACAACGTGGTGACTTTTTCTGTGATCAGACATGAATGTGGGGATTCAGGAAGAAAGGCCGGAATGCTTAGAAGAAAGGTTGCAAACAGAAGATATTCAAATGACAGTGGAAGGAGGGGACAATGCTGATATAATTGGAGTAGACAAAGATGTTCATTTTGTGACACATTTTGAGAAACATCCAGGAAAATTTGTTATGCCAAAGCGGGTTCATGGTTCAGTGGAAATGCCATCTTCCGATGGAGAAGTAAGCAGAAGAGGCAGCATGCTGTGATCAGACAAAGGAACAAAAACAGTTCAGGGTTCCACAGCAGACAGATGTATACAGGTTCGGATATATTATTATGATAAAAGCCCTGGTAAGTGTGCACAGTGCTTTCCTTTGGTGGTTGTTCCACTGGGGAATGACTGCACACTACTACTATTTGCTCATGGAGAGGTCCTAATTCCCTCCACAAGCAACAGTGTTCAGATGATTTGCCTCTGGAAGTTGGTACTTATGATCTGGAGACTCTCTGTGTTTATTTTGGTATTTAAAATGCATGTTAAGAAGGCATGGTGAAGCCTGTTCATGCCTTGAGCACTGGGAGCTATTCAGATTTGTATACTCATATACTGGTAGTTCTGCCTGTCAGTCTCATGTAACAATATGCTATCACAATTGCAGCCCTTGGTTTAAGGAAAGGAGTTTTGCACAAGTGGCTTTTTTTTCTTTTTTTTTATTCTAAGCTTTTTATCAGAAAAATATTTCTTTCCTCACTCAAGCTTCAAAATTTCCACAAGGTTTTGAGGGCTTGAATAACATGTTTGAGATGGCTTATCTGTTGGTGATCAAAGGTGTGCATGCTGACATTTATATGTACACACACACACACATATACAAAGTAGTGAATGAACTCTACAAGTAGTCTCATATATGTGTGTGCCTGTGTGAGTGCAAGCATATCTGTATCTGTTTTACTTTGTTCAAAGGTGAGTTATGTTCCTTTAAGTGTCTGGACTGAAATCCTGGGGGAAAGACTATGTTTGTTATTTGTGGTATGAGCAGCCATGGGGTGCACAGTCCCAGGGAGGGGCTGGAGAACAAGAATCCACAAAGTTCTCTTCAGAGGAATAAAAACATTATTCCATGCAACAGCAGGAATTTGCAGTGCTCAAAAAATCACCGAGTGTAGTAATGCACTTCCTATAATTAGGAAGGTGTTCCTATATAAGGAAAAGTTTCAATTCTCACAGTAATCAGGGCTGCAGGGCGGTGCCTACGGCTGAGCTGTGAGCACGATCCGCTGATGGGAGTGGTCCCGTGATGAACAGACAGGGACTTGGTGACGTTGGCACTGGGCATGGCCAAGCACAGCTCGATGGAAACGCCCATGAAGCTGCATCCACCCTAAAGATGGCGAGAGCACGTGGCTTAACACAAAGGACATGATTTTTCGGCGCGATTTTTCAATTCCTGCGTGGCACGTTCTTGGATTTGCTTTGGTTTTTGGGATTTTCACCAGAAAAACAACAGAAATATGAAGGAATTGGATATATGAGGGGACGGGGCATCGCGAACCTGGCCAGGGCTTGTTTTGTCTCCGGGTTGGGGGGGAAAGAAGGAAAAGCTTTTTCGGGTCTCTCCGGACAGATCCTGATCCACTTCTCAGGGTTAGAACAAGGAACAGTCTGTTTTTCTGGGTTTTG
>WEIU01011440.1:47295-73860 GCA_013389925.1 Aegithalos caudatus | reverse complement strand
GTTTTTTTTTTTTTTTTCCTCTTCTTACAAGGTATGTTACAACTCATCTCCCACTCCTCTCTCCGATGTTACAATGTATTTCTTTTTTCTCCAGGCTGCCGTTTTTCACCCCGCTCTGTCTTAAGAGAGCCTTTATTCTCGGAGATTTTTTTCTCTTTTTATAGACTCATTTTAACAAGTCTTTTGAGATTTGTCCTCAGAATAAGGTCTTAAATTGTAAACAAAATAAAAATAAGTCTCGCTTAACTACAGTGTGCTGGTTCCCCATTTCACTCACCAATCAGGATTCTTGTGAACAACCAGCTGCCTTGGATCTCTCTGATCTCCTCTGCTCAGCTCAGCTGGTGTGAGACCAGTATTCTGGCAATGACCACCTTTCCACCGGCAATGGAGGTTTGATCCAGTTCAGCCCCCTCTGGCCGCTGGATTCCAAACATGGAGTTTTTATTTAACGACCAAAAGAACTCCTGAGAGCTTGCTTCTTTGAAAAAATGTGTCCAAGGCAAAAGTCCTAGCTGATTCGAGGGCTAAATCAGCAAAAATCCAAACAGGTCCATATCAATATGACATGTCCCTGTTCGGGCACCACATATAAGATTCCCACATATTGGGTTTTATCTTATATCCCTCAAAGTCCAGCCTGCTTGGATCAGTGGCTATAATAGCGAGACACAGCACATTCCAGAGAGTTTTGCAACTCAAAAAGGTTTAATAAATGAACTAAAATGATACAGCAACAAAATATATAATCTGTGCACGATGTGGGGTAGTCCCACACCTGCTACAACATCCAGAAAATGCCGTTGGTCCTATTGTTCAGTGCCTTTTTCTACTCAATGTCTGAGGATGATCCTGTTTGAAAGTTCCCAATAGGAAACCTTACAGGGTTTGACAGGTGAAAGGTCCAACAGGTGTTTTTCTCTTGGCACTCAGCCAACCACAGACAAACATGTACAGAACCTTCTCGGCAAATCTCCTAATAAGTAAATCAGCAAACTGAAACATTTTCCTTATACAGAAACACCTTCCTAATTATAGGGAGTGCATTACTACAACCGAGTACCTGAAACCAAGACTGAAAGAAGGACCTGCCTTTAAGGATAGCACAGGTAGAAGAGGAAGCACTTGGTAAACCCTTCTTAATGGCTAAGATTATTTTCTATCTAAAACATTAATGGTTCTATTTTAGTAACACTGAAGGAGCTGAGCATTTTTAGGTTTTAGGGTACCCGAATACATCTATAAATTCACCTCAATGCTGTTGTCCATCTTGGGCCACACAGTACTTTTTGATAAAAGCCCAGTAGTTTGTATTAAATGAAGAATAACTTTCATGTGAGTAATGAACGTGGTCTGAAAGGCAGAGAGGAAGGAGCAGAATCTACCATAGGCCTGCACAGAGTACTGACTGGTTTCACTTCTAGCACTATGTTCTTTATTCCTAACTGGAATTAAGTAGTATTAAGATATCAGCCTCTGCTTTGTTGTTGTTGTTGGGTTTTTTATTTGGTTGGGGTTTTTGTTGGTTGGTTGGTTTTTTGTTACTTACTTTGCTAAATTGGTGAGCCCCTCTGCTACAAATATCTTCTTCCCAGTAAAGTGTTTAAAGTGCATTCAGACCTGTTCCTTATTTTGTCCAAAAGAGAGATGAAATTGTCCCTTAGTGTCAGACATCTTCTCTTTCCTTCATATAATTTTTTTTTTTTTTTTTGTGTCTATGTTCTGGATTTAGAATGCAAATATCAGATCTGCATGTAGCATCCTGGAATATATCTCCTCCATCTGATCACCACAGTATATTCATTAGCCCTGCTCCTCCTGACTGACCTGACTGATTAGGTGCATCCAAAGATGTTTTTTTTCCAAGGAGATCAGACCAAACTGCTGTTCACTGTGATAGAAAATATTTAACAGAGATACAACCCTGTTGTAGTAATTTTAGGAGCCATATGTGACTTTTATTTCTTGATCCTCTTACTCAAGAAATAAAATAATTTCTATAAAAAGTTTTAGTGGCTTAAGAAACCTATTTTATATAGTAAAACTACATAAAATATGTATTTATCAAAAGCAATGACTATGTGGTATGTTTTGCCAAGAGCTTTGGTATGTTGCTGTTACCTGATGTAAACCTGTTCTTTTCCAAAAAGTTATAGATGTAATTTTCATCATTATTATGGTACAGCACAGACTCTGGTGGTTTGATTTGCCAGATCTCAGACAGCCCCCTAGAAGTGTCTCACTCATCTAAATGGATTCTTCCATGAGGTCATTGTCTGTGTCAACCTTCCCTCTGAGATGTGAAGCACATTTTGTTTTCCAGCTGAAACAGCAAGGCTTTGTGTTTTGAGCAAAGGAATGCCCTTATCCATGGCACAAAAATTTTGCATGATGGTGCTTTTACCCTGGAATATGTTCTTCTGCAAACTCTTTCCAGAAGCTTCTTCTCTTCCTTTGAAATAGGAAAATAACTCCTTCTGAACATCCCATCTTTCACACAAAATCTTAAGCTGACTCACAAATAACAGAGAGAGGCTTCAGTGTCCTAACATAGGTACCCATTTAAGTCCTGCTTTACTCTTTAATAAATGGTCCAATATCTGTTGGCTCCTTTGTTAGACCAGAGAAAGATATATTCTTTACCCTTCCCTTCTCTTCTATAAAGCAGCTGTTTCTGGCATCATTTGGAGTATTTTGAACTTTCCATTGTGACTGACTGCTAAAGCTTTTCAGTGGAGGTACCTGTAGCACAGATTGAGGCAGATTTGGCTGAATAAATTGTCTGAATAAATGGGATGCGTATCTGGTAGAAGGTGCTGCCTAATTTGCAGTATTATTAAACTGATATTAGGTGTGTCAGAAAACAGGACACAATATATCTAATTTTGGGAAAAGCTATCCCTTTAATTTCTTTAATGCAATTGGTCTGTGTGGTGCACAGGATGCTTCTGTGTATGTCATCCTCACAGAATTGATCTCTTGGTATGATATATTTGGCTCCAAGTGGCTTAGAGCTGAAAAACCAAGTAAATTGCTTGCTAAAACAAGAAGTAATTGTTTGAAAACAGCATTTGTTCCTTCTAATCTGCACATTTGACCTTGAATATGCCTCTAAGTCCAACAACCTCCTTAAGAGATGGTGGCAGGATGTAGGTTTATTTCTTATGACATTCTCTAGGCTGCTCTCAGCCGTGTTTCTGTGTGGTAAGCCAAACTTATTCTTGGAGTAAGACCATTTTAGTCAATGGATGCATTTGGCCCATTAACTTTAGCCTGCCATAAAGTCAAGGGCAAAAAGATACTCTTATGCAAAGCAGAATCACTGTAGGTGTGCTACTAATCACTGAGGATTAGGATGAAGATATTCCTGCCTTCAGAGAACCTTCATATGTCTTTTTCAGCTTTATTCTTTTAAAATAGCAAAATTACAAGGATTTCATTCTCCTATTTCTAAGGAGAAATCATAATTTAATCTATTAACATGAAGTAGTGAAACTTCATTATAAATGCAGTTGTTTCCTAAGCCCTTTAGTACTTCTGTGTGTGTGATTGCTAAGCAATGGTAGTTCCAATTACAGTATCATAAACTGCCTATGGGCAAAATGGTAGATTGTATGTGAACTTTTAAGTATTACTATTCAAGCTTGGAAATTCTTTTAAACCTTTATATTTCAAAGTAAAAAAAGTTCAAAATATCTTTGTAGGACTGGACCCTATTCACCCTAATCTTGTAAGTAGATGACAGGGAGTCAGGGAACACTTGGTGGAATATGATGACATCAATTATTCTCAGGGTCCTGAATCTAATTTTAAGTGGCATTTTATATTATTATTTTTATTATAATGTAATATATTTTATAATACACTTATTAATTTATTTTTATAATAATTTATTGTATTTTTATAATAATGTAATGTATTTTGATTATAATGTAATGTTATGTCTGAACAAAACCACTAATATCCTTTCAGTATTCTGATGACCCCATGACATGGGTCAATTAAAGGGATTTTCTCCTTCAAAATTAACATTTCCTATATATTTTATTTTGTTTAGACTCAACATTTTTGGATTTTATCTGTAAATACTTCATTTTCTATATATCTACATATAAAAAATAAATGACAGCAAATTATTTCATTCATAAAGAAATGCAGCTCGTCACTATATTTAATTACAATGTTCTGAACCAAAATACATACCCAATGGGAATAGGCCTATTGATTAAAAACTAGAGTAGCTTCTGTTTAGTCTGTCGGAGTCTCTTCCTTTTTTTCCCAATTACTGTGTCTAGGACAGGTCAGTCTGATTGTATTATAAAATTAGATTGAGACAGTATTTCTGTCACTGAATTGCATGTGATCCATTTCTTAAGAAAAGACACAGTAGAATAATTTAACTCTAAATTCAGAGCACTTTGCTCTGCCTGGCAAAAAGAGTTTTTATTTTGTCCTTCAAAATCCTCATTGCAAACCCAAAGACACCTGAGAAACAAAGAACATGAGAAACTAATGTTCATATGAGTGTAAATAGTCTGGTTTGTGTGATGTATTTGCCTTCCATTTGAGGGAAATTTGCTATGGAAATTAAAATGGATATTTGGAGATCATAAAAAAGCCATCAGTGCATCATGAGGATTTTATAGGAGTAGATCTCATAATAGTATTTGAGAATTATATACCTTCTTGGGGACAGCATCCCTTATCTGACAGCCTTGTGCTCTCAGAGCATCCCCAGCAGAGAGAAAAGTGGGCTGAGAATTGCTGAACTCCATGAACATGGATTGTTGCATGTTTATCAAACAGGTGACTCCTTTGTAGCAACTGGTTTTGTTTTGCATTGCAGTCAGGTTTATACTAGTCTGATGAAATATGCTAACTGATGAGATACAACAGTGTTGGTATATGAATAAATAGTATAGTAAGATTTCCCAAGAAGATTTTACTCAATGCTAGTTCTCAATGATTTATAAATTGATAAAAAACAGAGCTGGAAAGAATCTTGAATTTCCTCTGTCCTGAGGGTGAGTCAGTCCTACTTAAAGTACTCTGAGAGATGCTATGTCAGGTCTGTTCTTAAAAACTGCCAGCATGAGGACACATGCCCACCCAGGCAATGTGTCTTTACCATTTGAAAAAAAAAAAAATCTTTCCCTGGGAGCTGAAATTGACTTGGTGCAATTTAAGCCCATTATTTCTGTCCTCTCCAAAGTGGATAAGAAGAACCATTTATTTCCCTCTTTTTTCATAGCAACTTTTGACATAATGGAAAGCTATTATCATGTCACCTCTTAGTCCTCAGATCTCTAGGCTAAACAAACTTGGTTCTTTCTGGACTCTTCCAAAGGTCACGTTTGCTAGAATTCTGATTATTCAAGAAGTGTTTGGTGAAATTCCATTGGCTTTGGGAACTGAGTTACATCTGCACTATAAAAACCTTATATTTGCAAAGCACCTAGACTTAAACCAGCTGTTTTTATATAAATGCCTTGTAATCCTTGTTCATGTCTAAAAGTGCTTTCTTTAAAGTAACAGTGGTACCTCTTAGCTATGACCTTGTGTATCCACACTGATGGGAGTACTCAGCCTTTGACTTATGTGCTTTAGAAATGTACGTGGGACAGATGGATATCTGGAATACATATTCATATGTGACATAACATCTGCTGGTGAATTAAGATTGTTATAAAGACAGAAAATAAAGCTGAGAATGTGTTTACAAGTATTCAAACAGTGCTGCATATATGGTAGTGTGATAAATAGACCTCACCTGGAGTGAATGACATGTTTGATATGATGCAGGTTCTGTGTTGCCAGTTCAGTGTTCCATGTTTTACAAGATACGTGTTGTTTGTAATCCCTGTTCTGTCTCCCCTTCTGCCGGGTCCTGGTCGAGCCCTGCTGTTTCCCAAGATGGCAACCGGAGGTGTATGCAAATGCCTCTGCCGAAAAGCACTATTCTCCCCAAAAGAACCCCGACAGACGACGAGCCAGCCCTTCAAATGAAGAACTAATGGAAACAGACTGTGGTCGGGAACAAGGGGCATCACCTCCAAAGTTTCCCCTCCTCGCCAGGACCTTAAGAGAACTTGCTAGGAGTGACCCCCCTGGACTTTCGAGCCAACTGGGACTCTCTGGGTATATCCCGCGAGGACGGGAGTCCCGGCTCTACCCCCCGCGGGTAGAGCTGCATGCCTCCTCCTCCGAGTCGCCGTAGGGAACAGCGGCGGTGTGTGCGCGAGACCCGTTGGCCCCCCTCGCCCCGAGCTGATCACTAATAAAGGCATTTTAAAAGGAGAAGAAGTCTCCTTGCCCGTTCATTACAGTAGTGCACAGAGTTACTTGAAAACAAGGCCAAAAACAATTACAAAAGAAGTGTCCCAATTCTCCTTGAGCAACTAAGAGAATTTAAATGTTCAATCTCTGCTAGGATACGCAGAGCTGAATGAGGAAAGAGTGTGAAATAAGATCACTCATTTAGAAGCTAAAAAACTGATGAAAGTGGTAGAACTTCTCTTTGGGTTATTTTGCCATTCCTCCATTCCTCTGCAGTATTGAGGTATTCATCTAAGCCAGCCACTGTATAGTGCTTTTTTGAGTAGTAAATAAGTGCTTTTGGCTTTCAAATCACCTAATCATATTTAGAACTGTTGCTGAACCACTTTTTTCCACTCCATTATATTTAACTGAGTCCAGGTGACTAATTCAAATGAGTAGACTCTGCCTAAGTTGGGATTTTCTTTAGATCCTCTAGGATCTAGGGCAGAAAGTCCATGTTGTGGCCTCTTTAAAGAGAAGCACTGAAAAGATGATGAGCAGTCACTGGGAATTGAGTTGTGTGGCTCCACTGGCATGACTCTAAGGGGAAACCTGCATGGGTGAAACATAGTTCCAGACAAGGGAATTGTACTGTCTCTTTCCAAAGAGAAAGGGAGCAAGAGCCAGAAGCAAAGATGAGTAAGAGAGACCTTCAAAGACTCTTCAGAGGAGGACAAAGGACAGCCAAATAAAGGAGGACTTAAGAAGTAGCTTTGGTGGAGACAGCAGGAGAGAAACCAGATGTTTAGGAAAGACCACTGGGAAGACAAACAGAAAACTGCTCCTATTTTACCAAGTTCCTCAGGCAGAGAAGTCATAAAAAGGTGTATGCAGGAATAAAGTTGAATACATAGGCATTTCCTCTGAACTTCTACTGACTTCTGAGTATTAGCAGAAGATCTGACTCTTTAGACTTCAGGAGTATTGACAGCTGCTGGAGAGGAAGAATTGGAACAGACATTGCAAATGAGTACACACACAGTGTTCTTTGTTCTTGTTAGAGGGGAAGGAAGGCTATCAGTCTTTACTTAAGTGACTGCAAAGTGTGTGAGAAGAGAGTCTCTGTGCTAGAGATGGAGGACTAATGGATTCAAGTTCAGCTGAATAGCTAGAAGAAAACTGGAACAATGCTACAGAAGGGACAACAGCCTACAATAACATCTTTGTCCTAAAACCTGAATTCCATAAATCATCTTCCCTCATGAGCAGCCTTGGAGAGTAGTGGTTGTTGGGAGCTGGCTCTAAAGTATGACTCTCTCCATGTTACTTTTTTTCCCTCCTGTTTCTGTGGGGGTGATCACCCGTATCTTTAGCCAGTTGCATTGTACTTTTTCTGGGCTCAAATATGTGGTCAGAGAGTATGAACTGAAGTCAGAGCCCTGCCCATTCCTTCTTGCTGATATTCTCTGGAGATATAGCAAGTTCAAGAGCAATTCTACATCTAGGTAGGTAATTCTGACTCAAGAAAAATGCTCTTGAACTTCTACCAACTACAGCTGATAACTTTTTTAACCAACAAAAATGGAGTAGGTCCCACTTATCTACATAACTTTTTGGTAAATACTAAAGTAGAGCTTTATTCAAATCTAATGTGTGACTCTGAAGAAAATTTGTTCCAGTTCTGGCTTGTTGTTCTGTTTTGATTGGTATGATACAGAAATTTCTCTAAGTTTTGGATTGCTACCTTTCTCAACCTAATTGGGTAATAATATCTAATCTTCAGCTAAGTATGAAATCAAAGTACAGCTTAACAGATTCATCAACAATAATCTCAATCCAGGAAATCTTCACAGAGTAGGAGTTTCTGGCTGATACCAAAACATGCTTCAAGCTACAGAAGCAGTTAATAAATAGCCTGTGTCATGTAAGGATTGACTTACAGATGGACTTTCCTGTCTGAGTCAAACACTGGGCAGAGATCAGTATCCAGAGCTACCCAGTATTGTGTTAACCTAACCCTGTCCTTGGCTCAGGAAATCTCTGAGCATTCTGTACAAAATGGACAAGTGAGACTGACAACAATCTGTCTAAAAATAAGCAAAGGTCGGTGGTGATGTCATTGTCATCGAAATCATCGAGGTTAATATCCCTGCTTCAGTCAAAGACAGGATTTGAACAGGGCTTTCCCACATTGAAGAAATGTATTGCAGTCCAACAAACCGAGGCAAAGAGAAATAAGGACTAAGTCCTACTCTTCCTGACAGAACAAGTAGGAGTGTGGAACATTCAGATTTCAGGTTGAATCTTTATTTAAGTTCCTTCTTAAATCTGAGCTGACACTTGTTGGCTGGAAGTCCTTTGTGGTCCAGACTTTTGTAACCAGCTTTGGCTTGTTGATGCTTATGGTGTTGCTTCACAGATGTAGTCTGAGCTCAAGTCCCTGCCTTTCTCTGGCTCTGCCTTGTTACTGACCCCTCAGTACAGCTGGAAGTGATGCTGAATTTCCTCAGGACCAAGTGAAATGTCCTGTGCCTTTCTGGGTAAAAAGGGTGATCAAAACATGCCCATATATCAGCACGTTTAGGTAACCAATGCATGGATAGGGACTGGCGATGAGAACAGAGCTGTTGGAAAGGATAGAGGAAGTGGAAGATCTATAAAGTCTCTTTGTCACTCATGTCCAAATACCATGGATGTCCAAATTTCACAAAAGCACTCTTCTAGTTGCAGGGTATTTTTATGTTGCTATGGACAGTGAAAAAATTGGTGTAGATTAAGATGCTTTTATTTCATTTCATTTTCACACTTCCTTTATTGACTCTTCTGGTGCACATATCTTTCCACAAATTTTCCTTTCCTTCATCTCCAATTACAAATATTTCCAAATTAATCAAATCACCACACTTCTATTTTATGTTTTAGTGATGTGAGGCAGAGCTGATTAAAGGCTAGGTAGGCAAGGACAGAACAAAATTTCTCCATGTATCTACCCTGCAATCTCCTCTGGAGCAAGTTTCCCTTTAGATGTTTTACACAGTTCACTGATGCACATGGAAAATTATGTTGCTGTAGTTAATAACCTTATTTTTTTTATTAAATTTATAACCCTTACTGGGAATTAAATGTGAATAAGTCACTTGATGTTTTTGCTCTGATTATAAAATCCATATGTTTCCTGAGGTCTTTGAGTCTTGCCATTTAATCTGATTATAGTGATAATGGTTTTTGGATAAAATGGCTACCTGGTGAATAACCAAGAAATTTATCACTGCCTAAAACTATAGAGGACATACTTGTTACTGATGAAACCTTAGCATTTTCTGAGATGAGACATGTCCACATGCTTGTACTCAGTATTTTTNTTGTTGTTTACCTTTAACACATCTGATTTAAGTGATATTTGAGGGCATTACATTCATGTCTTTTGCAGAAATAATGACTGGAAAAATAAAGTGTCTTCCAGAATTGCTTCCTAGGTATCAGCAGCTTTCCAGTGCTGACTGTGATACCTATCCTTGTTTACTGGTGCATTCTTCTTTCATGTAATCAGTAGTGCAAAGTCCAGCTGGAGCCCAGTCCTTAGTGATGTATTCCAGGGGTCAGTCCTGGGTCCAATACCATTTAACATCTTCATAGTGACCTGGATTCATGGGGAAGAAGCTCTATCTGTACTCAAAGCTGACTCTATTAGTGCATTTTTTCCTCTTCCAGCAAAGTTACTTGTGTTTCCAGATGCTTATTGTTTTATTTTCCAAGTTTAATCCTATTGTACGAGTCAATTATTTCTATGTCCTCTTTGCTCTACTTAATTTGCAAATAGATTTCATGAGACCATTAAAAGTTGTGCAATATGAAAATTAAGGGTTTTTACATCCAAGACTCCTAATGTATCCCATGGTTCTTGGTTCAGCAGGACATTCTTATAATCTGTAGACAAAACACAAGCTGGGGTTTGCTGTGCTTGCAAAAGATGAGCTTGGATCTCTCAAACACAACGGAGCATCTTGGTTAAAGTTCAAGGTAGTTTCAGGATGTTACAGTATGTATGTTTGTTAACCAGGTTACAGCACTGAGTAAATAGCTTATTCTTTAAGCTCCTGTTCTCGTGTGTTTCCAAGTGAAGAGTCATGTAAGGGCATTGGGGTTGGTGGACCAAATGCTCAGTTAATTCTGGTGGAGCATCCTCATGCCATCTTGTGTGCAATTTTTAAACTGCATCTCTGTTGTTGCTTTCATGCACAGCTCCAAATGACTGGTGAGTGCAGCTACTAATCCCAACTAATTCTTTTTACCTTCTGTTGTTAATTGATTGTTGTAATGCAGGGAAAGTCTCTTAAGTCTAAAACCCTGCTAAATGCTTCTGTAATTTAAACAAGGATGCTTTCCTTTCCTCCCTTCCTTTCCTAGTCTGGTTAATTTAGAACAATTTTAGAACAAACTCTTCTCTAGCTGATTTTCCTTCAAACCTGACTCATTTTGGGACTGGTTGATTAATCTGATATGCTCTATAGGCACTTTGTCTTAGCTTACTTCTGCTGAGAGAGAGGTGCTTTTGGGTTGCATGGTGAAGAAAGCCTGACACTACTTGGTTTTGGCAGGACTCTAATCAGCTACTGATGAAAGTGGTGTGCATTGAAGATCCTTGTCAAATCTGTTCTTAAAAATCTTTGTCATAATTTCTGGCTCTTCTTGAGCTACACATATTTGGCCTAAATCGTTTTCATGTTGTACATATCCTTGACTTACCTTGAATCTTGTCCACCTCTTGGCAAGTTTTTCTTTAGATGTCTTGTAGCTGTTTTTCATATCTCTCTCTCATGATTTAGCCAGTCAAGGCAAAAAATTTCCTCTGCTACCTCAAGCAGAGGCTGCTTTCATCTGTAATTTTCATAGTATTTGAGCACTCATTGAATTACTCTCCTTATTTACCATTAGTAACATCATTGTGTGTAAATAGAGCTTAAGGAATGCTATGATCAATGTTAAGCAGTATAGATTCACGGAGTGAAGGACCAGGCCTATGGTATTCTCCTAATAAAAAGTGGGAATTTGGAGTTATCAAGGTGACAGTTCCTGTAGTTGCTTCTTACCCCAGCTGAGCTGGAAATGGGAGGGCAGTGGAAAAGGGAATTTGAAGTAGTGAAAATAGGAAAAGTAAGGATGGTAAAGCAAATCTCTTTGGCAGAATGTATTCCCTCCACTTCACTACTCCAGTTCATCTGCTCTTTTGTCCTGTGTATTAGTAGGCACAGAGTTCATAAGAGGCAAATCTAGCCACTTCTGTTTCTGAAACTCATCTAATTCTTATTGTGACTTATTATCCCTACTAAGATCTGATGAGCTGAGTGTTAACCACCTTTAACTAGGTTTTATATTAATATAAGTCAAGCAGAGGAAGATATCACAAACTTTCAGTTCAGGAAGTGGTTTTTTTTTTCCTTTATGTCTTGCAGTTAGAAAGAGATAAAGTTATCATGCCAAGATCTGGCATCTATCCTTTATCAAGAAGGCTGTTTCTGCTAAAGGCCTCTGTCATGAACTGGCTGCCATAGGGAAGTTTACTTCTGTAAACATCTGAAAGTAGGGTGGTGGTGGCAGTTGTTTGGCAATGTTAAAGCAAGGAAACCAGACAGCAAATATCATGCTGGCTTAACACTCCCACCAACTGAAAAAGAGAGGAAGGAAAGTACATGAAGGAGGAAAGAGGGTATTTGTAATACCCAGTTTAGCAGAAATGCAGCAGTGAGTTCTACCTTCAGTCTGTAATGCTGTGAGTCAGCCATGCTCTCACCCTCACTGTCAATGAAGTTTTAAATAAAGTGATGGCCTCACAAATCAGCAAGACTCCCAGGGAAAAATCCAGAGTAACTCTTTAAAAATATATTTCAGAGTGATTAAAGATACATGTGTCTTACATTGTTTACCAGGGAGGAGTCTTTCAATAGCAATCAGAGTTAATGCAATCATGAACTTGAGCATCTCTCAGCAAATCTCTCACATTTTGCTGAGATTATTATACCATGGAGCCTCTTTCTGAGCAATTCCTTCACCAAGCTCAGCAGCTGGAGAGCAGCCATTACATCTTCATCCTTCATCTGGTAAAGCAGCAGAACATTTACCAGTGTATACACAGCTGAAAAATGCAATTTGACTGGTACATTAAAGGTATTGGGTGATCTTTAATCTTAGCATAACTGCTGCCCATCAGGGGTGCAGTAATGTGCTTCACAAAGTGCAGAAGAGAAGACAAGGCCCTTAATGAGTTTTGGCCGAGCTGGGCATGCTCTGCACAGTGTTGTTCAAATTGTCTCAGGCTTCCTGCCAAGTAATGCAGAAGAAAATGCCTTAGAGTATGCTAGCTGTCTATCAACCTCGCAGAAAGTTTTCTCAAAGACAGTCTTTGATTTGTGAGTCAACCACTATTAAGTTAGTGTCAAAACCCTCTCTGGAGGCAAAAAAATGGAGCACAGTTCTGCTGTTACTTCTAGCATCAAAATACTCATTTTGAACTTAACGCTCTAGGTTATTTTTACTGTGCTTTGTCTCTGGAAGCCAGAATGGATTTGTGGGGCGATTTATGTGGCTTAGTTTTTGAAATGATGGGAATAAAAGCTGGGAAATGAACCTGGGGAAAAGCTGTGACCATTTTGTAGCTGAGCTTATTTAAGGAAATAAGAGGGGCTCTGTCTTTGCGAGGCAAGCCTCAAACTGTAGGCTTCTAACTTGACTCCCTTGCACATACTGGCACATTCCTCTAGTGCAAATGGCAAGTTTGCAGAGAAGTGCCATGCTCCCCACCTCTGGTTCAAATGCTCTCTGTGCTACACCTGGAGAGTGGGACTGGCCAGAGCAGCTGGTGATGGCATTTTGGCTCCCTGTGAGGCCAGGGACTTTGCGCTGTGCCTTTGAGAAAGGGACACTTTAGGGAAAATGCCAGGGAATTATGGCAATAGCTGCCCAACACAGCCCCCACATAGGGGTTGAGTAGTCATGACAACCATAGTTAACAAACATTAGGATGGGACAACATTCAAAAACCATGTTGCAGGCTTTAAATAACTTATCAAGCTGCAGGCTGGCAACTGTGGAGCTAGTATATGACAAAAATACACATTCTGACTTTGAGGAAATGACAAAAAGGACACTGAGCCACAGGTTATCACTTAGGATTCAGCCTAATTGCAAAGGATACGCATAAAAATGTTATATGCGGTAGCTGACTGCTCAGGAAATTCAGTTACTTTGCAGAGTAATCTGGGACTCTGGGTAGTGTATCAATAAATACCTGCTTGAGATCTTCAGCGAGCCAAGCTAGAGACTAAGGAATTGTAATGATACCAGCAGGATATAGACTCTCAAAAAGGCCTCCACACAGCAGCCTGATAAATTTATTATTTGAATTTCCAAAAAGGATTTTAGATTCATCTGAGTTTGCATTGTTGTAAGAATTTAAGTGTTCATATGGTTTGAAATAATGGTTTGGAAATGAAGACAGGAGTTGAATGCAGTGATTAAATTTGTAGGGTAGGGCAAGACAGAACAGAAAGCATACCTCTAGTGGTACAGAACTCCTTGGATGTTGCTCCAGAATAGGCTCATATGCACTTGCCAGGAAGTTTTCATCTCTTACCTCCATCACTTTTCTGACAGGGTGTTCTTAATTTCTTACCTTTCCTCATTCACCCCTTATTCCTGTTCTCAAGCTTGTACAACTTTCCTTCCACTGCAGTTTTCCTTTTTTCTCCATGCTCCCCATAGTGCAAACACATGACGGAGTTACTGTGCTTGACAAATTACATGGCACCAGCTGTGCATTCCTGGCTGATGGAAAATACAAAGGTAAACCTCTCCCACGTGTGGGAACAGAACCAGGGGCTGCATCAGCGTAGCTGGGATGAAGTCAGGAGTCTGGAGTCCTGGGTCACTGTGTGGCAGCCTCAGCTCACACAATGCAGTGTGGAAGTCAGCTTAGCCAACAAAAAGCTGTAGCTGTAGTAGCCTACACATAATAGGAGTTGCTGAACGGGCTGTAGCTATAACACTCTCCAAGGTGGTGGCCTCAGGTATTGTAAGCCTGCTGGGGGAGAAGCCCCACCTCCCAGGGAATGCTCCTTGTGCAGAAGTGTTGGGTATGATTGCAGAAATGTTTGAAGTGTTCACGTGTACTCATGTTGCCATACAGTACTCACATGCTGCAGAACTGGAGCTCCAAACTCCTTAAAGCCTATGCCAGCATTACACAGCTACCTTGGAGGGATGGGTCAGCTCAGTGGGCCAGCCTGGTCCCAGGGATGCTCAGCCCTGCCTCGCAGTGCTCTGCAGAATGGGGATTTGCCGACTGTGCAAACCAGCCCAGTGGAACGCTGTGTTAACACATTTATATAGCTCCTGGTAGCCCAGCTGGCTTGCTCAGGTCTGATTTTCATCTTTCACAGTACACTGCCTTGTATCAGTGGGGAAATCCTCTCAGTGTTTAGTCTCTCAGTCTCACTGTGAAACTCTCCGATTTTCAGCACAGGGGGATTTGTTCACAAGCTATGAATGCCACAGTGTCTGAGAAGTTTGGAATTAATCCTCTGCAAGTCCATACCTCCTCTGACATACGGAGTAAGCCTTCAGAGCCTACTTAGGCAGCTGCAATCTAGTGCCATATCCAAGGCTGTAAATAATGTGCTTTAATTTTGCATCTTCTTCTTGAAGGTTTTATTCTGGGCTTCTAGTGCAACAAGAGAGAGAGACTCATGCACATCCATCTACTCTGTTTCAGGGGTTCACTTGGAAGGCAGCTCCTTCAAGAGTACTGGCAACAATATTTTTTCAGCTGTGAGTTTTTTCTTAAAGAAAAAAAAAAAAAAAAGGCAAATCTTCTTTCAGGATTTTCCATTATTGCCTCCCAGGGTGAGCAGGACAGCTCCAGGATTCTTGTTTTTTGCTTATCTTGAAGGGTTTAAAGTGGAGTGGCAATGTGTTTCCAGAGGACTGGAGAACGTTACAAAGATTGTGCTTGCAAGGGATTGTCAGTGTGAGTCTGTGACACAATGAATGTTTCATACATTGCATGGAGCAGAGGGCCTTACTTTTACTTTAGTTAAAGTTGCTAGCCCACTGAGAAAACTAGACGAGTGTTTGTTAAATGGAGCTCCTGAATTGCTCCATGAAAATGCCCCCAAACTATTGCCAATCCCATATTCAGATGCAGTTATTCCCAGCTTCTCCCTGTACTTACTATTTCAATGTTTTTTGAATTTGGCCTCAGGACTTCACATCAGCATGCACCCTAGCTATGTACACATAAGGTTTTCAATCCTTTCCTTTCCCCACAGCTTGTGACTTCAATTTCTGACCTTGACTTTTGAGCATTCAGGCCAAGCACTCAATCATTACCATATAAGTTCATACCCTTGACATACCATGAGTAATTGATCTTGACTCTCAATTATTATGTTAATCTTATATGGATTTAGAAGGATGAGATCCTTCCTAATTAAACTCAAGTTTTTTGATAAGATTACACTGAAGATTGACACTGACAGCTCATAATTTATCTGAATTTCAAGGAAGCTCTTCATAAATTGCCAAGCCAGGACTTCAGTGTTATTACATAAATAGATTTCAAAACGCACTAAAAACGCTGAAAATAGGAAAGTTTTGTAAGCAGCTCTAACGGGTGGAAGTTTTGTCACACCCACAGGGAACAATGTTTCAAAGAACCTAAAGGAAGAACCCAAATGGAAGGCTATTTCTCCTGGTAACTAACATGAGCTTAATTTTACTGATGAATACAAATAATGAAAAGGTAATATAAGAGGAATGTCTGCAGGTGATAAAACTCACAGAACCTGATTCTCACGGGCTTGGTTCCTGGTGGTTGGATTCACTTGAACCTAAGCAGTTCTTTAATGAAAGCCTTGCTCTGGACTGCATCTTGTAGTGTTTCTGAAGTGAACTCTGCTGCAGCCTAACAGGTAAATTCTTTTATAGCCAGCCCACTGAGCAGTCCTCTCTCCAACCTGCTGCTGTGCCTCTATTTTTTTGTTGTTGGTTTTTTTTAAATTTTAAGTCTTTCCGAGTGCCATCCTTCTTCTGGTGTGGTTCTGTAGCTTCCACAGGATCAGCTGCTTGGGGTCAGTCCCCAGTTAGCATCATCCTATTAAGGCCAGTGAGGGTTGAATTAACACAAAATCAATCAATCCATCTTAATTCACACCAGCTATGAGTTAGCTGTAAAAATGTAACAGTTTTTAAAATGCATATTTAAATGAATTGATCTCGTTACTGTTCTGAGTAACTATTTTACTAAAAGTATGAGGAGCTGTGGGCTGCCAGGCTGCTATGCACCATCAGGATCATATTCCTGCATGACTTTGTACTTACATGGATTCCAAAACAGGAGAAAATGTTGTTAGCAATGCGACTGAAATGCTGTGTGACACGTGCAAGGAATGCAGCATTTTGTATGGAATGGGATGAATGAGTACAGGCACTGAATAAACTAGGGGGAAATTTCAGCAGCTGATTATAGAAGAGCTGCAAGTACAGTCCTACAAACAGTGATGAAACTTGCTTTGTGAAGCAGGACATCAGTGTTCTGATAGGGAGGAATTAATATGGACTCAGGTAAAACAGGAATTTTCATGAAGTGTCATTTTTATTTGAGATTGATTAGTCTGACCTTCTCTATCTTTCTCAAGACAGTGCAATAAGTTTTGTTGGCTTTTTCCCCTCTGGTCTCACTGAGATTAAAGCATGGATTGGCAGATAGACCAGCCTCATGTGCTGCAGAAAAGACAGCAGAGAATATTAGCTCAGAAGCTCTGGGAGAAGACATTTAAACCCTTCCACATTGATGTTGATAAGCAGAGCTGTTGATGGACAGCTGTTTGCAACATTATGGTCATATATTTGTAGACCTAAGGGAATCAGATACCAATGTCCTCATAACTGCGAGCCTGGTAATTAAATATGACAGTCTTATCATACAGTATTATCAGCATTTTGAAAGTATGTCTTGAAGACAGAGATACAGTAGTCCTCTACAGTTCAGTACCAGACAGCAAAACATGTTTAGCATGAAAGATAAAATCTGAGATTCCAAATATATAAGGTTAAGACCTCGATAATGGAAGGTAAAGTAATTTTAAAAAATGTTATCTTCGGAGAAAGATAAATGTGTTAGAACTGTTAAAATGACCCTGCAATAGACCCAGAAGTATAGGCTAGAACTCTAACAGTGATGCCATTCCCTTTAAGTGCTGGTTGCTGTTCTCCATAGTTTTATTGATAAGTATCTTTATCAGTGAAGACTTCCACTGAAATTAATAGGATTAAATGTGTTGCCATAACCTGACCCTTGAAATTCTAAGAATATTTACAACATTACCAGCTTCTGACTGTGAAGGTCCATTTCACTGTCATATTTGAATCTTTCTTTCTTTCTTTCTTTCTTTCTTTCTTTCTTTCTTTCTTTCTTTCTTTCTTTCTTTCTTTCCTTCTTTCCTTCTTTCCTTCTTTCCTTCTTNTTTTGGGGCCTGTTCTGGTTTTACCACTACAGTGTCAGTAAAAGCAGTTTTGAAAACCAAATATGTCACTTAATTGAACAAAAAATCAATAGCACACAAAATTCTGGGAAACCCATTCTCCAGGAAACATACATCTATATTTTATCTTCTTGACTTCAATTATGAGCTTTGCCAACTGTCCTGTCTCTTCAAGTCATTCCTCATCAATCTCTGATGCTCTCTCTATTTTAAATAAGTGTGTAGTTCCTCTCCCTCCTACTTTTCAGCTGATACTACCCACTTAGATTTTGACACCCATTCTCATCCTTAGTTTTACTCTGCTTATGAAGTGTTACCACTGATTTTGATGGCAAAATACTGTGATTGTTTCTATATATGTTGAATAGGAAACAATCCTTCCCATCAGAAGTAAGATACCTTTAGTTGAGCAAAGATATTTTTGCCTTACTGATTAAACTGCTGTAACCAAAACATGTGTGTAAAAGCAGTTTCATGTCCACATGTGAAAAAGAGCTGGATTTCAGCAAATTCTACTCCTCTTGAGCTCTGCTTTATGATTTAAATGCCATTTACTAGTGTAACAAAAGTGCCATTCATCACCCAGTTTTGAAGAGAGCTGTAGGAAAACCAGTGTCATTTACACCTTCTAGTTATCTAATGAACTGGCTCATTTGAGAACATCATTGTGACAATCGAAAGGGAATCAAAGCCTAAATACTTTCTGGAATAGAACCTCAAGTGGTGTAAAGAAACACTGTGCCTCCCTTGTCTACAATAGATTAGAAAAAACTGGCATCTGCACACATTCTGTTTTGTTGCTCATGTAGATGATGAAAGTCCTTGGGAGGAAAAAAATCAGGTTACCAGTTGAATTGTACAAATATGTTGCTTGGCAAGACCTAGGCACTGTGGTTAAATTGGAAATATTTTAAGATGTCACTTCATTGGTGTTTTATTAAAAGGTCATCTGGCATCTTAAATAATAGGTGATTTCTAAAGGCAGTATGTGGAAATGAAACAGATATTGGACATGGAACGTGCACACCTAAGTGCTATTTCCCTGGGCAGACCTATACAAATATTGGTGAAATGAGTATTCTCCCTAGATTTTTATCATCATTTGCTCAGCTTAATTAAACTTTTTAAGGTCAATAAGTGGCTTTCTTGGCATGGTCAGGGTGGCTCTGACACCAACCCTGTCAGAGTAGTAGATCTGAATCTTTTCAAGCCAGCAACCCAGGTATCTACAGTGGATAGACAAAAGGCTTCTCAACTGTTCAGAGGCTGACGGTGATCCTAAAAAGTGACTACCTGAATGACCTTCTTGTTTAGTTTTCTGTAATGAGTTTCTGATTTTAATTTAGCAGAAACATAAAATTCAGCTGACAGGCCATGTTTAAGACTCTTGACACAGACATCTTTACCTCCCTCAGTTTTGGAGTTGTTCATTTCCTCCTCAGAATTACAAGCCCTCCTTGCAGAAGGGGTCTTGGAAAAGGCAATAAGTGTTATCAAAGATCTACCTGCAAAAGGCAATAAGTGTTAATAAAGATTTACCTGAAGAATAATATACCATACTGGCCTCAATTAGAGAATAGGCATGAGTTGAGTTCTCTTCACAAGAAGCATTTCTTCCACCCCTTACTTATGAGCAGGAGCAAAGTTGCTGTTTCATATCCCTTGCGAAATCTGTGATATATAAGGCACCTCAAAGGAAATATACATCAGTCTGTTATGACTTTATACCCTTTATACCTCCCCCATCAAATAATGGCCTTGAGCATGGAACAGAGACCTGAGGGAAATATGACAGAGAGCCAAGCAATTAATAATATTTATAATACTTCCTACATGCAATAACCTATGATAAGGCTAGTTCCACTTTTTTTCTTTATTACTCCTCTGTGTAAAAGTTGCTGCATGAAGTCAGTACAAATAAGTGTATGAAAATGCATGAAAAATATGTATTTCAGGCTGTGTGTGTGTGTGTGTTCTGATTTTGGTAGACGTTTAGGTGTTTCTGTAGTATAGGAAGAAGTAAAATCTATTTAATTTTACTGTACGCTATACCCAGGGAATCCTTGTGCTTAGTGATATCTAGATCTTGCAAAGCTAAAAGTACACAACAGAAAACTTGGGTGTTTTACTGGAATGACATCACTTTACTTAAATAAGCTCAAATAATTGAAAGAGAGATGTAATTACTCCAAAAGCTATGTACAACAAAGAGAACTGTGTGAAAAAAAATATTTTGTGTGTTCACTGAGGGGTAATTTTGTCACGTGTATTTTATGAGTTACCAGACCATGCCACACATAACACTGAAGGAAAGAGATGGTAGGAAAAATAAGAGGGATCACAAGAGTGTATTAATTTGGTTGATATGAGTTAAGGAAGGTGCTACTCAGCATAGCAGGGCCAGAGGCTGGCTTACAGGACAGAGCTGCTGATGGAAAAAGTCAACATGTCAAGTTACACTCCTAAGTGAAGCTGATTTTATGGTGGGCTTTTCACACAGGTGACATTACCTAGTTTTTAATTACTGCAGACAGAACATCTTAACATAGATTCACTGGAGGACATATCAGTTGTCATTTTGTTGGTTCCAGTAAATGCTCCAAGGTCCCAGTTGTTACTGTCTGTGAAACATGCTTTGTAAATCTTATCCTATGTGAATATCCTTGGCTATTGATTCTTCTGTGAACTTGGCAGTCCTGTCAATAAAGGGAGGGAAAAAAAATCATTAAAGGAAAATAAGTGTCCTTGCCTTATGCAGTAACCTGAACAGTTCTTGGGAAAGAGTCCAGTACAGGCACAGTAGCATGGTTAATTAAAGCAGCAACATCATTAGTATACTAATTTGGGAGAGTGTGGATGTTGGGTCTGTGTATATCACAGACACAATGTAATTGTTGCCCTTCTGTTCTTGGTTTAGTTTTTCTGGAATTATGTGCAAGCTGAGGTAAAAGTAGAATTCCTAACCCAGTCAACCAATACCAAATAAAAAGACATATCATTTTAGGGAAGGCCTTTTACTGCCAGAAAAAGCACAATGTTGTCAGGTTATTTGGGCACTAGAAACCAGAGAAAGCTGTTTTGAGGTGGCTAATGCATGGCTCTGGACTTCTGCCAAGGAGCCATGGAGATCCATAACAAGGCAAAGGATTTTGAAAACTCCTTGTTCTCCTGGACCCATACACCCAGATTAATGTGTGTGGGTCAGGTTTCTCTTCTAGTCTGACACTGCACCCTGGTTTATTACTTTATACTGCAACTCTGACAGGGCAGTGCCACACTCTTGTCTGTTGCAAACTGGGAATGTTTTGAAGAAAAAAAAAAAAAATTTTTATTCCCCCTCCCCTCTTCATTCAGTATACATTAGTTAATTGTATGCATAAGGTACTGCGTAGAGCTCCAGAATGATGCTGAACCTGCTGAACATAATTTGTATGGACCAAATTCCTTCTACTTAGAAGTCACAGAAAAAAAAATGGTACTGACTGAGAAACATGACATTCCTTCTTCAACACTATTAAAAACTGCAATAATGAAAATTTCAACACCTCTCCCACTACTAGTGTAAATAAAATATCCAGTGTGTCTCACACTAAGTACATTTAAGGGAAGGAGTTGAACTGTAACATGCACATTAAATAGAAATAGGCAGAATGTGCCCTCATGCATACACTGGCTGCTGAAAGACTCACAACCAAATAAGAGCAAATTTTGGCACCTGTTAAATCACAATAGAACTTACACAGTGCCTGCAAGAATTCAAAGCAGCTCACTCAGCAAACTGTTATCTTGTGTTTGGAAAAGCAAACCATTGAGACTGTAGGATCACTCTTTCAATCCTACAGTTTAATACATGTTTTATCACACAGAACAGTATTGTCATGGCACATTCATGGAGAACATAAAATAGCTATTGACACTGCAAACATACTGTGAGCTTGCGTTACTGTTTCAAGAATATTATACTCATTATGGGTTTACAGAACTTTTGGATTTGCTTATGAACACTTTGGAAAAATACCAATTAATCTGAAATCCTAAGTGCATTGGCACTTTTCCTTTCAGAACTGAGACTGGCTTAGAAGTTCTGCTGATCTGCAAACAAAGAAGATCCCAGAGGCTGCTGGAGAGACTGATCATATGCTCTCTGAAAGGTATAAAAATCACCAAGCTCAAATCATCTGTGCCAACGAAAATGGGTGCTTTTATTTAAATTTCCAGGTTTCTCAGAGGTGCTATCCAGTCCCACACACCTCATGGGCTTTCTTCAGAATCCTGGCCTTCTAAATCCTGGTATCTTGCATGTGGATACAGGGACATGCAAGGATTTTCCCTGCCTCGGGCAGATGTTAGGTCCATGTTTTCCTCCCATCAAAAAAGTAAAAGCTGTGAACATTTTTCATATTCCAATCTCTTCAGAGAATCTCTGCTGCTTAGAAATTCACGTAACTTCTCTCTCAGAGAAGAAGCTGTTACTGGCTAGTACTTCTTACTAGTAATGGAAATCTGATTGGGCAGCTCCGTAAGGAGAAAATGCATTTCCCAGCTGTTCTTTATTTATGTGTTTTCCACTGTGAAGCCTCCAGCGCTTGGGACTGATACTTCCAGACATTAAAGTGCTCCTCATGAAACTAAATAGCATCAAGCAAAATTTTCTTTTCGAGGCGTTTGTCCAAGTCTTGTGCTTGAGTTGCTCCTCAGAGGTGACCTTGCGTGTCCCCAGCACAGAGCTGCGGCAGGACAGCAGAGGGAGATAGCACTTAAAGGAGTGGACAGGCTCGGGCTTTCCCGGGACATCCACGGCCAGAACAGCACCGCCAGCAGCCCGGGAGCAGCCTTCCAGCAGAGACAATCGCTGCGCTTCGGTGGCTGTGCTGTCCTGCTGGCGCAGCTTGGTGGCGCAGCTCCCCGGCTGCTCTGCCCCGCCGAGCGGGTCCTGTCCTGGCCCGGAGCCAGCGGGCTCCTTGGCCATTCCTCGCGGGCACTGTGACCTTGCTGTGTCACAGCGGCACAATGCACTGACTTTTATCAAGGAGTGCCCTTTAGTTTGGTGCATGTGTTGGGTCTGTAATTAAAATGCTAAAATACGGTTCTGAGAGAAAGTTTAACAGATTATTATCTTTCCTGTGCAGAAGGAAGAGAGTTCTAGGACGTATCTGTTTAAAGTGACTGTGCAAATGACATTTTGATGTTCCATATTTATAGTGCTCTCCCCCAGTCACTTGCATATAAAGGGCTGGATTATACCAACTTGCCCCAGAAAGAGGTCAGAGAATGAACCTGAGTCACAACCACTCCTGAGGGCCACCCAGCCTTCCCCCTGTACAGAACCACACAAAACCATTTAGGTTGGAAAAGACCTCCAAGGTCATCCAGTCCAACCTTTTTCCCTGCTTCCTGTGGCTGAGATGCCACTTTGGTGAGGATAACCTCAAAGCCTTATTCTTCCATGCTGAGCTGTATCTCCATGGTGGTGTGACTCCCAGCCCCTGCTTTCAAGGTAAGCCAGAGAAGGATTGATACTGGCTTATCAGAAATCCAAGCTCCAGTTTTAACTCACCTGTTCCACCACGAGTTTCACTGGGGCACTTTGTTAGTGATGGGAGAAGACTGCCTCCTGCTCCCTTCCACAGCTGGGAGTAATACACTCCTGGATTTGTCAGCAGAACTAGTTTGACTCTACCTGCATAATTTGTTCTGGTTGGTTTTTCACTTTTTATCTTCTTTTTGGAGATTTTTGGAAAACAAACAAACAAAACCCCCCAACAACAAAACCAAAACAAAACCAAAAACCAGTTAAACAAATAAAACACCCCAAACCAAGATGGAAGAGCTCCTGTAAATTTTAATCCAAGTGCAATTACAGATTGCCAGCCTGCTGACAATGGGTGCAAAATGGTGCAAAATGTCCCATTGGCTTTCTGGAGATGTCTTCTGTGGGCTTAAATATTTGTGTTTAATGAATCCAATGTATTTGGCTGAAGCTGAGTCAAAACCCATGGCAGGGTCAGACCCATACACCTTATGGGCTTTGCAGGAAAGACAGTAATCAGAAAAAACAGTGGAAAGACAAAAAATTATTTATTCCTTTGATATGTGGATCTTCTGACAACATGGACTCCTTGCATCAGCTTAACTAAAGCTGTGGAAGTTGGAAGAATCTCTGGTTTGCAGTACAAGATCCAGTTGGGTTCAGGGTGGCAAATCAGAAACCCAAGGACAATAATTTGCAAGCAGACTCCTTTAGGAAACAGCTCCAGAGGGAGTCTTTTAATGAACACTATATTTTTTGCCCTGTTTCTCTTCCTCACTTTGAAAAAGGTATAAAGGTATAAAGTTCCTCTTCCCTGAGCAAAAGTGTAGTGCACCAATGCTCAACCCCTGGGAAACAGTGAGTCCCATCCAGAAAAGCTACAAAAGGGATTTTGTTCCTTGAGTGAACCTCCAGAATTTTAGATCTCCCTCCATATTCTCTTCTATCCCAAAAGTGGCAAAGGGTTCTTCTGGGTTCATGGATTTCACCTCCTAAAAGAAAGAGGGGGAAAAAAGAGAAACACGCTTTTATGTACCTGTGAGTTTATCATCATCACTAAGATGTAAGGCAGAGTATCTTTGAAACATTTTCTGTTTCAGGTTTTGTATAGTTCATGCTATTTTTTACTAGAAAGAACATTTTAAAATTTGAAGACTGATGTTAACACTTGATTGTAAATTTTAAATACTTATTTAAATGAGAAACTAAGTCTTCACTGATTTCACCAAGAGAGTGTTTTCTTCTCCTATTTTTCACATAGGATATATCTGCATTGGCTGGAGAGAAAAATGTGGATGATAAGCTAGAAAAGATAAGCTAGTAGTTAAATTGCTAAATCCTGTGGTTTCTGAATACTCCTCCATATTAATAAGACCTCCACCTTCCTATGGCTCTGGCATATTTTTATTAAAACTTTAGAAAGTGCATTTCTACTAGGAAGATTTGCATCTGTTTCTACAACAGAAAAAAACCCAGCTGACCTCTGTTTAAAGATCAAATTGACTTACAGTTGGAAAAGGTTTAGTGCCCCAATCTCTTTTTTAATAACACCATTTCTCTTTGTTGAAATCTTATCTCTATCTGTTTGGGCTTTTTGAGTGGAAATATTTATTTGAAGAGGTCAGTAAAGGTGTTGTTGGGAGGCAGTGGGGAAGTTGTTTTAGTGGGATTTCTGCTTTGGTTAACAGCCTCTCAATGTGGATGCTTGTCTTCACACACAACTTCTGGGAGCTCATTCAGCCCTGGATAATTATTCAATGGGACACATCTGCTTCTTACAGAGTCAGCACTCCCACTGACTTCAGTGGGACTGCTGCTGCAGGATTCAGCCCCATAAGAGCTGAATAGAGAAAAGAGATGAAGCTGTTTTGCTGAGGCAGAGAATAATCATTGACAAAATAAATCCACTGAAGGAAGGAAAGGAAATATTTCTGCAGCACTCTGTTGACCTTTGGGAAACTGCTCTAAGGTATTTTGCCACTGCAACTGGGAGAGGGCCTCAGGAAGAGCTAAGATACATGAGACAAGTAGAGTCCCTTGGGTTTTTTATAATTTTGTAGTTTGTTCATTTGGTTTTGGTTTGTTTGTTTCTTGGGGTTGTTGTTTTTTGTTGGACTTTTTGTTTGTTTGTTTGTTCTTTGTTCTTCTTGTTTGTTTGTTTGGTTTTTTTTTAAATGTTTCTAACCAAGCAGGGGTTTGTCTGCTTTATTTTCTGTTTTTTGCTGGTGTGACTTCTCTCATTTGGTGTCTATTGAGGCAACATTATACTAGGACAAGTAGTAGAAAGAAAAGTGAGAAAAAGAGAGAGTAACTTTCAGATCATAGGACAGGGAATGAAAGTGAAAATTTCTCTGATGTGAAAGGGAAGAGGAAAACATGCTTAGCTTTACAGTCAAGATACTACATTTAAAGAAGAAACATAAATACAGTACATGCTTCAGCATATCAGTTCTCCTTGGAAATGGTGTTGAATAGAACTGAGGCCATTGAAATATAAATAATACAGGTAAGTTAAAGGTTTATCCCAACACCAACGTATTCATTAAAGAAAACTGAAATTACAGGAGACAGAAGAACTTTAAGGAGTGTTTCAGTAAGACTCATAATTTTGAAGATCACTACAGAAAAAAGAAATTAAAAAAGAGTTTGGAGGACAAACCATTTTGATGGATAAAGTGAGCATCTGATGGTGCACACAGTCTGAGAAGAGAAAATAGAGGTTGTTGATACTAATTAGGGATAAAGTAAAAGGAACTGCAGGTCATATGTTGAAGAAGCTCATGAGGGAAGCAAATATCTGTGAAAACTTGTAGCAGCTCGTGGCACTTGCTGGGGGAGGGGGAAAGACAAGGGGAGCAGGAAGAAAGATGAGTCTTGAGTGCGAGGAAAGCTGACAGTGGCCTAAAACATACCAGGCAAAGCTGAAATCTAGTATTGGAGAGGGCTTTCAGAGAGAAATGGAGCTGCTGAGGGCAGCATGAGAGGGGAAGGAAGAAAATTGTAGAAGAAACCAGGGGTGAGGGCAGTGGAAGGAGCCAGGAGAAATGAGATAAAATGATAAAGGGATTTGGAGAAAAGAAATATATTATTTTCATCCTACAACCCTGCAGCAAGTATCATAAAGGGGACATACCAGAAATCTTTATTCATTGGTGACCTCTGTCATAATGGCCCCTTGAAGGTTTTGGCAGTCTCCAATTTAAAATAGCTCTGAGATACACTGACATTAAAAAAAAAAAC
>WEIU01011440.1:25779-40137 GCA_013389925.1 Aegithalos caudatus | reverse complement strand
CAAGCAAGCAAAACAAACAAAAACCCTAGAAAACCCTGATACAGAGTCAGGAATGTGACCTGACACCGTGTTGGTCAGGGTGTTAGAAGCAGTCCAGATGAATCCTCCTGGACTAACAAACACAGCTCTGTGGAGTAGAGATGGTCCTGTAGAAAGTCCAGTGGTGGTGAGACGGGTCCAGCCTTCCTCCAGGAATGCAGTGGAAAACAGGATGTACTGGTGTTCCTACGTCTTACTTTCATTTAGATAGGAACACTTGGGTCCCCCCTCCACTGGGTGGAGCATCTCACAATGAGATGGATGTATTCTTTTCAGTCATTGGTGAGCCTTAATGGTCCATTAGCAGCAGATACCCCCCCACCGGAGGGAGGATGGGTGGTGGAAGAGATAAGAAACACTGCCCCACCTGGTTTTAACAGCTGGGCCATTATGAGAAAGCATCCGCACCCCTCCCCCTGGAGTTACAAGAGATAAAGAAAAAAACATCTCCACAACTGCTTTCACAGAAATAGAATACACATTTTTTGTTGGTTCCATAACCCAAGACAGTCATCATCACATCATTAAGAAAAAGGGCTTTTTCTGTCAGGCCCAGTAAAGCCTTTACCAAAACAGTGTTCTCTGACTATATTTCACATTCATCTTCTCATCTTAGCCTTACTGACTACAAGTTGGCCTTGGATACTCTCTATTTCTTATGCAGTGATCTCCAGTTCTTTTTAGGGGTTGTCTTGTCAACAAAAACTCTTCATTTCCTGGCTCTCAGCTTCTTTGCACTTCTCAACTAGCCAGTCTTACAGACTATCTTAACATGAGTGTCAAAATAATAATCTCTTTATGAAACTTCTAATTTGCAATACCCTGACCCAATATATGTGTTTTCAAAGACCTTTAAGATCATTGAGTCCAGGTGTTAACACTGTCAAGTCCACCACTAAACTGTGTCTTTATGTGCCACATCTCCATGTCTTCTAAATGCTTCCAACGTTGGTGATCCCCCCACTTCCCTGGACAGTCTGTTCCAGTGCTTGACAATATTTCCATGAAGAAATTTTTTCTAATACCTGGTCTAAATTAGAACATTAGAACAACTTGAGACCATTTCTTCTTGTCCAGTTCTTGTTACCTGGGAGAAGGGACCCCACCTGGCTGCACTCTCCTTTCAGGCAGTTGTAGAGAGTGGTAATGTTCTCCCTGAGCATCCTTTTCTCCAGGCTGAGTGCCCCCAGCTCCCTCAGCTGCTCCTCATCAGCCGTGTGCTTCAGACACTTCCCCAGCTTTGTCGCCTTTCTCTGGATATTCTCCAGCTCCTCAATGTCCTTCTTGCAGCCTGACACTGGACACAGGATTGAGGTGTGACCTCACCAGTGCCCAGCACAGGGGACAGTCACTACCCTGGTCCTGCTGCCACACACTGCTGATCCAGTAGTGTCAAGTAAACAATGGCCAGGTGTCATTGGTGTTCTTGGCCACCTGGGCACAGCTGGCTCATGTTCATGTAATATTTTTAAATGCTGTAACCAGTACCTCCAGGTCCTTTTTCACCAAGAATCTTTCCAGCCGCACTGTCCCCAGCCTGTAGCACTGCCTGGGGTTGTTGTGACCCAAGTGCAAGACCAGGCACTTGGCTTTGTTGAACTTCAGATCATTGGCCTCAGCCCATCATGGATCCAATCTGTCCAGATACCTCTGTAGTGCCTTGATGCCTTCCAGGAGATCAACACTCCAGCCCAAATTTGTGTCATCTGCAAACAGACTGAGGGTGTACTTGATTCCACCATTTAGATCATCACTAAAGATATTAAATAGAATTGGTGCAAATACTGAGCTCCTCTAGTGACTGGCCACCAGCTGATTAAACTCCACTAACCACCACTCTCTGGGCCCAGCCATATAGCTATTTTTTTTTTATTCAGGAATTTAATCTCCTTTGTCTGCCTATTACCATCTATTTGTATTTTCAGTGTACATTTTTGCTTTCCAAGGTACAGTAGAACACAATTTAAGGGATGACTGAAGTGTTTGCATAGTTACTTACAGCTTTCTTCTTTATGGCTATTATAGTGTATTGATTATCACAATGTAATGGTGGGTGGAGTTTGGGGAAATTAGAAATTTCTTTGTAGTCTCTGATATCAATGCTACTGTAAGTTTAGGGGGATATTGTCCATGCAACAAGGGAAAATCAAAGAAAAATTCTACCTTGAAAGGCTTCCATTGTCCAGTCTCCCAAGACTTATTTTCCTTGTATTTAGCCAGTCAAATAAACAAATTTTCCCTTCCTCATTTTTAAAAAAAAGTTTACGGGCGAATAAGAGGGTAATTCAAAGGACTTGAAGTTAACCTCATGTAGGGGGTTGAAGTATCCTTCCTAACCCTCCACATCCATCTGGTTTTGCTTTTAGGAGGGGAGCAGGCAGAAGACTTTTTTTGTAGGAACGGACTGACATATTTGTACCTTTCCAGGTGCATTCCTCTGGTGGCCTGCAGTTCACTCACACTCTTTGTTCCCTCATTATAGGAATGTTGTAACTCTCAGGATGCTTCATGGCTAGCCAGATCCCTCTGGTAAAAACTTGACTTTATCCCTACATCCTTCAAAAATACAGGATTTGGGCTAAATGACAAAAGGATAATCACAATGGCTAAGGAGTCACTAAACACCCCCTTGAACTTCTACAAAGCCTTCCTTTTCTGCAGTGAAGGCTGTGACTCAAGGGTTATAGTATTTCTTGGTGTGGAATTTTCAAAATCTGTAAGGTCATATAATCACAAGGTGGTGCAAATGTGAAGACTTGACAGGAGGAAGGATGCCATTTCTATGCATAGCATCTTGCCACTGAGAATGGAATTTTACACTTCTCCATACACTGAAAATGGACTTCAGTCCCTAATAGCCATTGTTGGGTCTCCATCTCTAATGATCAGTACCTTCGGGCAGTATTTAATTGAGTAGTACAGTAAGTTTGTGATCGAGATATAAATTTATTACAGACTGGATTGTGACTGACAAATTCATTTCACGTGTGACCTAAACTGAATATAAATTCAACTCTTCTCAGGTAGGAAGCTGATGTATAAAATTGTTTCCAACTCATTTTCAGGGGATTTAGAGTCCACGTTTCCAGTGTTTTAATCTGGGATTTAAATCTGAAACCAGTTAGTAGAAGAGTTGGCCAAAACTAAGATAGACAGATAAAGCATAATTTTTTTTTCCCAAAGTAGGATCACTTCACAGAATGTTAGTGTTACCAGAATAGTGCTTTTGGTGGGAAAGACAAAATCCCTAGTTTCATTTTAGCATTGAAATACACAGATGTAATATTCTCAGAAATATGTCTCTATGTTATGCTCCTAAATATACACTAAAAATACAAAAGTGAAAATAAATATTACAGTGTTCACAATGTGGTCTTTTGTATGTTTTTGCTAGTGATGGTAGATATAACACAGTTTTAAAAGCTACTTTCCGTAAAATGGAATTCAGACTACTCTAATGGCATATGTTGGTCAACATCCTTTTTTGAAATAAATCCCTAAAAATTTACCACAGCCAGAAGGAAAGAGAATGGCTTTCTCAGATATTTTAATATGCTGAAATTAAGCAAAGCAAAAATTACATTTATGCTGTACTGTTAATAACTTTTAACAGTCATCAAAATCCTCTTTCTTAACAGAAATTAAGGATTTTCTAGCTTTAACGCTGGGTGAACAAAGACTTTCAAGAACATTTTCCTGCTGTTCTGTAGGTTTATTGTTTTAATAGATATTCTCATTGATCACTGTTTGTTTTATATTTTTTCATTTCATATTTAAAATTGACATATATTTGAATACTTAACATTATATGGTCAGTGGAGCTATTCATTTAATAGGTCAAATAATCATTGTATTTCACTAGGATGCTGGGGTTTAATTCATTTAACATTTTAATCTTCCATCAGTTTTTCCTTTAAGAGGATTTCAGTTCATATACAGGATTTGTATAAATCTGTGGAGCAAATTTATTCTTTAACAGTTTTATTCTTTCATCAGAAATTCATTTAAATGATTCTACCATATATCATATTCACTGCCATTGTGGCTTTAGGTCAGGCTGTAATCAATGCAAAAGCAATGAACTATTAAAAGAGAAAGGAAATATCTGAAATTGGAAAGGGTTCAAAAAATGTGCCATTGTAAGGCCATGACATTCCTTGGATATGATGGGGGTGGGGGATGGACCACTCATAAACCATTTTTGTCCAGAGCCTGGTATAGTTGCTAATTTCAGGTTCTGCTAAAGTCAGAATCTGTGCTAAGAGGGCCAAGTTTGAAAGGGCACATCAACACAAGAATCCCATATCAACGTATAAATAGGGTCCCCTCTATTTGAGACAAATCTAGAAATATCAAACCAGAAAAAATCATGGGAAATGCTTTATTCTTCTTCAGTTTGTTCATGCAAAGAATTTGGCAAATTCAGGATTTTGGTGTTTGCTTGTTCAGGATGTTTGTTTTGTTTGTTAATGTAGGCTGCTCTGTTGGTATGGGATGCACAGAGGAGTAACTGGAATATGTTCCTTTTCCTAGGTTCTTAGGTCAATTGTTAAAGGCCAAGCTTAACAGAAAAGAAAGAAGGTAAAACTAGTAGGGGTTTTCATGTACACAGGCATGAACAGAGAGAAGAGGATTTATGGGGAAAAGGAGAATGGTGTATACAGCGTAAATATGCTAAGATTTCCTACATACAGGAAAAAAGGTAGCAAAAAAATCAATTTCTGTATTTCTACATGTCACCTATTACCATTTAATACATGCAACATAAGGACAGACTTTAAAAAATATTAACCAAATTTAAGTAATGACTTAGCTAAGTTGTCACTCTGCAAGAGCTGCAGGGTGTGGGTTGATACCTCTGTCCAGATTCAGCCCCACAGCTGTCTGTTGGTTACCTTGCTGACAAAACCTTCCTGATCGTGTGTATGTGGAAGTCCAAGACAGTCCAAAATGCACCTGGCTGTGTGACAACTTCATTGGTATTAGCTGCAGGAGCTGATGGAACCCCTCATGATATATGGGGTAGCCTCTGGACCTCTGATAGTGCTGGTGCACTCAAACAGCCAACTTGCACAACCTCAAGTAAACAGAAGAAAATAGTGGTTTAAAACTGAGGATAGACAGGAAAAAATTGCAAAATAACTGAAGAAAATTCAGAATTTTTGAGAAATACGCTGGGGGGATAGAATCTGTAATATTTATGTGTATGTGAGAAAGACTGCATATCTTTATTCAATTAAATAATATCAGTAACATTAATGGAAAAGTATTGCCAAGAAAATAAATTTATCGTAACATCACTGTTTTTTAAAGGAAAAATATAAACCTGGATAATTTCTTTTAAGTGTGTGACACATACAGTATATCTTAGTCAATTTAAAAATTGTTCTTTTGCTAGAATTGCCAATAGTTGAAAGGAAGTTTGGAATATAAGTATCGTATCATTTCAGCACTGATGAGGAATGGTTGATTAGATAAATGAATAGATAAATGAAGGGTCTGTTGAACATGTACTGTGCTTCTGATTTTAATTCAGCAAATAACAAGCTATCAAAATCAATGATTTACATATAAAACTAAAATGCCATCTCAGAAATTACAATAGTTGCCCATAATTTTTCTCAGTTTTCACAGAGACCTTTTAGATGATATTGTGTAATTATTTCTTTTGTAATAACTTTTTAATCTCAAACATATAGTGGGGACCCAGGTTATGGCTGAGAGCACAACTCATTTAGGGTTATGGTTAAAAGTACAGTAAAGTTTTAGTATTAGAAGAGGCACAATGCCTAAATCTCCAGCAGTAGTGGGGCTGCAAAAGGGTTGACACAAAATACCCTGCACATTTTCTCTGCTGACAGTTTTTTCATTTGGGTGATGGTTTTTGAGTGTGGGCCAAGTCTCAGCCCATCCTGGTGGTTGGGGTTGAAGTTAGGAGAGAGACAGTTTGCACTTTCTTCACTCAACCTGATAATGGGTTTTTCATTTTCCTCTCTGCGAGAGCAGAGAGTATTTATAGGATATCCTTCCATCACACTTGAAGTTGCACCCTTAGAATGGTGTGATGACTTTGTACGCTAGAGATCTGGTGCCTTCAGCTTACTGCGGTCAATTTACTTTTGACAACCAAGAAATTTGATTTTTATAATGAGGTGTAAATCATGGGAAAGGGTTGTCTATAATGGACTTAGTAGAATTAGGAGCAAGAGTGCAGCAGTTTATATCAAGAGGACATTAAAATAGCTGCACAGTAAAGGACATAGTCTTCATGGAGAAGGAGAATTTGAAGAAATTTGGGACAGCAGGTAATAGTCACACAGCTTGGAGGTTCAAAAGCTGTTGTTGACTTGTTATGGTCCATTGTGGTTCTGGTATGGTACTTAGTTTGATATATAGGAATACCAGGATCCAGGAGGCTGGCTGAGAACAGAAAGAGGGAGTGAAGTGCAGCGTGCCCGAAACAGCTGCAGTGTCTCACTGCTCAGTACACTGAGCTGCATGTTTGTTCAATTAAATTATACCTTTAATTTAATTCAATTGAATGTGAGATGAATGAATTATAGATTGTTCTTGGTGAGGCTATAAATATGGGTTGATAGAACCCAGCACCACAAATAGGAAAAGCCTACAATAATGTGTTTGCGTGTTTACATATCACTCCCCTGTGGTGGACTAGCAAGCAGAAAGAAGTCTAAAACCACAGGGGGAAGGTTTAAATAGGATGATGCAGACATTAGTGAATGATTAACTGTAATTTCACAAAGTTGGAGGCTAAGCTGTTCATTTTGCAGAATCTCACAAATGTGTTTTGAACGATTAACTAAATTTGCTTGGCAAAAGTTTAATTAAGGCTGCCACTGATTAACAGCAATTATTTAACACGGTGTATAGGCTGGCTACTCACACGGTGTGGAGAGCACAGCAGTAATGATAGGAAGGTGTTCAGGGGTTCTTGGGACTGTCTGTGCTAGCTACCCCACCTCCAAGGGGCAGAGGGAATCAGACAACATTCCACAGCTCTACTGAAAGGCCCTGGGTAGCCCCTGGCAGAGTCTCCATTGAGCGCACAGACACAGGCAGAGTCCATTCACAGCCAGCTCTGTGCACCAGGGAGCAGAATCAGAGCCCTGTCCTCCCTGGTGAAATGATGGATGCTGCTCTCAACACTGTTAACATTCCTACAAAGCTGCAAAGCCAGACTGGGCTTGTGTTTGCAAGGAAACTCATGTCAAGGAATGAATGGATCTCTCTTGTGTTCTCCTTTTCTCCTTCTTCCAACAGCCCCACCCTCCCCTTCTTGTTGCTCCTCTTCTTTGTGAGAATGAATGTAATCAGTCCCTGGCTGGTTACATTAATATTTTCAAATGCTACTTACAGTCTTTTATGGGTAATACTATTTTGGTACAGTTAGACACACTCATGAGAACAAATGGTGTCTGTTTCACATAATGTATTTTTCTTTTCAAAATATGAAAAAAACCTAAAGTAGAGCTCTCAATAATAATAATTTATGACTAAGCTGATTAGGAAATAAGTGTTTCCTTGAAAGCATTTTGAGAGGAAGCACAAATATTCCTTTTAAAAGCACAGATTCTCTTCACAGGTTTATCACAACCTTCTTACTTGTCTCTTTAGTCAATTGTTAAACATTCTCTCAGCTTTTCATGACTGATATCCTGGTTCCACAATGAGATTCTGGTTGTCTGTATCTCAAGCCCCAGTGAAGAAGTGTTGATTGTCAGATAATGGCAGACCAGGTGAATCTGATGGCTGCTGGATACAGCTCTGCCTTCTAAATAGCTCCATGAATGTTACTATAAAATTAGGAAATATGATACACTTGGATGGTTGACACAGCAACATATAAGTTAAACACAATGTTCTTTATAATTAAGAAGACCTGTGCAATCCAGGCAGGATTTCAGTATCTTCCCAAGGCTTGACAAAGATATATATCTGTCTGTAATTGAAACGTCTGCTGCCTTCATGCCTAAATCATGCAGTTTACTTGTGTTCCATCCATTTGCTCCACAACTTAATGTGAATACTTCTTATTTTGGAGACACTTAAGTATTTCATTTATATCTCTCCTATATTGTGATGTTTGCAGGGTCACAGTGTTATTCAAGCAGTAACTTCACACCTTTCAGAAGTTCCAGCATTAACTTAATAGTGGTTTATATGAATGCTCAGTTCCAAAATATCTCAGTTACCTTGTTTACAATGATTTTCAAGCTCAGGCACAAATTCACTAAAAGGTGAACTCATGTCACTGTTCCATTAAGAAAGCCCTATGTCTTGCTCTATATTTGCACCTAAGACCTAAATTAATGTCTAGTATATCAAGTATGTATTTCTATTTTTCTATCAGCAAATTATAGAAACTAGCTAATTTTTAGCCTGCTTGCTTTCTGTTTGTAAACCTCTAAATTACTACTGCTTACAGCAGTACAACAAACAACATATAGTCAAGAATTATCATGGCCACAAAAAGTTTAAAAAAACCCCAAACAACTGGAAATTATGAATTATCTTTGGATCAGGTTATTAAGTGTGTTCCTATCAATTTACTTCTGTGCTTTGTTTGTCCTTTGAATAGTCATAAATAATTAGCTTATCTCCTTCTATCAGTGTCTAAAATAAAGGACTAATGATGTCAGGACAGCTTGCTTTGACATTTATGAAATATGCTATGATCTACCTGTAACTGATTGTAGGGGTAGCTGGAAGAGCATATTTTTAGATTGCTTCATTTTCTGTTATCAGAAATATGTCAGCCTTAGCTGGAAGGCTTAAGCTGTTCTGCTACTTCAAGGAGGCCTCTATGTATCATGCCCTTGGGAAGCATCTGTTGTTTAATTTTGTCAACCGAAGTTCAGGTTAAACTGCAGAAGATTAGCCAGGTCCTCCTCCTTTTTTGTTGCACCTGCTGTTCCCCAGAGCCCCTGGGGCACGGAGGAGGCCGAATGCTGTCCCTGGGGATCAGGGTGTGCAGGAGGGAGACCCTGGGGATCAGGGCTCTGGGGGAGGCAGAGCCTGGGGGCTGCTGTCAGGGTTCCAAAGGAAAGCATAGGGAGCGAGGAGTGGAGACAAGTAGGGGAGAAGACGTTGCCAGCAGGTCGCTCTATTTCTCAACCTTCTCAGGCTCAAAGTAACCCATTCTCTTGCCTCTTGAGACACCAGCTTTGAAGTGAGCTTTCCTTCCCTCCTGGAGGCAGGGTTTTAGACCCTGTCCCCGCTTCTCTACATGATCCCTGGGATTACTGTCTTTGTTGATAACATCACACCAGGTACCCAAAGGGGCAAAGTTAAGACCACATGAATGCTTTATATTCAGGTATTATTATTTTTTCAAGGGCTTTCTGAAGCTTCCATCTTTACAGTAGCATAGCTGTGCCACTTCACTATTATTTCAACAATATGCAATTATAGTTTAGCCACAATGGGTATTTTTTCAGCATTACCAAGCTGCTTTTGACTCCATGTGTCATTTCTCCCACTGGTAAGCACAAATCCAGGTTTGCCTACTCAGGTGCTCTTTGCTCACCACCCACCCCACCCCACCCCACTCTGGGTTGGGTGATGGAGATGGGGACCTGTTCCTCTGCAATCCCAGCAGCCAGCATATTTTCTAAAGAAAATAGAAAAAAAACCGAGGAGTTTCTTCTGGGCATCCACAAGGGGAAGTGGTTCTGTTTCAATGTCAGCAGGATACTCTCTGCAGAGCTGGATCAACTGCCCGCACAGGAAAATCTGTGGTCCCTTTTCTCCACACGGAATTAGGAGATTAAACTCAGGTTTGACAACTTTTAGTGTTAGAAGCAATTGACAGGTTTTAGAGAAAGTGCTGGATTGCCATAATCTAGTTGTAAGGTGACAGATGTTTGTTTAGCTGGGTTTAGGTCACCGGGTGGAACAGTCTCTATTCTTCAGGTTAGTCCCAGGATATAGGATAGGTAGTAAAATGATGTTTTGAAATTCAAAATTACAACGGGTTACAGAGGAACTCTTTCTTCTGTCAGAGTGTTTTGATGATTTGTGGCTGGCTGCTTTAAATGCTTCCCTGTGGCTGCAGATTCTTCAAAGTCTTTGCTGTTTCCTCTAAGTATAATCTCAGTTTTTTGAAGGTTTAACATGAACCAGCTGTTCCACAACCATATGGTGACCTGAGCAAGACACTGTACTGACTTAGATTTTTTCAGTTTTACTAAATGTGGGGTTTTATGTGGATACAGAAAAATGCAAGGTAGAGAAGTTTATAAAATATCTCTCCCTGCATTCACTTCTACTATTGGAGCAGCTGCTTATGCTCAGCCTCTTAACTGAGTCAGTCAATTTACTCCAATAGATACTAAATCAGTCCCTTTATCCTTAATGATTAGACAGCAGCAAAAGGCACATCTGATAAAACATGGAGAAATCCAAAACAAAACTTATACTTTCCTCACAGAGAAAGAAATGAGCCTTAACTGTGACTGAGCAGGTTAATGGCAAAACTGTAGCAAGTAAAATCATTCTGCAAAATGAAAGCAGGATCAAAGACACTAGACACCGGCAATAACATGTTTTAGGTACAACAAAGAGTGCCTCAAGCCATATTTCTCAGCTACTATTCCTGTCTTTTAACTAACAGCAGATTGCAATTGAGTTAAATCTTAACACTTCATATTGCAGATTTTCTCTAAACAAAGTATTTGTTTGGCTGAATTCTGTACTACAAGTAACCTTTATAAAAGGCTTACTTCACTGAACACTATCACCCATTTCTTAAATTCAACAATTTTATCTGACCCGACTTCCTTAAACATTTTACTTTTTCTTACAAAGATTAAAAAATACACTGTGGAGTAAAATTATCTCAGCTTTGAAAATATGAAATTGCATCTGAAGCAGTGTTTCAGTATGTAGTAATTTACTGTGGTAGCTCTAAAGCACAGATGGGAGAGTATAGAAAGAGGATTAAGCTGCTTTCTATGTCCTAAACTTTATCAGGGATAACACAGAAAACTGTGTCATCCATTACTGCCTGGGGAGTTCTTAAGTGTTAACAATTTATACAGCTGATACAGTAGAAAAGCTATGAAGTATTTTTTTTCATTAGCAATAACAGACTGCAACTAAAATGAAAGTCAAAGTTGCATTGCAAGAGTTTTGTTCACCTGCCAAACAGAGGGAATTAATTGCTTCACCTTACATCTAAGCCAAAGTCTAAATGCATGGACTCAAGGAAAGCACTGCTGAAAAATTTGTTATCTGGAGACTTTATTTCTGAAAAGGCTATTTTCACTACATTAAAAATAAAGAATAATGAGGCACTGGTTTTGATACTTAATGCTATTCAAGGTTTATGTTTATACACCATGCTTCACATCACATAACTGAAATGGTTTAGGATTTAGTTCAGAACCTATTAAAATCAGAAGAAATGCCCTCATTAACATTTAGCAGCCTTTGGATCAGACCTACCCAAAGATTCAGTTGATAATACCAATGCATGCAAGAGATTACAACCAAAGTCTTGTTATCCCTTGTAATTATATCTCCCTCATGTTTGTTTTCACTTGGATGCTTTGGCAATTTTTCTAGACACTTCTGTTTAATTGTGCACTTGAATTTAGCAGAATTTTTGACTGATTTTCAATGACTTTTGAGTTTCTACAAATCCAAAGTTGTAATGCTCAAGTGGCAAGTGTACTCTGGTTTTTCTGTAAAGATGCCATTGCAGAATAGTTCTTCATTTTGTAAATAGAAGCCCATTAATATAACATGTATTTTAATTTTAAAAAATTCTGTAGTTGCAGGTTTTCTAGATGTCATGAACCACTTTATGGAACCCAGTATGTGTTTATAAGCCTGTAGCACTGCCTGGGGTTCTCTGCCTCAAGAGTATGAATTTAATCCTGAAAGTGGTAAATTGATTAAAAATTCATTCCTTTACAACTTTCTGGCAAATTCAGTAGGATTTCTGCATGAAAGCCTGGACTGCTCAGGCAGCATTGAATCTCTTTTACATGGTACTTTTGTCTCAGTTTCCACTGAAAACTCTTGCTACAGATCTATTTCTCTTTTCCTTGTTTTTGTTCTATTAACGTCTGCTCCCAGTTTCTTTTGGTAGGCTGGACTTTATTTTATCCACTGCTACTACAAATTAGTACAAAATCTACAGGTAACAGGGAGATTTAGGATACCATTTGAAAACGGGAAAACATCTCTGGACTACTTAAGACCACAAAAGTAGACACATTGTACTGAGATGTTTGGTCAAGAGCAGATGAATATCCCATCTCCAGCAGTGACTGAAATTTTTATTAGTCATATTCAGAAACGTAATTCCAGCACTCATTTTGTTTCAAGTAAGATTCCTTGCATCCACTCAATCCAATTGGGATTTTCCAGCAAGGCACTGGTGACAAAATAGACCAACTTCCATGTGGTTAGTGCTATGCACAGCATAGCAAGCTACTAAAAATAAGCCCATTGCATTTGTCTTTGCCACTGTCTTTTTAAAAGGGCTCCTTCACACTCACTGTTTCTCTCCTGGAAATTCCTACAGACTGGAGGAAGGAATGCAGTGGTGAGCAGAGGGAGATGACAAAGTAAGATGCACGCCAGCCTTTGTTCCTCAGGAGGTCACACAGAAGTAATAAAGAAAACAAGACTGGCAATTGTACTACATATACTGCACAGTTTACAAACTAACTGCAGAATTAGACTGTTTCCAGTTTCATTCTGAGGATGAATTAGTATCTTTGCTGGATGCTCCGTACACAAATCTAGAACTCTGGTTTGTGGTTCAAATTTTGGTTTTCTACAGACTTCTTCTGTGAGCACACATAGAAAGTGCTCCAAAACATTCTATTTTACTTGCTGCAACAATTTTCATTTCTACTCCAGTGAAATCAATATTTAATATTTATTGGAGCTCTGACTGGGAAATCCACTTGTATCCTCTGTCAAGTGACTGCTCTGGCAACCAGGCCAAAGAGTCATGCACAAATACACATACACACCTCTCCTTAGCTTCACTGGTGTCTAAGTCTGCATAAAGCAGAACAGCTGATTCAAGGTTCTGGATAAGAATAAAGTCACCTGGTGTGGTGAGATCACACAGAAGAGAAAGAAAACAAAAAGAAAACTTGAACCCTAGGGAGAAAGGATTCTGTGACTGGTGGGTTGCAGCAGGAAGGACAAGTCCTGTCCACTCCTCTACCCTTATTCTCTACAAAGTTTCCTTGGGTAAGGTTGCTCTGAAGAAAGCAGACAGATCACATAAAATGTGGATCCTGATTTAGCTTAAATGTAGGGTAGCTGTCATGCTGCTAAATATTGTCAAGAAATCTACAGTGTCTGATTTTTTGCATGGACAGACTTTACATTTCTAAGTATCTTTAAGTATCTTAAGAGTGAGGAAGCAACTGAAACCACAGATTTGAAAATCAGGATTTGACTTCAGACATTCCCTCCTCAGTGACTGCTAGGTGACATGTATGTGATTTTGGGTTTTAGTAATATAGACAATAAACTCAACTGTATGACAACATTGGTGGAGTGTTACATTCCCTGCCATGAGGATGCTGAAAGGATAGCTGCTAAAGATTGTGAAGTTTTAGATGTGATACCACTGATGCCATGTGAGTGCTTGTGATGAGGGTGCCACCCTGAAGTCCCACCTACACATTATCCCGGGTGAAACTGTTTCTAGATGTTTGTAGCACTAAACCAATATGTGTATGATTCACTAAGCTATTCTTGATCGATATTTGGAGTTTATTTGTGAACATTTCTTTCCATACACAGAAAGCAGTGTTTTCCTTTTGGTGTTATTAGGGTAACAGGGTTTTGAACTACATGTGGATTCAATAGTTAGAGTAAATCTTGGCTGTCCCATGATTATCCAGGATTAAAAAAACAGTCATCTATTCTGATAAATCCCACTTTGAAGAATTTGAGTGAAATAAGAGTAGGGAGAGTTGCAAGGGAATGGGTCACTCTTTGATGTACAAGCTTTTGAACTGTAACTGTGCCTGTTGTCCATACCCTTTTTGCAGATTTCTGGATGCCAGTCTCTTCCTCAAGAACTGTCCCAATTGTTCCTTGCTCTCATAAGTTAAAAGTTAGTCTATCCAGATTGAAATTCCTATTCAAACAACAGAAATACTGCCTTGCGTTTTCCCTTGTCTCCCCTCTCAATCCATCTGTAATTCATTAGGATGATGTTAATTGTCCTGCTGAAAGACTCTGTTCTTAAAGTAGAACAACACTGAAATTTCCTCAGCAGGTTTTTTGTTGTATTGTTTTGGGGGCTTTTTTTTTTTTTTT
>WEIU01011440.1:4994-16056 GCA_013389925.1 Aegithalos caudatus | reverse complement strand
CCTGATTGCTAGTACTACCTTAGTGCAGAGTCCTGGTGTTTTCCAGATCATAATGATTAAAAGCTGATTTGTACTTAAAGTAAAATACAGTGGTATTTCAGGATTCTGTGACAAGAGTCATTCAGAAAAAGAAATCACTGGGAACTCAGTGACCATTTTGATCATAGTTTAATGTGAATGCCTATGTATTTGTACAAAGTTAACAATGGCTTTGTGGTACAATCTGTAACAGCTTGAAGATACTCATTTCAGAAGTTCTTTGGGAAAGAACTGTTCTATCAATATTTTATTGTTCCATTGGAGCAGCTTCTTGTTTTCTAAGTAGTTCACTTTTAAAGAACGTGTTGTATTAGTTGAGGAACCAACATTTAGATGAAATGTCAGGTAGATTGTGTGGGTGAGAGCAGGTCAAGTCCCAGTTTTCCTGTTAAACTCGGTGTGCAGCACCCAGGGTTTCTGTGGTAGAGGCAATGACTACTGTGATCGTGGGTGGTTCAGACAAGTGAAAGCTGGTGCCATGATAGTTTCTGTAATGAAATAATTGGTTCTGTTTAAAGATTGCTGCTAACAAGATAACTTCTGTTCTTTACAAGCTTTACACCAGAACCATTCTGTCCGCTATGGTAATCTCCTGCTCACCCAGCAAAACACCTCACAAGTTATCAACATCTAAAGATAATTTATAGGTCTTTAATGGGTTTCATAAAAGGAAGAGTCTTGTGCTGTCTGCCCTGTGCCTGTGACATGGGGCAGCTGCTTTCAATAATGACTGTCTAGCTTGGAAATGAGCTGGTTATTCAAGTATGCGCACTGGCCACTGTTACTCTGTCACCCTGTGACCAGGGAGAGGCTGGCTACAAAGGAGTTGTATCAATATCAGGGTACTTTTCCCTTCAAGAGAGTCAAATCATAAATAATGAATAGCAACAAAATAATTAGGATTCAAAGACAACTTTTAAAGGTGCTAGGGGAGACAGTTCCTTAGTAGATGCAAATAGCCGCCAAAGAATAGAAAGCATGGTTGATTTACATTGAGTGAACATCTGGAGTAACTGCTAAACCTGAAACCATGGAAGAGAAATTCAGACTACTGACAGACAGAACAAAAAGAGCTGTACAAAATAAATAATATTCTCATTGAAGTATTTGTCCCATGTAGACTGACTGACAAGATTTCAGACTGAAAAGAGTGTGTGTACATGTGTGCATGTGTGTGTATATGCATATACTGTTAAAATACACTGGTTTATAGCTCAGAAATTAGCTTTCTACCCTATACTGGAATACAGGGTTTGGAGTAATCTACAACCTGAGAGAATGATAATAATATTCTGTTTAACCAGACTTCTAGCTGATCCAAAGTGGTTGAACATCCAAGTGTTAAAGGAAAATCTGTCTGTACTGTTGAATGTTAATTTGGGTTTGCTTTCATACCTGTCCATAAAATTGAGACAGTTCTAGCATGAGAAATGTTATGAGCCAGGGTAGCCAGTGGTGATGTGGAGGCTGGAGACAGATAATAGTCACAAGATGGTTATGATGGGGTTTTGGAGGTTGAACTGGATTCTCCCTTTCCCAGTGAGGCAAACAGGAATCACTACAATCTGTCACCACCCAGATGTCCTCTGATCTCCTAGTATGAGTGCTCCAGCATGGGGTGTTTCCCCAGCAGTACTTGGTGTCCTGAGTTGACTTCAGGATGATTTGGTTTCTCAAGTGAGATTATTTTTCTCATCAAACTCATTGCCTTGTTCTCAAGAGATTTGCAGGAAAATTAGATCTGCCTTCAAAACCTTGTGTCCCCTTTCCAACTACAAAATGATCAACAGGACTAATGTCCCTTTTTTTTTTTTTCTTTTAGATATATTATGTTAAAAGGTCAACCTTAAGCCCTAAATTTGTACTGTCTTCTCCATCTCATGGTGCTTAGCATGTCAGAAAATTGAATCAGAACAATATGGGCAATATAGAGAGAGCATCCCAAAACAAGCACTTTTGTATGAATTGCAAGAAATTATGCTGCCAAACCACCTGTTTTGATACACTGCTTAATAAATGTCATAATCCTACAAATCTGATAAATTAAATATATTATTGAATGGTCAAATCCTTTAGTTAGGTAGAATATTTTTCCTGCATTATTTTCCTAAATTGGTTCTCCAATATCAAGGATATACACACTATGGTTAGCACCAATTCACCTGGAACAGTACCTGTTAAACCTATCCTGACTTACACTCACAACCCCTGCCCTTCAGTAATGTTTTCATGAGAAAGTATAGCAGAAACCCATGTAAGAAGGCCAGTAGAGATCACAGTGTTCTTCAGATCAGTTATTCAAATTGAGCACTTCTCTTAGGATTTAAGCCAAACAAGATTCCTTTCATTTGTCTATTTCATGTCTATTTCTTTCCCATATGGTGCCTGTCCAACTACCACTTCTGATAGTAAAATGTAAAGTTAAGTACTGAGTGAAAGTCTAATCCTCTTAGTGATTTTCAATAGCATTGGACTAGTTATGTTTTATTTTGATTGTTGGTTTAAAGATGTGCTAACAGCACAATGTGAAAAGTATTACATCTAATGTTATAAACTGAAAAAGCCCTTGACACTAAAAGCTAATGTTCCAATAGTGCAAAATGCAGAGAGAATAAGTATTAATAAAAGTGGTGTAGTGGGTAAATGATGAATTAGATGGAGCCTCTATGTTAAAGAAACCATAGAGTAAATAGGAAGATGCTAATGCTGCTATGACTAGTGGGACATGATGGTCCTTAGAAATGGACTGGATTCAAAAGTATGTTTTACCAAAGAAGGATTAGCTGAACATGGAAAAACCTTCCTCTATAGTGGAGTGTGATTAGAAGAGATCTAAGTGGTTGAATTTTATAGTGCTTCCCATGTAATCATCTCTATAGTCCTTGTTCCTTTTAGCTGGATTGGTATCATCCCACCACACACAGAATTCGTGATGTGGAAAATGACCTGACTGCATTACTAAATGCTCCTTCTACACCTTGTGATCAACCTAGTCTCTGCATGCCATGATGATAATAATATCATGCGAAGGAAAGAGCTACAGACAATTATTTACTTCTAGATCTGAACTAGGATATTTTGGATATTTTGTCCCAAAAAACTCCTGAAGCAAAAAGATTCAAAAAGCTTTTTTTATTCCATGTAGAATAAAGAAAATGTGCTAATTACTCCAGAATTAAGTTCATGTTTTATTCTGCTATTTTTCATTTTCCTCTGTGATGTTTGCTGTGCTCAAGATTACTAAAAGAATTAGCATATGAAAAGGCTTTACTGACTTGGCAGGTTTTGGTATAAAAGTAGACTTAACTGTAAAATAAAATAGAAGGGAGAAAGAAAATTTCAATTTCAGTTAAAGACTTTGAGTTGCCCTCAAACAAAGGCAATTACTACAAGGAAAAGATACTCTTATAAAGTATAAAACTATCAAGCAAAGAAAACAATTTTGAAAACTGAAGATGTATTTTCTCGGTTTTGGATGCTCTCCTCACTCCTATGCTTTCTTGTGTGAGTTTTCTTTCTTGCTCTTGCTTTCCTGGTTGTCCTCTCTCACATCCTCTCTGTCATGTGTTCTCACTCTTTCTTGTGTCTGTGCTCACATGAGCCCACAAAAGCCTCCCTTCCTCTCTTCTTTCTCCATCTTCTGTGCCCTTTCTTAGCTTTTTATTCTTCCCCCACTCTCTCCTTTCACTGTTCCTTGCCTACTCTTTTCTCTCCCTTTTTATCTTTCTCATGCTTCTCTTTCACACAAGTTCTCTTTATGTTTCTCCCTTACTTCAACAATGTCATGTATTATTCCCTATTGAGGGAGAAGTATATGGTTACATTTCACATTACAGAATCCTGGAAATATGTGACAAGGTTTTAAACTCAACTTTTTTGTCTAGAACATGTGATTCTGCTCTCTTACCCATTTTGTCTCTTTGTGCGACCTCACTCTCTTTTCTGCACCCTTATGTCCTTTCTCCCTTACTTAGTACTTCATGGCCACTCAATCTCATGCCCTGGTGCTCATTTTTTTCTGCCCTTTCTCCCTCTTTCCTGAGAGCTCAGTCAGAAGGATTCCTTGTCCACAATTTCTCATATATTCACTCTTTCTCACAAGTAGTCCTGCATTTTCTTATCCTCTTCCTCCCAGCCCCTCTTTCTTGTGGTTTTGCACTGCCTCCCCCTTCTCATGACCTCGCCCCTTCCCTCACAGCCTCATTCTCACTGTCTCTCCTGCATGCACACTCAATTCTGGTACATGCCTTCTCTTTCTTGAACAATCTGCCTTCTGCACACCATCTCTTCCTCACTCTTCTCTGTGCTATTCGCACTCCCTTCTTCTCAGGCCCTCACTCTTGATTCCTTGTGTTTGCTGGGTTTTTTTGCATGCCATATTTTCCCAGCACTCTCTATTTCTCACATTCTTTCTTCCTTGTTCTCACACTCTCTTTCTTGTCTTTCTCTCACATGTGCACTTTCTTGCAGCCTTTCTTGTGCCTGCTTGTGCTTCTTTGCACGCTTCCTTTCTCAAGCACTTGCCCTTTCTCATGATGGTGCTTTTCTTGCACCCTTGCTCTACCCTTTGTGATTTTCTTTGTGTGCTCTCCTGTTCTCTTGCCTTCAACCCTGCCCTTTCTTGCACTCACTCTTTCCTGTGCTCTCCTGCATTCAAAGGAGTGTTCTATCTTATGTGAGCACTCCCTCTGATGTGGGTTTTCTCTGTCTTGCAGTCACACTCCCTTTCTTTATCTTTTGAGTACTTCCTTTCTCACGTCTCACTCATCCTTGCATGCAGGGATACTTTCTCATGCTCTTTCCTTTTCTCACACCTTGGTTTCCCTTACATTCCCTTTCTTGTGCCCTCACACTCTTTCTCAGGACCTTGTGCTTAAACCTTTTCACACCTTGATGCTTGCTTCTTCACTCCATTTCTCTGCCCTTCTCCTTGTGCTTTCTCACTTTTTATTTCTTGGGCATTCCCTTCCTGGACTGCTCCCCCTTTCTTGTGGCATTGCTTCTCCTGTGACCTCCCTCTTTCCAGCACCCTCCTTGCACGTGCTGGCAGTTTCTCCTGCAACCATGCTCCCACACGCCATAGACTTTATTCCACGCTTCTGCTTTTCTTTCTTGTGGCCACCATTTCCCACACTGCTGTTTTTCTTGCTTTCTTGTCCATGTCCTCCCTTTCCCTCACCCTTACTCATTTCCCTGCACTTGATCTTTTTGGTGCCCTCCTTCTCTCACGTGCTCACTCTTTCTCATTCCCTGGCTCTTCACCTACACTTGCTGTTTCCCATGTGCTTACTCTCTACTTCACACACTCCTGTGCTTCCTCCTGCACTCACAACCTTTCCATTCCCTTATGTTCACTCTTCCTCAGGAAAACTTTACTTTTTATCCAATAACTGTGTCTCATGCTCTCTTTCTTGCCGTCTCCCACTCTCATTCACATCTCCTCTTGCTTTCACACATTCCCTCTCTCTCCCTTGCTACCTCATCTCTTTCTTTCTTTTCTCCACCTGCTCCCTGTTTTGTGTGCTGGCTCTTCCTTGTGTACTCACTTTTTCTTGTGTTCTTTCTCACAGCAGTCATACTTTCCCATGTGCTCCACTTGCATGCATCCTCTTCCTCACGCCCTTGTAATTCTTTGTGCACACCCTACTCCTTGTGGTCTCGCTCATTCACATGGACCTGCTGTTTTTTCTGCACACTTGCTTTTTCTAACTTGCTCACCCTTTCTCACACAAGATTTCTCTCTTTCTTGTTGGAGCTCTTTCTCATATTCTTCCTCTTTCAAGTACTAATTCTCACATGCTCCCTGTTATGCTCTCTCCCTTTCTCCAGGTTTCACCTCTTATCTTTTCCTTTCTCCTCCCTCTCTTACCCTTGCTCTTTTCCCCACTTCTTTCCTCTTCTCTTTCTGTATTCTTTTGGTATATTTTCTTACCCTTTTCTTCCCCCCACCACCACTTTCTCCTTTCATTGTTCCTTGTCCTATCTTTTCTCTTCCTTTTTAGCTCTCTCGTACTCTCTCTTTCACATGAGTTCTGTTTTATGCATCCATCTCTTCATTAAATACTCTCTTCACCAAAGATGTGTTTTATTCCCGATCGAGGGAGAAGTATATGGTTACATTTCACATTGCAGAACCCTGGAAGTGTGTAATAAGTTTTTAAACTCATAATTTTTTTTTTTTTTTTCTAGAAGTGCTCCATTCACAACTTCAGATGGGGGAGCTGAACCATCGTTATATGGCAAACTACTTACAGTGATAAAAAATAAATGCAGTAATAAAAAAAAAAATGCAGTTTCTGTCAAAAATCAGGCTCAGCTGGATGTTCAGCACTTCCATGTGTTTCATAAACTAGGCACCAATTTCCCAGGAAGCATTAACTCATTAGTTCCTAGAATAGGCTCAAGTATGTGATTTGAGTATTTTCAAGAAGTTTACCATTAAATATTTCTCCCAAAATATTTATTTTGTTTTATCAAGAATCTAGCAGACTGAGGCAAATTATTATCCATTGATAATCATTATGCTTGCAAAAATTAGTCATGTCTTTGAACTGCTGCTCCACCAGTCAAAAATATTGCCTGTAAAGCTTTATATATTAATAATGTAACTTCAAATATACATCTGTGTTTATCTTCTGTACTAAAGGAACAAATGCCTTTAAATAATAATATACTATGTTAATTTCAATGGTGTTGCTCTGCTGTAAGTCACACTGCTATAAATTTGATTTATTCCTTAATTAATGCAGTTAAAATTAGTAATCAAAATTCATTGGGAAAATATTCAGTGCAGATCAAAATGGCAACATATAAAATTTAGGATCATCAGTTAGAGTGTCTTTAGTTTTGCCCTCTGCTTTCACTTAACTCTTGAATTTTGAAATGTACATTTGTAATCCTAGTTGTGGGATAAATGTGAAAATGTTAGTTTCTATTAAAATGTTTATATTCTTGGTGGTAGGGTAAAAAAACCCCTTACATGTGCATTAAAATACAGAGTTCAAAAATTTGAATGCAAATTGAATTTTTAATTCTGGGCATTATCGTTATTTTGGAGGTCTAAACCATAACTGTCAAATTCTGGGAGCTGGCAGCCTTGCTTCTCTCTAATTCTAAATAATGGGGTTACCTTTATACATCAAATTAACTTTTTTTTCCTATATAGGAGTAGTAACTATAAAGCATTTCTATGGTTCACATAAAAGTTTTCATGGTATATGGTTTTCATAGTTTTCAAAGGAATTTTCATGTAGTGTTCAGTTGGAGATATACACCTGGTTTTACTCCTTCTGAGCAGATAAGATTCTTTTTTTACTCAGCTTTAACATGGCAATCTATGGTGTCTAAGTCATGATACTGTGAACTCCAGCATTTGGGTACTTACTAAAATCAACATCTATATGCCTTTTTAGAGAAAATAAATGAAGCAAGGATTTCAAAAGACAGGGGAAGTAAAACACACTGCATTATTCAAATCACACAAACATCTTCCTTTTAGAATTATTGTTAATTTAATATGTTTGCAAGGGTTCATCTCTGTTCAAATATCTTTTAGGAGGGCTCGATGGACAGCTTGTATGAGCCTGTCCCAGAACATCAGGAAGCCAAGGATACAACTACTCCTGAAAGCCAGGCTAGCACTCCAGTGGGCACACACATGAGCTGTGGGCCATCTGACAGGTCCATGTCTTTGGTAAGTTACATTTGATTGAAAAGTATGCAAAAACTTTTCAAAAAACTGTTGTTCTATACGTAGGCATGTGTGTGTTCTGCTGGTTTATCTGCCAGTCTGAACTCTTTAGGCTCTTTTTAGAGCCACTGTTCAAATCTCATCTCTGTAGCCAATGACCTGATTTCTGTCCAGCCGTAACAAGCACACTTGAAAAGCAGGTCATGAGTTTCTCTACAGTGAGCAGCAAAGGGCAATTAGTGTAGCTGCACTGGACAAGGGAATTTCTCTTGTAACAGTATATGAAAACTCTGGGTACAAATATTGACTATCAGTGTCTTTGGTTTACCTTTTGCATTTAAAATTACATTTAAAAATGCATTTCTAAAGAATGGGTTATATGAACTTTGTAACTGATAAACTGGAATAAACTTGACATTTTACAAGACCTCATTAGGCAAACATGTGAAGAAGGTTGCTTTCTGGGTTTTTTGGTTTTTTTCCCCTTCCTAAATGATGTTACCCTACTTAATCCTTTCTTATTTGTGTGTTATTGGTATAGTAGATGATGCTTTGACAAATACTTTAACATGGTATATTAAATGTCATAATCTTGTTCATTTCATAATCTCTGTTCTCTGCTTTGCAATGTGCCTTTGCTTATAATTACTGTTTCTATTTCAATGTATGATGCAGTCTGGTGATTGAATAAAGGGGAAAATGGGTGTTCATCATTCAGAGGAGACTGTCCTCCCTTCAGATATTGTGCCAAGTTTTACATGCACTCTGGGTTAGGTACCATGTACCTCTGAGACTGCTGGGCCTTTGGTGTTGCAATATCATACAGCAGGTTTGCACACAGAATTTGCTTGGAGAAAGTTCTGGAGCTGGTGGGACAGGAGAATGCCTGGGGAATTGTGGCATGCAGTTGTTAAATTGCTAAAGGATTGAAAACAACTTGTTCTCAGACCCATCTGCTGTAACCATCTCACTCTGTGTATGTCCCTCTCTTCCACATAATCACCTCAGGACTCTAAATAATGGTCCTGCTTTTGACAGTGTAGCAGTGCAGAGATATCAGGATGATTCCACATAGCATCAGAAGATCTGTGAGCCTGGGCTCTGAAATGTTTCTACATTATCATTTTCCTGCAAGAGGTGGGGATGCTCTCCTGAGTTTTTCCCCATTAGCAGGCTGTGGCCTTATCACTATAAGAACAAGCTACCTCTACAATGTTCCAGTTAAGAATGTATAATGGTGGTTGTGAAATATAGCTGTAACATCCTCCTAGCTTGACAGGAGTAGGTTCATTGTGGGAAGGATTAGTTATTTGTATTTGTATACCATGTGGCATTCCACATACCCAAAGATGAACATTACAGTACAGTTTCTACATCCATTCAGTCTTTTCCTTCTTTGCCATGACTCCAAACCAATCTAATATTCAATGACTGCTACAGTAATATTTCCTTGGCCAATGGATGTTCCGCTGTTAGAAGCAATATTTAGACAAAGTAAAATGAAAAAGGAAGATTTGTTTTTTGCTTTGAACCCAGAATAGGACATATGATATCCTAATGGACTTTGCAATATAAAACTAACAGAAATTGCCCTTTATTTTCTCAAGGTATGGTAAAGACACACCCATAGCACTGTGCTCTGCTATGGTTTTCACAATGTGTAAAACTAAGACTTAAAACTGCAGTGGTTGTTTACTTCAGGCTGTTTCTTGCTTTTTTCTTGTTTTATTCTGCTTCTTATTTGGCAGCATCTTCAGACTTTTCATTGTATTGGTTTAGAGTTAGGCTTCATCAATTATTTGGCTAAAGAAAAATAATCAACCTATCCAGTAAAGAAATTTATTTTCCTTGAGACAGTCTACAGAAGCAGATTTGTTACTAGTGTAGGATTAGAAAATCCCATACATTAATTTGATCAAAATTTAGCAAAACATCTTTCACAGTGCTCAGTGTTTTGTGGGATAGCATTGCTTAGTCCATGAAGATACATGTATAACACTGAATAGAAGAATCCAGCTCTTTGGTTTCTGCTACCTCTTATCATATATTTTTTGTTTTCTTAAAGGAGATATTATGGTGATGGCACATTTGTTCATCATTAAATATAAAGTTCATCATCAATAAAAACAACACTATATTGGGTAGGGGCACACTTGGATCACTGGCTATTAACAAGAAGCTTTCCCAAGTCTGGCCCTGGGTTTTATTTTCTGGTTTAAGAGAAAATAAAAGAGTTAAGCTCAGCACTTAACTAAAAATAATGACTGGATGCTGTGTCACTGTGCTGGCTGTAGAATCAACACGATTATTTATAAAATACTTTCTAGAAATGGAAAATAAGATTAGTGATGAGGTGTCAGCAGTAAGACCTGTGGAAAAATGTGGCTAAGGCCAGAGGCCTGTGTGTAATCTTATCTGCTATTTCTGGCCTGTGAGTTAGCCATTAAGCTTATTAACCGAGCCCATTTGTACTTCTCTGCCATTTTTAATTCCGTCACTCAGTTCCAGGCTGCGGGGTAGCCCCCACAGCATGATAAATTCAGGACATAACTGGCTCCATTTAGCGATCCATCATTACCCAGTAATGCACCTATATAGGTGCACTGCTAAGTAGGTATGGACTCGAGTGAATGTTTAAATTGTTGGCTGAAGTATAGCAGGTTCCACAGAGATGTTAAATCTCCAAAGGGTGGAGCAGCCTGGCACAGCACTCTTCCTCCTCAGGAGGCTTTGCCCTTTCCTTTTTCCTATATAACTTCAAAATCAACAAGGTAGGCAGCCAGGATCAGCTCCCCTCACATTTAAAAAGGTGGCTGGGGGTAGAGAAAATTATTCCTTGTAATGCAACAAGGTAGTGGACTTGCAGTGGACTTGTCTGTTGTGGTTTGTCCTAATAATCACGGCTGGGCCATGAAGTTCTTCTGGAGATGTGGGAAATACAGGGTAGTGTGGTCACTGAAGCTGTACAGGACATCATTCACTGAACATAGTCTTTGGACATTCATTTTTGAACCNTCAGTATTAAAAACATTTTCATGTATATCCTGTCAGACTGCAGTCACCAAATGTCGTAAGATCCACATATTTTTGAACTGCTGACCGTGATATGATTGACTACCCTGTATATCAGAAGAGTGCCAAAACAGTTATCAGTCATTCTAAGCTGTTGTCAGAAATATCAAAATCAGTTGTGATACCTGCTTTAATCTTCAGTGTTATAATTGGCCTGTGATCCCAGTGAGGGCAAGAAAAGAGCTGGTTATCTGAAATGGTCATTTTCCTGTTTGCAAATCTTAACACACACAGGGGCTCTAGCTTTTCTTAGCCAGCTTG
>WEIU01011439.1:30517-47769 GCA_013389925.1 Aegithalos caudatus | reverse complement strand
TTTTTTTTTTTTTAATATTTGTATCCCATGTCAAGGCTAACAGTAAAACCATCATGCAGATGGAAGAGAACAATTTGTGATGTTAGGTATTCATTAAGCAAATCATTCAAAGCCAGGAAATAAGCTTTATAATGTGGAACCTAAATACCTAAAATAGTCCTTTCACTAAAGATAATAATGAGAATTGCTTGCTCCTCATAGACAAAATGATGTTATACCAGTGTGGTAGAACATTGCTGACATAAGCAAAACTAGATTAAGAGATTGTAAATGAGAAAAAAAAAAAAAAAAAATCTTGAAATAAGGTATATTTTCCTAGCTGTGATGGTAATTAAACACTGGAAAAACTTCCACAGCAGGCAGTAGACTAATTGGTGCCTACAGTATTTAAAATGATCTGAGCTGTCTTTAAACATAACAATTTCCTCAAGCCTTTCAGATAAACATTATGTATGACATGAACTTGAAAAGAAAGTGCTGGAGCTGAGAATGAGCTAGAATGGCCATCTCTGTCACTGAAATTTGTGACAGTATAAGGCCGTTGTTCATGTTTTTCTTACTCGCATTTGAGGAGATCAAGATAGTAAGTCTTGTCCTTAATATTAACAGATCTATGAAAGAGAATGACTACAAGTTAATTTCAAATAATATGTTTTGAGGTTATGTTCTCCCATCCTATCTTCTCCCTTCAGGCTTGAAAAGTGACACAGTAAATTTTCATATTTTTCAGCTCTCTACTATGAATATAGGATGTAGGTTATATAATGTGACATAGACAAAGAGCAAACCTTTTCCCTTAGGAGTACACAGACTCTTCTCTGGACACTGTCTAGATAGAGATCTTGCCCACCAGCTCCAGCACACACACATACATTTTGAGTTGGAAAAATACTTTTTTCAGATGCAAATCAAAAAGGACTTTGAGAAAAGTGTTCATCTTATGCATGGAGGTACAGCTTATCCAATAGAATAACAAAGGCATTCATATCATAATCCTGGTATGCTTTATGTAATCAAAAATTCTTCTCCTTTTATAAGTCTCCAACACTGAAACCAAGATAACGATATTTTTGTTTTTCATGTTCCCTTCCTGAGACACAAAGTCTACTCCCCTCACAACTGAAAGGCTATTCTACTAATAAAGTACTGTTGTTTTGTAGAATATTTAGGTGAAAATTCATGAAAAGGGTCATAGAAGAACCAAATGGAATTATTTTTCTATCACATCACACCTGGGAAAATGTTGAAAAAAAATTTTTTTTTTCAGTTAGGTTCTTAAAAATGTGTAATCATATAAATTATGTGAACTCATGTGCCATTTGCATACATAACGGAAGATAATCTTACATTTAAATGCTTAGGTGGGTAAGAATTAATTTAAAAATACTGTGAAAATTAAGAATTGATTTAGTGGACTGGCAGAATACTACAAATATTTTCAATAATGTTTTGCATCATTTAAGTTTGGATTGTTCCATTTGAAACATCTCCAGAAATCCATAAAGCCACTATTTAAAAGACATAGCAATATGAATATACTCTGATTGTGTTACAGTTCTTGAGATTAATTAGGCCTGTTTTAGGAGAATTTTTTTATACATGAACCAAAAAAAAAATGAGTATAGTCTACACGTTTCCTCTGTAATAGAGGAAAAGGACCAAAAGGTTCCCCCTGGATTTTTCCTGGAATAAAAAATAATCTGGACTGCATAATTTAGTGGAGAAATGGCCCATTCTTTTGGGAAGAACTCACTCATTTTCCTTAATAGAGTACTTATATAAGCATACAATTGCAAAATTGCATACTTTATAAATGTGTGTAAATGAATAATCAAAATCAGATGAATAAATAAATAAATAAAGTCAAAATAACCCAAAAAAGAGAGGATTTAAAAGGACTAGAAATCTTAAGCAAATAGTTGCTAAAAGATTGCTCTCTAAACAACAGATGTGATTTTCTAACATCTTCTACTAAAATTCAAAGCAGAAATATTTTAATCAATCATCATGCTTTCAGGGACTACAGCAAAGAGTTTCTCCAAATTCGTTTAGAATATAACTGTGATCACCGTTGGCTGTTGCCAAAGAATTTTTAAGGGTTCAGAGAACCAAAGGTACAATTTCTTTCAAGATAAAAGAAAAATAGGAGAAAGTAATAACACAAAAGGTATTGCAGATTCTCTGCATAGGTTTTTATTCTAAAGACAGTGACTACCTGCTATGTTTTCAAGCAAATATTGTCAACAAAGCTTTTAGTAAAACTGAAACAGCACAAAAATTAGTGCTACAATAAACATATATTTATAATTGAATATTCTCTAAGATGTTCTTTATATTTTCAATTCATTTGATAAATTTAGTCTTCATTGTCTCTAAATGCTCATAAAATTGAATTATACAAGAGTATGCATTCATAGAGGGCCATATAAATTCACATATGAGAGTACCTTTGCTGGGAAAATAAATATAGGAAATAAAGGAAGTCTTGCAATAGGGTTAATAGGAACATTCATTCAACTCCAATTATGCCAACCCTTTCCATTCCCATGCATTTGCCTCCTGTCTCATGTTCCCAGGTTACCATGTGCCTGAAGGAGCTCTCTCTGTGTCTTGCACTGACTCCACAGCTGGCCGTGCTACCCAGGTGCCTGCTGGGACAAAGGTGGCAGATGTTCTGACAATGATCTGCAGGAAGTTCCATTTCTATCCCCAGTGCAACTTGACAGAGACTGAGACTTTGATTTTTTTTTTTTATTTTTTTTTTTTCCCAGTCTTTACAGAGTTCTTTGGTTTTGTTCCTTGAACTAGTTTTGAGCAGGTGTGGGGAGAGAGAGCAGCTCTGAGATTTTTTTCACAAAGGGCAGTGACACAGAGGAGTTACAGCAAAGTGAAATGGAGGTGAGCAGGTGGGTTTGAGTGAGCTGAACTGCTTCCTGCTCTAGGTACATATCTCCCTGCTGCTGTTGCTTTAATGTCCTAAGAAAATATTGGTGATGAGAACTTACCTGTTTTAGATTCCAATGTGTACAAATATTCAGATTCAATATTGTTTTTCCATAGGCAGACAAATTAGGACGAAATACAGACATCTACTTTTAGAGAAAGGATCTATAGTTGGAGATATACCTTTTTCTCAAAGGAACTATTAGCTAGGTACCCTAAAGAGTGTTCTTCTTATGTAATACGAACTGATAGTAAAGGATTATCACATACATATCTGAAATATCAGGAAAAATATTGAAAGCACTATGATATTGAAAGTTTTCCACTCAGAAAAGCAGAAACGTGATTCAAAGATTCTTGAACTCCCTACATTTTTTCTTCCAGGATGAAAGGTTTTTTTGTGGATAATGAAATACATTTATCTGTATCACCTACAAGCAGAACATCCCATATATTGAAGTGAGATATGTATATCACACAGGCCTTTGGAAAAAGAAAAATAATTTTTTTCCCCTGCGAGCAAAGTAATTTGATTCAAATTTTTTCACTAAAATCACAGGAGTGATGAGAGAGGAATTTACTTACTTTAAATATATTTCAAGTCTTAGGTTTTAACTTTTTTTTTTCTTGGCAAGGAAAAGGAGAGGAGGTATGATCTCTTATTTGAAAAGTAGATTTTTTTTTGTTTGTTTCTCATCAGTAAACATTTCATTTGATTTTTTTGGCTATGCTGTTACCACATCATCTGCTGAGGTAAATGTTAGGTACTCCAGAAAATTATGGCCTTTAAGAAAGATAAAAATATCTCTAGCACTTTTATCTCAGAGAAATAGCACTTTTATCTCAGAAAAAATTAGTGTTTGTAATAAGGATTCATTCTGAATTTTGTTGATCGTTTCCACTGCATGGAAAGTATGCATAGTATTTGCATTTTCATTGGCTTTTTCTGAGAGCTTTTTCCTTGTGAATATATTCATATTCTGAACACTAGTGTTATATTTCAGAGTAATATGTATAGCGGAACTGCCTCCACATACAAGTGTCTGCACTTATTTCTTCTGTTTTTCATGTTTTAACAAGAGAGTGAAAACAAAACAAAATGTCATACATTTATATATTTGATAATTTTCTGTCTTATTTTTATATATAAAGTGGACTTTTATAACTAGATACTGAATAGGTCAGGCCTCAGTAACTTTTTTATCTGTCTGGCAACCTTGATATCCTTTATTCTGTTGATTAGCAATGTTTTATTTTTATTTTATTTTCTTGTATTACTTGCAGTGGACTTCACTGGACTGACTACTGCATCCATTCTTTGTGTCACTTACTGATTGTGAAATAAGGCAACGATGCTAGTGGGATTCACCTGATGATAGTCTAATTATCTACAAGATACATGTCTACAGATAAATAATAATTTAGGTTATGCTTTTTGTAAGTGAAGAGAAATATAGCCCTCTTAGCCAATCTGGTTTAAAAGTTAGCCCATTGACAATATGAACATGCCTTTCATGGAAGTAACTTGGCTGGACAGCTTCCAAATAAGGAACATTAAAGAATATTGTTTATCAAACAGAAATGCATGTGGATTTGTTAGATTTCAGCCTAACCAAGTGTTAATCTAGACAGGAATGAGGAAATATGAAAATCAGAAACGAGGGATGTTGGGGGTTAGATTTGTTTCCTTTGTGTTTGTGGAATTTTTTCCGTTAGGTTGCTAGGGAACTAATTCCTAGGTGCTTATGGGTGCTTGACCAAAACAAAAAGATGGCCAAACACGAGTTTTGGGGCTGATATTTTCTGATAATGGGCCACTAGGGCTCACCAATGACATGACACAACAATCATCCCATTGTGAGATGCACTGGCCTGTGAGGGGTGCTCCAAGCATTCCTACCTAGGTAAAAGGGAGATGCGGGAACACCAGCTCATCCTGTTTTCCACTGGATTCCCAGAGGAGGACTGGACCCATCTCGGTACCACTGGACTTTCTACAGGACCATCTCTACTCCACAGGACTGCATCTGTTATTCCAGGAGGATTCATCTGGACTGCTTCTAACACCCTGACCAACAGGGTGTCAGGTCACATCCTGAGTCTATTACAGTTTTTTAGGGTTTTTTGTTTGTTTTATTTGCATATCTTTTTGTACTACTACATTTGTATTTTTAATATTCCTAGTAAAGGACTTTTACTCCTATTCCTAAAACTTTGCCTGAAAGTCCCTAATTGAAAAATTATAATAATCTGAGGGAGGATGTTTACATATTCTATTCAAAGGGAGATTCCAATTTTTTGCTGGCAGATACCTGTCTTTCAAAACCAGGACAAGGGACCAGCTTAGGAGATATCTATCTTCTATACATCAACAGTTAGGTGAAGTGAATTCCATTCTATATCAATCAGTTCATGACAGGTGCTCACTACTTAATTTCCTCACTGCCTGACAAGCCTTCATTGCACTTAGGTTATGAGAAGCATTCCTCAGTGTAAATTCCTTGAAGATCTCCCACTAGACTAGCAAGCCTGTTTCCAAATATACCCCACCTTGTCAGATGCATTGGTCCTTGTCCAACAGTGCTTGTCAAACTCAGAGTCCCATATAAAAGACAAAGTCCAGTTTGAAACAGGACCCGTGCAGAACTAATTAATCCACTGGACACATTAGTTCCTTCTTTCCCTGTCATAACATTTTTGACATATAACACAGAGCTGCCACTCCTCAGTCCAAAAGCTATGAAATCACTCTTGATGACAACTGATGTCTTCTCCAACAGTACAACAGGTGCACATCACAGGTGAGCAGCAAGGGGCAATGCTTCTAGAGACAGATCTTGACTCTTCATGCAACATCCTAGGTCTGAGCTCCCCATAAGCATCTGATCTCCCAAAACAATTAGACAAGTTGGTGTCTAGTTTGCTTTATTCCTGGAGGAGGGTCCCAGTGAGTTTCATCTGGATTTTTCTCTTTATATGGTCACTTGGTTGAGGTTTTTCTGACTCTGATGTCTGCTGTGAAAGGTCTTGTCTACAACCACCAATTTCTATTGCACTGCAAGTCCTGAAGCATAGAGCTGCAACTAGAAAAGGATCCTTCATGCTCCTAAAAGTATCAAGTTTCCAGACAACTCTACACTGGCAGTCTGTATCCACTGCTATCTTTGGAAAAATTATTTTGTGCATCCCTCCTTCTTTATTCCACGGATTCAGGATCCTGCCCCAGCTGACTCTGGGGTGAGGAGATGAAGAGGTGAAGACCCTATAATTTTTTTTTTTAGTCCTCCCAGTTGGTGTATGATCTGTACATCTCTTCTTCCAGATACCCCTCATGGAAATTCATATGTTGCGAGAGCACACCCGCCTTGTGTGGGGCTGTTCAGCACCAGGAACACAAGATTTGCAATAGCATATTCTCTCTGGATCTCTATCTGGGTCAAGTCCTCTGACAGATCAAGGTAGATTTTTTGCCCAGAGATTATGCTCTGAATAACTTTGACATGACCTTTACATGACCTCACACAGTCTTGAGCAGAGTGTCTGGGCTTCTCTCCACCCCTGTTGAGCTAACTATTGCAAGAATGACAGTGTGCTTTAGCTGCCTTTGCTGTCCTTTGCGCTCTTATAAAAAGATTGTGACTGCTGATAGCAACCCCACTGTGCAAAAAAAATTGGTTGTCACACTATAGCTTTCTGAAATCCTTTCCTCCAAGGGAAATTGCTACAACTTCTCCAGTAAGATTGGCACCTCTTGTATTTCAAAATAATTGTGATAGAAAATGGTTCTCCCAGCTGTGAGCAATATCATAAGTTTAAATTAAATATTTTATACAAAGCAAACTTGCAAGTGATATTCCTTAAGAGAGAATAATAATAGTATGGATAATAAGCAATAAGATTTATTTTAAAGCTATGTTTCTGGGTGATATGGTTTAGGAGTTAAAGTGGTAGTACTAGGTTGACAGTTGGACTTGATAAACTTAAAGGTCTCTTCCTACTCTATGATTCTATGAAAAAAAAAATGTATCATATTTTGAAACTTTCTGACATCTTAGTATCATGCTTTTGAGATGCCCTTAGTGACAATTCAACTAAAATACATTTTTGTTTACCTAAAAGAGATTTTGTTTGCCTAAAAATTTAAAACAAAACAAAACAAAACAAAAAACAAAAAACAAAAAACAAAAAACAAAAAACCAAACAAACAAAAAAAAAACAACAAAAAAAACCCAAAACACCACTTCTCTTTGCTTGTAGTTTCTTAATGTTACACCAATTCATGCCTGAAGTGGTTGGGGAGTTTTAGTAATAATATTCTTTATGAGGTTTGTGTCTCTGTCTTATATTTATCTTTTTCTGTGTCACTTTTTATTGCCTTTGAAGTAAAATGATTTTTGACCTGATTACTTTAATGAAACAGATGCTTTCACAATCTGCACATTTTAGAAGAGATTTTTCAATTTTAGATACCTTAATTGCCATAAGGTATTAGTGTACCTTCTAAAACTCTTAACCAGTCATCATAAGAACATTTGATACTATCTGTTCAATGATATTGTACCCAAAGCCCAAAATGGTTGACAAGAAATGTGAAGCAGATGGCAAGTTGTGGGGTGATGAGGATGAAGAAGTCTAATGGGCTTGGAAAATATTTAGAAAACCCATACAATTTTCATGTAAGAAGAAAAAATATTGGTGAACTAGAAAGTCACAGTTTACACTTCAGTTTTCCCAGCTGTAAGGTGTTTCTACAAAATTGTATTTTCTCACATAGCAAGAATAGGAGTCATTTCCTTGTTTAAAAAAAAAAAAAAATAAAAAAAAAAAAAAAAAGGAAAAAGCTAAATGACATCACAAAATTTTTGCTTGTCTTACTAGTACTTAAAAATTAAATTTTCCATGAAGTTAATGAATATACATTCTAATGAGTATTAGAAAAAATACAAAAGAGAATATGAAGCAATTCAATATTTAAAGAACAGCATAGCTGAAACACATCATATAAAAGATATCAATTATTATTAAAAGTAAATTCTGTGACTTTTAAATAATCTATTGGTATAATATTTTTCACTGTTGTTTTGAATTTGTAGTTCCATTTAGTTAACAGAGCTCGTGGTAACTTACATAGAAAGTTCATGGACCCAAAAAGAGAAAAGACAGAAAATATTTATTAATGAAATTTGTGCAGTCAAACCCCAGAGGCTGCCACATATCATGTGGTAGCTTTTTCACTTACTAAAAATTACCAAATAAATCAAAAGATATTCCTGGCTATGTTTTTCTGTAGGACATACAAGGATGAATTTCAATTATTCCAATTAAGGGGAAAATTAATATCAGCTAAATGTTATAACACAGTAATAGAAGGTGGAAATGGTCTTTTTGTCATCACTAAAAGCAGTAACAACTCCAAAGAAAAACACATTTCAAAAGCTAGTTATTTGATTTTGAAGAGAAGAGCTGTTTACCTGCTATTCCTGCTTCACAAATGAAATAGATCTTACTAAGTCAGAATGCGGCACAGTTTCATGCTGTAGACTGCACCATAAACAGACCAATATGCTTAAAAACCACACAAAGAACAGTGTAATAAAACAATTTCTTACAAATGTAGGATCCAAAGCTCTCAAATACTCCAAAAAATATTCAGAACATTATACCCCACTGAAAAACATAACTATATAGAATTCGCTACTATCTTTTAAGCTGCTTTATATTTCATGAGTGATAACAAGTAGATTGAAAGCTGAAAATCCAAGGACACTCCTGATAATTTTTGTTCTCACAGTTCTATAATTTTTAGGCTCCTGTATGTAGGAGACATGCAGACTGGGACAGTGACAGGATGGTCTGAGGGGAAATGTGGGTACTGTGTTCTATTCAGCAACAACTAACATATTTTAGGAAAATTAAATAGTGTTTAGATAATAGCAGAATCCTGAAACAATTCAGTAGATCCAAAAATATTGGCACTTTTAAGGGAGTGAGGCCAGAGTGAGAATGTTCTTTTTCCGATTACTCAAAAAACCAAGAAAAAGGAAGTAAGCCCTTGAGAATATCAGGTTATTTCTTGAGGATTAACAGAAGCAAGGAACTGCACTAACCACAGGAAACATTAAACAAGCATCCACCAACACATATCCAATTGTTTGTGACTGGTCAGAAAATGTGGATGGAATGGATTTGGTAACACATAGGGGTAGCAATTAAATTGAATCAGCTCCAAGGACCACCTCTCCTCTCAAAAATGTAGAAAGATGAGATTTGTATGCAATGAATCAGTCATTACTTAATGTCTTCAAATTATGTATACAGCAGCAGAAAAGGAGTTTACAATGTTAAGCATGGTTGGGATCCACTTCAAGTAGCATGCTGAAACAAATATTATCTCTCAACTCTGCCTCAAAAATGTGTATTTGAAATTGACATCTTTCATAGGATATCATATTTCTGTGAAACTCATTTTAAAGATTGACACTAATTTGAATCCTTATCTATTAAAAAATTATCCTCTTAAAAACACGGATGAAGAATAAGATAGACTTGTGAACTTTACACAATTTCTTGATGATCCAGAATATGCAGTCAAATGGGGATATCAGATTTAGTTCCACTACAGGAAATTTGAATTCACACTCCCAAAAAGAAGAGGAAGAGCTGAACCATCAGCCCAATATCCATTCTGAGCACACCTTTTTCTATAGTCTGCACTTTGATATTTATAAAAGTTCGTAAGTAAACTAAGTTTCATCTCCACTTCTTTAATGAAAACATAACTATCTTTTCAGCCTAATGTTTTTTGCATACTATTGTGGATAATTAGCTTTTTACAATCCTCAGGCTTTTTAAAGCTGTTAAAGTTTCCATTACTATGTCTGGCTAGAACAGAAGACTGGCCTTACTTGTCTTCAACATAGTACATGGATATGTCTGAGTAGTCTGTAAAATGATTTTTGTTTTGACACAGTGAATTTCAAGTTTTCAACACTATAATATTTCTCTTACTTATTAAGAATGAAAAAAGCAGTTAATATTTTTACCTTAGGAAAAGGAAGGAAAAAAAAACATTCTAAATAAGAAGGGTATTTGCTGATGGACTGAAGGAAACAATTTTCATGAATTTTTTTTTTTTTAATTTATGTATTGATAGGCCTGGAAAAGAAGTAACACCAGAGAATGCATCTGTCTCTGTGTGTTCTGGTTTTGGCTGGGGTTGTTAAATTTCTTCACATTAGCTGGTACGGGGCTGTGTTTTGCATTTGTTATAAATATGTTGTTGATAACACAGTGTTATGGGATTGTTTTCATTATTGCTGAGCAAAATTTACACAGCCTCAAAGTCTTTTCCTCGTCCCACTCCAGCAACGAGGCTGCGCAAGAAGTTATGAGGGAAAACACCTGGGGCAGCTGACCCAGCTGACCCAGGAGATATTCCAGACTGTATGATGTCATGCTCAGAATATAAATTTGGGGAAAGAAGAAGGGATAGGAGGTGGGGGTACATTTGGAGCATTGGCATTTGTCTGCCTGAGTCATTGTTATGTGTGATGGATCCCTGCTTTCATGGACATGGTTGAACACTGATCTGCTGATGGGAATTAGTGCATGAATTCCTTATTTTGCTTGCATATCCAGCTTTTCCTTTACCTTTTAAACTGTTCTTATCTCAATTCTCAAGTGTTCTCATTTTTATTATTCTGACTCTCTTCTCCATCCTCTGCAGGAATTGAGTCATTTTTTGGTGTCAAGCTATTTGCTAAGATTAAACCATGACATTGTGGGAAACAAAAGAAATAAAAACTCTGGAGCCTATAGAAGGCAGAAGAACTAGAGAATGTCAAAAACCTTGTAAGTCAAACTTGACTGAATAATATAGTTTCCAAAAAGGCTGCCTCTATTACTCTTTCCTTTCAGTTTTTCCCACAGTGTAGCAATAACCATCATTCAAGTGCCAAATATAATGTGTCTACTGAAATTATAATGTAGGAATTATGCACAATAGGGATTCACAGCCTATTCTATTATGATGTTTTACTGCTTCTATGAACATAAAAGACATTAAATTCAGTTGTAGAGAGAATATATCCACCCAAAATTCCTCAGAGGAATTTATACACTGAGAAAGTCATCATTCTAGGAAGAAACTCTTTGAACTGAGGAGGTGACAACTGTTGTATGTCCAAGTTTTCTTGGAAAGAAACAGTATCACCAAAATTCTGGGAAAGATGTAATATTCCATGGTGCTGTATCAAGCATTAAAACTTTGATCACCTTAACACTCTTTAATGTACATCTGTTCTATCAAATGCCAGGTGTTAGGTAGTTTACCCCAAACCCCTACATCTTGAATTACTAAGCCAAATGAATTCAGAGTATTTATACAAAAATTATATTTAAATAATCCCATCACACATTAGAACTCCCCCATGAAAATAATGGGCTATCCTTGATCTATGACAAAAGACAGAGGAAAAAAAAAGTTCAGTTTCTATTCCTCGTCATATGTACTATGAATACTATATTTTATTCTACTCAATTCTTCTCCAAACAATAGGCCCCATAATTCTCAAAAAACTTAGTATCCCCCTGAAAAAGAAAATAAGAAATATATGACTTGGCTTTGGTGGCAGTAAAGGAATCATTGCTTAGGCATTTTGGCAGGCATAATGATAATGACCATAGTGCATCTGGATACAGGTCAGCAAAGCTGGGACTTACTTTGAAAAACAGCAACTGGACCCAAGTCAGCTCTAAGGCCAGGTCTTCTGGTCACTCTTACAGGGCTGAAGATGATGTGAAAAAGCAATTAACTTTCTAAATCTATGAAGTTTTGTGCTTGTTTCTTCCCGTACTTTTCAAAACAGAAATAATCAAAACTTTATTAAAAAAACAAACAAACAAACAAACAAAACAAAACAAAACAAACAAACAAACAAACACACAAACAAACAAACAAACAAACAAAAACACAGAAGAATTGAGAATTGTGTTCACTTATTCTGGAATACAAATATCCCTCCCCTTTATTTAAGTCTTACAATATACTCTGAAAATCTCACCATGATCATTACATAAGCCTTAAAAACTGTAGGTTTAATTCCTTACTTGTTTGGAAAAAGAAATAATTTTACATTTGTTTTTCCAGTACACAATTGCATTAGTGTTTATAGGTTAAATCTGCAAGAAGAGAGAGAATTTTTATGTTATGTATCCTTGCTTAAAACTAGAGATTTAATCTTTTTATGAATACTTGCAACCATTTGTACTGTGAATGTCAACATTACATTTTATGGCTATTAAAGAAAGTGAAAACACATAAAATATATATTCCTACATAGTGATGATAGACTATTCTCATTTAATAGCACTAACTGTTAAAGAACATACACATTCCTACAAGAATATAAAAATGCTGTAGCTATACTTAATGACAATGACATATATTTTGGCAATGACTGATATGCTTATTCTTATGGTATATGTGCATATAGAGGTGCAAACATATTATATGTAAATAATGTATAATAAGCTGTTGTGTAAACACATGATTAAGGACAGATAGCGTAAGTGTATAGTATATTTTTTCTTGCGTGTCTGGTAAATTCAGCATGTTTTAAAAGCATATTCTAAACATCCACCTTTTAAAAAACTCTCAGTAGAGGTATAATTATTTAAATTCAGAAAGCACCAATCTTCCCTTAAAGTGAAACACAGGAATTAGTCATCGACTTTGATTTTCTGTGCTTCCTTAGTATTAGATAAAATTCCTTACAGGAGTTGCTCTTGTTTACTGGAAATGATTCAAATTAAAGGTTCTTTAATTTCTAAAAGGAATGTCCCCTAAGAAATGGACATAATCAAGCTAAGGATCACAGCATAATAGTGGAGGTACTCTTAGAGGGATCCTCCTAATTATTTGTAATTACTGGAACAAGCAATTATTCAGATGAAACACATAGAAAGTACAGGTACCCCAATAACTTTTTGTTATTTATGTAAATCTTGAATTGCATATATATATAATTTACAGATTGGAAAGTATAATTTTAATTTATATTTAAATAGGGAAAAGGTCATATATCTTATATTAGCTGAAAAAAGACATTTAATGAAGCAAAATGTGTAGTAAGACTATGCTTCAATGATGCCAAAAATTATAGAGGAAGCATCTGCCACTATAATTTCCAAAGATGAAACTGGCTGGGATAATCTTCAAATCCTTGTATTCATTTTGTTGTTTTATACTCTTTCTGTTAAATGCACTGCATGAGGCATATAGGCTACAGATTTTGCCACCTTTGACAAGAAGTGTTTGGGGAAATTAGAACAAATGTTCCTAATGGAAATTAAAATGCTGTATTTATCTTTTCTGTACTGTTATATGCATTTCTTAAAGAAGTAAAATTAATTCAATGTTGGAATCCTGAATTTTTAACAGGAAATTTATATTGATACCATTGTGCTACGATTTGTAAACAGGTCAAGAATATATGTCTGCACTGAATTTTTGATTATTGCAGTGACATTTATAGCAACAAAACAGGTGATAATCTACTCTGCAGGATGCAGAAACTGCATCTACAATTAACAAAAACTTCTAATTTTCTTTATATTCCTTAGCATATTTTATTTTCCATTCCTCATCTATTTTGCAAGACAGTGAGAATTTCTCTTTGTACTTTTCTTGTGGGATTTTTGGGCCAACATCTAATTTCCACATGTGCTTATGACTTACTTGCACAAACAACGAAGAATGGAAGAATATTACTATCATCATTGCATAATGTTGGAAGTAGTATAAAGTTTTTACACCTGACTAGTATGTAGGGGGAAAAAATCTGCCTTTTGTTATTGGTGCTGTGCCATATACATATATATATCTATATATATATATATTCTTCTATTCTCCATGTGAAAAAAAAGTCAAAGCAAAAAAACTATCAAACCTCAAAAACTCCACATATATAATATATATATCTATATATTATATATACATTTCTAATAAAATGAAAACTAATGCTCAATTAATGTTTAATTAAGCCATTCACTGTAGGATTCACCAGATTATCCATCTGATAACCTATTTTACTGACATCCAGGACATACTTAAAAATGTGTTTATACAGGCAATTTTCAAAATATTCCATTACTATTGAGTGTTGTACTGACATAATTTGTCAAGAAAATTTTGTCTACAATGCATTACTTTTGTTTTTGAACTTGATCATTATGAAAATAATTAGCTTGCACTGAAATATAACAACTGCCAGATTTCTAAAACTGGTGCTATTCCCACTTTTGTTGTTTCCCACATTTTATTTATGAATTCAGTCACTGACTGAAGTGGAGCATGTTCACCCAGGGCATGCCTGGGCACTGGAACAGGCTTCCCAGGGAATAAGTCCCAGTACCAAGCCTGCCAGAGTTATAAAAGAGTTTGGACAAGCCCTGAAGCACATGGTGTGAGTCTTTCGGATTGTCCTGGGAAGGGCCAGGAGTTGGACTCCATAGTCCTTATTGATTCCTTCCAACTCAGAATATATTGTGGTTCTGTGATTTTGAGTGTGTTTCAACTAATTCTAAATCCAAAAGGAGTTTTTAGAATGCCCTAACTCTTATGCATCTTATAAAGAGATTTCTCAATATTTGATTAAATTGCAAAAGTTTGTGCAAGGGAAAGTCTTCTTATTCAGAAACATGCACATCTACTTTGCTGAAAATTGTTAAAAGAGAAAAACACTAAATATAATATTTTTAGAAAACTATTTGCTAAATTGATAAATTGATAGAATAGAATAGAATAATTTCTATTACTGAACAAAGCACAATAGAATAAAATTTTTGGTGCGGAGATAAAACTCTTTTCTTCATGAAAGACAAGACATTTAAGAAAGTATATTGCCTCCTACAGATATATTCTTATATTTTATTTGATATATATTATATGCTTGCGGATGACATTATTAGCCATTCATTAACATGTATTACACAAAACATGTATTAACAAAATCAAAGAACTTCAGTATTTGAATATTTCTCTTTTGATTTTTAATTTTATCATTCATCCTTAGATTTCTACTAAAAGATTCTTGATATTATAACTAATATATAATTCTGAAATTTTGGGGGTTTTGTTTGTCTGTTTCATATTTTGTAGTTGTTTTTCTGGTTTCATAGATTATGTGTTGACTTTATATAATTTTTCCTGAAGGATCTGAAGTTTTTTCATGTGTGCATACTCTCAGTAATATTAGAGTTTGCCTACACCTTTGACTATTATGCACAGGGAGAGATTTACTAAAACTTCAGCATCTTGGTCAATGGAGGACACACAACTGACATAGATAATTGTGAGAAGAATCAGCACTTCATTATTGCCAAGTAACATCTTTTATATGCTGTTTCTCACATGCATAACACCTGTGTGACCTTTTACTCTTCTGTGATTGGGCAATGCACCTCAGCATTCCAATGCTTCCTTTCCTTCAATGCTGTTCACCTTTCTTACACAGCTGCACTCCATTAGGCATGAGATGTGGCCACAGCCCCATTCCTAGTGTCCAATGACCTATTCTCCTAAACTTGGTTTTAAAGTTATTGTGGTTAGGCAGAGACAGGCGCTGCGGAAGATATCGCGATTGTAACGGGCAAAAGGGCACAGGAAAATCCTCCTCCTGCCTCACTCGAGATAAGGAATCACCCTCGGCATGCATAAGTCCCCCCTTAACAGAATACCAGTATTTTTCCTATCCCTTACTAACCTTATAAGGAAGCAAAGACCCCCCTGACGTAGTGATAGGACCCTGGAGGTATATAAACTGTATGCTTATGAGAATAAACGCTTTTGGAACGTCTTCCACATTGGAACAGCGTCGTCCTTAGCCCGAATCACACACCTAGCATGTGTAGATCGTACCATCCCTAATGATCCAGGCCGCCAGAGCCGGCAGAGACCCCAAACTGCAACATGTTATATAGTCTTTTGTCATACAATCAAGTCTTCAGTCTCTTTTGCTCCTTATCAGGCAGGTCAGAGCAGTGATATGACTACTAAAGGGTCAACTGTACAGTGAGGCTTTTAGAAGGAAGCTCAGAAATTAAGTGGTATGTCTGGGAAAATGGACTGTGAAAGCATTAAAGAAACTGATGGACTGAAAATGCTTTGAAAAAAATATTGCTAAACACAAAGTATTTGTATTTCAGAGCCTAAATGCCTACAGCAGAAAAACATCCTTACTGACAGAGTTATTTTAAACTTTCTATAAATATTCAATAAAGTATAAAAATTTAATGTACTGAGGCAGTTAAGGAACTAGGTGTATGTAATTTTACATAGATTTTCCTGTTTATCTAGACTCTCTCCTTGTAACGTGCATTTTTAATTTTTTTTTTTTTCTTCTATTTCTCTTTAGCAACCCACAAGGATGATCAAGTTGAACTCTTAAGTGAATGGCCCATATGGGCATTGCAACCACAGCTTTGCTGTTATTAGCAACATGCTCTGGCCAGCTGGTCTAATCTCAGGGTCATTATGTATAAAAATTGAAAAATATCTGACCAACTTTTGATACCTTACTGTTTTTTATAAAGCTTTTGAATGTAGGAGGATTCTGTAAAGTGTCTTCTATATCTTATCTTGATTTTAACTTAACATTGTTCAGATTTTCTCATTTCTTCAAGACTGTCTTCTGTTTATAAATATGCTCATAATTTTTCTTTTAAATAAATGAGTAATATCCTAAATGAACTTTGAGTACTTAGAGAAATAATGAAAGCAAAACAATATATTGTAATATTAATGTACTTACTGTTTTTTTAAAGTCAATTGCTTCCTCTACCTAGCAGAAGATGCATATCTAATGAATATTCTCAACCAACTTTGAGATCGTCACATCTACAAAACTGCGTTGTATAAAATATCTGAATACATTTTCACTTGAACCAGAAATATCTAGCCTCAAGCCATAATCTTCTGATACTCCTCGTGGGTTTTTTAGGGTGTAACCTAAGGAAGGTCCTTCCATACTGCATAGCTCAGAATGTAGTTTACATAGTTAGTAATTACTACACATTGCTAGACTGGTGACAGAATAGACTTTGAGTACATAATTCTATCAGTCAGAAAATGTTAATATTAAAATGGGCCCAATCCCTGTATCCTAAACAGAACTTTCAAAATTCCCCGTTTGCTAATCCAGTAGGAATCTTGCTACCTCACAATTAAATAGTATACATTTTACAATAATTTCCTATTTTGCATAGTGAGTGCTCAGCTAATGGAGATGTTGTTAAAAAACAAAAAAAAA
>WEIU01011439.1:19933-30500 GCA_013389925.1 Aegithalos caudatus | reverse complement strand
TTTTTTTTTAATAACTAGCAAATCTATTTAAAAAATCAAACAAACATTAAACTAAAAACACAACAAAATCTTAACAACATGTCAGTACAGTAAAAACTTTTTAACGAGATGATCTATTTAGTCTACTTAGAGCTTTAAAAGGTTTTTCTGTTTTCTGTTGAACTCTTCCCTGGATCTCACACAGAAATAGAAAATAAACAACTTCACTGATCTTGCAGAACACTCGTCTTTCACACTGCGTTAGATCAAGGTTAGTCCATATTTTGATTCTTGTATGTTCTTAACATGTTGTATTTGTAAAACTTAAATAATTTCAAGTAAACACATATGCTATTATGTTGTAACTTGCAAAGAGATAATTTACATTAATAAAACACAAAAACTTCTAGGTTTTAGAAGATTTTTCCAAGTTTGGAAGTTCTGCAATTTCAATGAAAGCAGAGCTAAAGGCATGAGGAAGAGTATTATGGAGTAAGATGTCCTAAATTTTAAAACCAGGATGGAATGTGAACCATCTGTTTTAACCACCATAAAAAGTTAAAAACAAGTATCATTTAGAATCAGTGTTAAGCCTTTTTTTTTTCCTAATATATTTTCTAATGTTTGAAAGTTAGGAGACTATTCAGCAGGCTTTACAGAAGATAAAAAATTCAGTTAATAGGACCAGTTACAGCTGCAAAAATCTAAATATTTTAGGTGGCAGTTAAATAGGTAAAAGGATTACTAATGAATTTTAGTATCAATAAAAACTAAGAAAAGCACACAAGGTAAGAATTCAAATTATTCTTATAGCCTACAACTATTTCCAGTTAACAGCACTAGCCAGGAAAATAACCTTGGAATTACTGTTGACAGCACAGAAGAAACTACTGCTTGAACAAATATTGTGAAATATCTCTAGGAAGAAATCAGAATATATAGGGGATGAAGAAGTGAAACATGCAAAGAATACTATGGTGACCTTATTGAAACGTGGCTAGAGGTTTAAAATGTACGTGGCATATTGGACAATTCACGATTGAAAGATGTTAAAGAAAAGGCTAAGGGCATGACCGAAGAGTGGTCTTTCCAAACAAACATTGAAGGATTATTTTTCAACCTTAAAATATATGTTAGAAGAATAGGACAAATAATTATAAAAATAAATCAGAAATGAGGTGTATGAACAAGATATATGAGTGTATTTTTTCCTACAAGCTCAACAAAATCTAAACAAGTTAAATTAAAATTGGATGTGTTAAATACATAAGAAAATATTATCTCATGCACTGTTTAATTAAGTATAAAACAATTTTCTACAGGAAGGAGACAAATAAGTAGACTTAAAACATGACTGAATATATTTATGAGTTCCATAAATAAGGTGTGAGCTTAAGTTTAATGGGGTTTAGCTCAACATTTTCCTCCATGCAGTTTAAGAAATTAGTAATTTGGATATGTCCACCAGAGATAATAAAGAAAGATAAACATATACAGTATTTGATGATTTTGAACTCAGAAGATCATAATTTTCTTTTGACAAACATCACTGCAAATTTTCTCACAAGGATATTCACTGTTATAACTAATAATTTTAAAAGTGAAAGTTATTAAATTCCACAATTCAAAGATTAAATCATGATTACACTTAATATAGAACTTAGATTATCCCATGTATTTCACTGCAGTATTCTCTTTTTTTCCTGAAACTTTTGCTTTTGGCTTCTCTTGTAGACCGAGTATTGACTACTTGGTTTCTACTTCTGGCCCACTACTGCAACAAACATATATCCATCAATAATTCTGTCACAATGTATCTCTGGAAGTAAATGACTAAACTGTATTCTCTAATGCAGGGTATTATGGCTACTGTTATGTTTTCTGTTTCTTCCCCTTAAGCCAGAGTGCTAGAATACATGGCAAAGCTGTAGACTCTTCGAATAGTACAGATTTTATGGATAAAATCCATAAAATAAACTTTGTCAATAAAGCAGCTTTTTGTCCCTTAAAAGGTAAGAAATTGTTTTAAGAGTTCTTTCCCCTAGAAGGAACCTAAGAAACTGTGTTTTCTTTTAATTATAGTTTTCAGTTTTTACTGGATCCCAGTCTTCAATATATCAAAGCTATTGGCTTTATCAGGTACAGAATGGTGGAGGAGACATCAGTGACTCATGAAACTCTGCCCATCATTCTGCTAGTAGTTACTTCACAGCATGCTCTCTTAGCAAAAAAAAAAAAAAAAACCAAAAAACNCAAACAAAAAAAAACAACCCAGAAGTGTTAGAGCACTGTGTTGTCAACAATCTAGCTAGCTAAATAAGCTACCTCTAAAAGGTTTGACTTCTATCCTGTGAAGTGAAAATTATAAACTAATGATATCAAAGACTATAATTACATGTACTCATCCTGAAATGTGTCATAAAAGATTTCCAATACGTACCTTTTGCTAAGTAGATTTGATAAATCCAAGTTGTCTTTTAAGCCTATTTTCCACCTCCATCTCTGTCTTGTTTAATTTCGTTTTGTTTTCTCTTTTTGATTCTTGTTCCAATTACTTCTCTCTTACTGTCTTACTTTTTGATTTAAGTATATGTGCATATGAAAAATAGAATTTGTGGTTCTTCTTCTTTTTCCAATTCACTTGATACATCTCCTCTTTCTATTAAAGGAAGAGCATATGTGGTACCACCTGAAGTTTTCTTGATTGCTATGGGAGCTGAGAATAGAATGCAGGCTGGTGGTCTGCTGTCTGCTTGTAATTCTTTTTAAGAAAGCTGACAATATCCATAGGAGATGAAAAACATGTTGCATAGAACATGAATGGATAATAAAGAGCAACCTATGATTTAACCTACAAATACATTATCAGCTTGGAGTGCATCTATGACTGAAAATGCTTTTGAATTGGATTTTGTCCTCTTAGGATTACTCTTGCCACTCTCTCCATAGATACTCAGAATTATTTTGGGTTAGCAACATACACTGTCCTATGTTATTCTAAATAAAAGGCATGCAAATAAAAGTACGATAATGAGATGAAAACAGTTTTGGCTCTTTGGCACTCAGTTTTGTGTAAACCCTCCTCTAATTTATCAGAAGGTTCTGGCAAAAGAAACAATGATGCATACAATTTACATCATCAGATTAAGGCAAGAATTAGCTACCATTTAAATCTATGCCAAACTATGGGTTACACAATGTACCTTGCCAGTAACTTTGTCAAGTGATGCATGGAAAAAATAACTGTGTCATCTACTATATTATAGCACAAAAACTGGTTATTTAATTCAGTCATCCCTGCAACTCAACATCAAATAAAAAAGCAGTATGTTTCTATACCTATACCCAAGTCTATAACAAGTTATTTAATCAAAGCAAAGAATGCAGAATGAACTCACATGCCACCCTTATGAGGTGCAGAAGATATTCAGGGGTGAGATAAAATATGTCACAGATAATATAAGATTTTTCCCTATTCTACCCTGACTGCTGTTCCTTCTGCCCGTGGTGCACCAGGAAATGCAGAAATAAATAAAGAAAAATTTCTGTAAGAATCAATGCTGCCGTTCACTTTAGCACAATGCACTAAAGACAGGAAGGGTTTGTATTTTTACAAGGATGAAAGCAAATGAAGACGAGATAAGGTTAAAGTCCTTCAACTCACAATGTATAGAAAATGTTTTGGGTTTTAGCACTGATGCAAATTTGAAATTGTGAATATTTTTACATGAAATAGGTGTGGATATTACAGTGATATATACACAACTGTCACTATACCTCTGAAATGATATTTTGTTTGAAAACTGAGAAGCAAATAATATTTTTTTAAAATCTCAAAAAGTTGAGCCCCCAAGCAACTCTTCTAAGTCCCTTCTTAAGATATACATATAATTTATGAAATAACATTTTTGTAATTCACAGATACACCATCATTAGTAAAAAAAATTATTTTCAGAAATATTTTAGACAAAAAAATTTACTGGGATTATCTATTATTGAGTCTAATCGATAATAAATGAGAAACAATGAATCTAGTAATGAAGATCAAACCATTGCTTATTTGGAACTCTTTGTAGACACTTTTGGACAATTAACCCACCTCTGTGAATTGAGATATACTGTGTAGTTGTGATGTTTCCTTACAGAACAGGGACAAATGTAAACATTAGATTGAGGAGATGAGGCAAAGAGCAGAAAATTATTTCCCATGTACCTCATTTTAGATTGAAACAACAAGGCAACAATATAAGTCACTGAAAAGGATAAGGCCCAGACAAGTGAGTGTCCCATCAGTAAATCCTTTCCTGCTTAACTGAACAATTGTTTTTCCACTAAAGGGTAATTCAATTTTCATTACAAATGTTCATGCCAGTAAACTGTCTCACAATGTTTAAAACCTTAGTCTTTGCTTTCATGGCTTATTTAGACACTTCAAATTTGTCTGATTTGGAGCACTGAATGTAGGAAAGACTGATAAATCTAATCTGTTATCTTCTCATTATTTTTGTAAAGTTAATTCATTGTTATCTCACAGCATCAATCAGAAACTGTTTTTAACATCTTCTTAGCATGTCCTAGATACTGAAGGCTTAATATTAACTAATTAAAGACATAATATAGCAAGCATACTATTTATTCTATTATTCTTCTTTTACATATAAAAATATTGTTATACTTAGACCTCTGAGCCAACTAGCCTTCTATGATAAGGGCTGCCTGTTTGTAAACTCCTCTCTATCCACAGAGGAAGAGTATTTGATTTTTTAAAATTATTTTTATTTTGGCAGGACAGGAGTGCTTGGAATTTCAAAAATATTACATTAGAAATCAGTGTTTTCTACCATCTATTGCATAAATGTTCTTATCTTGATCATTATCAAATAATTAATATTTCCACACAGATAAAGTTATTAAACTACATACCAGTTCTCAGTTAAAATTCTTAATATCTTTGGATTTTGGCCTAATTTCTGGAGAACAAAAGGGAAGGATACTTTCATGTTTCAGTACAAAACTGAAGTTTACCTATGTAAAAATTATATAATGTTTTAAAAATTATGACTCATATCAAACATATTTTAAAGTATATTTTAAAAGTAATCAATAGAAATGTTAATGTTTTTCTAAATGGCTTTTCACTAAAGTTTCAGTTTGAGAAATGAGAAAAAAGTAATAAGCCACAGGATGCTTGGGGAAAAATTGTTCAAAAGTTCAGAGACACTGAAGTTTCGAGAGTTTTTTTAATTGGAAATGTCAAGAGTATTTCCATGGGTAATTTAAAGTACTTATGGTAGAATCATAGAAAATGCTGAGATGGAAGGGACCCATGAGGAACATCGAGTCCAACACCTGCACCTGCTCAGGACAACCCAACAATCACACTGTGTGCCCAAGAGCATTGCTTCTTGAACTCTGCCAGGCTTGGTGCTCTGACCAAGGAACGTCCTTGGGGAACTTGTTCCAGTGCCCAAGCACCCTCTGGGTGACGAGCACTTTCCTGACATCAACCTAAACCTCCCCAACACAGCTTCAGGCCATTCCCTTGAGTCTTGTTACCGGTTGTAAGACTGAAGAGATTGGTTCCTGACTCATCCTCGTGAGGTCTCCTCTCAGTCTACTCCATCTCCTCCAGCCTGAAAAGACCAAGTGAGCTCAGCCACTCCTGGTAAGGCTTCCCTTTCAGACCCTTCACCATCCTCGTGGCCCTCCTATGGACACTCCCTGGTAGTCTAATATGTTAATGATTTAGTTTACCATACCTACTCAGGGGGAAAAAATCAAAGAAATAGTTTCATTTCTCTTCTTTTTTTCTGTAACTCAGAAATAATGGCTGCAAATAGTCACTCCAAATATCGAATTAAATTCTATCATCATTCATAGTTCATCGTATAGAAAACCCCTCACAAACCACCACAACTCCCCAAGAAAGCTACAAAAATGAAAGTAAAAAAAAAAAAAAAAAAAGAAAACAAAATAAAATAAATTTTAAAGGAATGGAATGGAATGGAATGGAATGGAATGGAATGGAATGGAATGGAATGGAATGGAATGGAATGGAATGGAATGGAATGGAATGGAATGGAATGGAATGGAATGGAATAGAAGAATAGAATAGAATAGAATAGAATAGAATAGAATAGAATAGATATTGTGATCTACTAACCATATAAGTATTGTAATTAAAATGTATATGTTTATACAATTTTATTTTATTAATTTCCAGATTGCCATTCTATAGAATTCTATTGTAGATATTTGATATCATCTCCTCTCAAGAAAATTATTAAAAACTTTAAGTGGAGGTTTTTTTTTTCAATTCTGTTGAGGTTTCAGTCTTGTAAACTCGTACGTTGTAAGGATTAAATTTAGTTAGGAAGTTTGTTACTTATTTTCCATGACAGCAGTATTTATCAGAGTTGATTACTTTGAACTTTTTAGTAGAAGGAAAAAAATAAATGTTAAATTAAATTAAATTTAAGTTAATGATATAAATTTCCATTACTCTGACTTTCTCAAGCTCCTTCATTAAACTTTTTTGAATATGAATTTATTTAATAAGTATTCATGGTAAAAATATATAAATAAATAACCCCTTCAGAGTTCTGAAAGGTCTTGGGATATAGCAATTTTCCTTGAAGATTTATCATGGTTTTAATAATTGTTTTAATCTGAGCTTTCAGTAAAACTATTGAAAAATTATTCGAGTTATTATCTTCTTAAAAATACACAGTAATGTCATCAATAGCTGACATAGCCATAGCTACTCAGATAAAATTCAGTATACCTTACTTTTAAAGTATTATAAGTTGTAAAACTCAATACAATCAAGAAATTCCTTAACTTAGGCCTCCTGTTTCATCTGTCAGTTATTTCTCAATTACAAACACAATGAATATGGACAGACAAGAATCTTTCTTGTTAAACAAATATCACATTACTCTGCTTTAAATAATTAAAGAGTGACTTGCAACTCTTATTCTGGGTATAATTGCATCAATTTTGTGCCAGCAATTAAGTGCTGTATTACCATTATTACTTTGGTATTTGCAAGTCATAAAATTATCCTTATTGACTCAAGATCTATGGGCAGGCATGGTCATTTCTGTGGCTGAGCTGGAATCTTGCAATCCTCCGACACAGCTTGGGAAAGGGATGATGCCCCAGGAAGAACTGAAATGGCCTTTGGCCTCATAGGTGTGGTTGGAGGCTTCAGAAGAGATTGTTCAGAGTTTATAAAGTCTCCTAGGGCCCTGAGAGTGGTACTTATTTGCAAAGCCTTTTAAAACTTGGAATTTTTGTGATTATCTTTGAAAGCTACTATATATAGTACCATCAATTCTTAATCAGAATTCTCAATAGGGAGCTTTACTCAAAAGCTGATGGCATATGACAAAACCTAGGGTTTTGAGAGACTTCAACGATTTGCTTCTATTTTGAGGGAAATTATGTGTTTGAAAATGTTTGTGTGTGTGCGTGCATGTTTATTTATCTAGATCAATCTGTCTTGTTTTAATGCACTTGCAAACCTCCTATATGACTTTCAAATGTGGCATACACTCACGTATTGATCTTAATTATGTATAAGAGCCATGCAGCATATTCAACTACACCAGCTGCATTCAAAGAGAATTATAACTTGTGCTATGCCACCTAGATGAAAGTATTAGTGCAATTAAATCTACAGGATTAAATAATGAGCCATGAAGGATGTCAGTTCCTTGAAAAAATTGTAAACATTAATAACTACCTTTAGGTGAGAACTGAAAATATATATTGGATGGTCTCACCAATAAAATTATAATTTCTTCTCTTAAAAACTACCGACTGTATGAATAGTTCTTTGATGATAAGTTACAGAAATAACATCCATAAGATATATCAAAAATTGATTGACTGTTAATGATTACATGTTTTAAAAGGAAAAATGGAACAGTTTTGTAATATTAAACATTGTTCTACACACTCTGGTAATCCTTAGTTGTATTATGCCTTATAGTTGCATGCTGATTCACACCAATTGAGGGTACTTACAAAATGCAATACAGATAAAGCTTCAAGCTGAGAATCTACAATATTACATGGCATAAATAATTTTAGTCTTCCATTCTCTTCTGTTTTTCCAACATATAATTTAAGTAACAAATAAATGAATCCTACAATCTGCAACCTTCTTGAAGTAAGAATATATAATTCTTGGTATTATCCAAAACAAAGAAACAAGTGGTTTTTGTATTTTCTTCACTCATCTTAATATATTTGTGCATGCAGTTTTCTGTTTATTAGTAAAATAAGATTCTAAGACAAAAATTCACAAATCAGACTCTAATCTATTCAACTTTCTGAAACACCATAGTCTATTTAGTAAAACTAAACAAAAAACATTAACTTACCATGAAGACTTGCAAACTGGTCAAGAAATACAAATACAACCTAACCTAGTTATTGCTGAGAAGTGTATAGTAGCGATAAGATCAAGCTCAAAGCTTTCCTCATCAGAGACTACCAATGTGTAGAGTAAACCAGGTCAATGTTTTTTCACTGCAGCAGATTTTCATCACAAACTGAATTTTAAAAACAAACAAACAAACAAACAAAATCTTTTGGAAATGCAGTAGTGGTGATAGATTTCTTTAAAAACAAATTCTAAAAGACATGAAATAAATTTTGTTTTATTCTTCTTTTCTTCTGAATATTGTGTTTACATTCTATTGTATGGTACTCTATGGCACCCAAATCAAACTAAAATGCACTTTTATCAAAGCTAAATGGTTTTCAACCAGAGTAGGTTGCTTCATTAGGTCAAATTTTCTTCTTATCTGCAAACAGTTACTCCCTTTGTGTGATAGTTTCTGTGATTCTGTGTAAGGTGCTCAATTCTCTGCAGGTTGTTTTCAGATTTCAAACATTTTAGCCAATGTAATTTTTAGTATTTGAGTTTTTTAACAGCAGGCACTGCAATGCTGTGACACTGAAGTACTTTGCAGATGAAGATACGAGATACTTAGGAGTAAGTCAATAAAAGAGTGAGGCAGTCAGAAATAAAAAATAAATTATGCTTGGTTTTATCTAGCCTAAATCAGAAATTATTATTAATACATGTTCAAACTTCTACAATGTCTAAGAATGGTACATAAAGGATATAATTTGGTAAGAATAAGGGCTAAGTAAACTTTTACCAAAAAATACAGCTTGCCTCTCAGTTATTCTAATGAAATGATTTATCACTGGAATTATAATAGCTGTATATATTCACAAATTTTATTAATGGCATTCATACATAAAATAAGATTTATGTGATGCATATGAGGAATTTTACTAGTAGCAGTGTTGTATTTAAATTAATAGTACAGCTGAATGTTACGAAAAAGTTATAGTTATTTAAAAATATTATTTAACTGAATCTTCAAGCTTTTCCTTCAACCAACATGTAATACATGTTTCTAAATATTTTAAAGGAAAATGTTCTAAGTGTTGGAGGCTGTCCTTTCAAAATCAGGACACTAAGAATCAAAATTATTCTTTCACTATCCTCTGGTTCACTGTGTGGAAAAAATTTACCAGTGAAATCTACTTTTTCATAGAGTAGAAGAGTAGTTTTTTCCTTCCCTTCCTTGCAAAGGCATGAATTACCTTTCATCCAAAATTCATAATCTCCGCAAAAGCAATATATTTTCTTAACTATTACACAGAAATGAGATAGTTAGCCAGTTAGTCACTAGGTCGATTGGCAAAATAGCTATTTTGCTCCTAGCAGATGCTTCTCTATCTCTAATCGTCTAAATTGCCAGAGATATGGAAGCGTAAGCAAGTCTCTAACTCACACACATGAGTGAAAAATACTTGTTTTGCTATGCTAGAAAACTATTTATCATGAACACCATTTTATATGCTGATAATGTCAAAGCAGAATCCCTGATGTGACAGAAACTGCTCTAGTGACAGCTGTGCAACAAGCAGTAATTGAACATATTTAAAAATCTATCCCATGTACTGAGCAGATTTCAATGTCTGCTTTGTTTAAGGTCCACTGAGTTGTGAAATGGTTGCTTCATTCACACAGATGTTAATATCTCCAGGCTCTTCTTTGTTGTTCCTCATTTGCATATTTGCAGTAAGTTTGCTGCTCATGAAGTCAGACACAGCTACTTGTCACTACTCTCTGTTAGAATAATGCATCTTGAAGACAAAATACAAGAAACTATAATTACACCTCATTAAGATTTAAGGAGAAAAATAATAAGAAACATACCAAAAGGTGTTCAGTCACCAGTGCTTCATTACTTTCTTTACTGTTTAAATACCCTTCTCTGATGAATATAAATTACTTAGGGAGAACAATATAGTTTGGAATCAGTTTAAGAGCCTCTCTTTTTCTTTTCATCTATGAACACATTCTGAAGTAATAATCCAACAAGATATTGGAGTTTTATATGATTATGAAATGTTATACTTGGTCATTCCATGGCAAAACTTGAAGTTTCATTTAATTTTATCCATTCTTTGAGAATCACAACATGATTCTGAATATTAAAAAAAAAAAAAAAATAAAAAAAATAAAAATAAAAATCAGTGAACAAAAGATACAGAT
>WEIU01011431.1:95383-107996 GCA_013389925.1 Aegithalos caudatus | reverse complement strand
CATGGTGCTTTAATTTACCAAGATAATTTCACATTCTTAGTCTGGTAGTCCCTCAGGGCTGTATATATGGCCAGTGAGCTCTTGACTTTATGAGATCTGGAAAAGAACAGAATACTTTATAAGCAGAGCACAGTGTTAAATTCCTTAGGGTTTATTTTCTTGGTGATATGAATAAATAAAATACACTCAGGATTTTTGCCTAGCATCAATGCCAACTGCATAGACCTCATATCACTAAACTTCTGTACACAGTACCTATATCCAAACTGTGTGTGCATTTCACCTCTCTCTATTAGCTATACATCTGGGGATCATCTAAGATGGTAATCTTCATTCCACATAGATTTGTACCAGAATAGTTCAATTTTCTGGGTGGGAAATCCCACTGCCTGGGCATCCTTTCTGATTCTCTGTTTAATGGATTAGAACTGATTTTGTTAGCAGTTAGGCAAATGTTAAGGTGTTACCCAGGTATCTGACCCAAAGCGGGGTCTCTGCTTTGTGCAGGTCTTATAAGCACTGAGACTTGTCTTTGAAGAGAGTCAAGACTCTCTTGGAGAGTTCCATTTTGACACTGTAGAGGGGAAGTCTATCTGCCTGCTCATGTAAAACAGTAAATTTCATTTTAGTTTTAATCTGAGAAAAAAGTTTTCCTCAGTGAGTGATTTAAAAATAGACCGAAGCCCTGCTGAAAGTTACAAGGAGAAAGACTACTCACAATGAATGCCTCACTGATCCCAAATACAGCACACATGCAGGGCATCATCATACACAGAAAAATTTTCTGTTGTTTGAGAGTCTGTACCAAGACAGGGCTGAACTCCCAAGTCCAGTCAGAAAGAGTGATTTCTGCTTTTGTGTATGTCTGGATAAGTTGCTACTACTAGATGTACCACTTATTTCTGAAATATTATGTTAACATTTGTCAGTTGAAGGGCAGCATAATGTTTCTTCTTTCCCTTGTCACCAATCATTCATCAAAACATTAAATGCAGTACAAGATTGGGCATGAACCTTCTACACTGTGCTTGGCATCAGACAGGGCAGTTCCACAATCTCCAGTGCTGATGTTTGCTAGGTCATTAGAGACAAAGAACTGCTGTGTTTATCCACGTTCTTGTCCTGGAGCCTACCCTAGAAAATTATAGTTTGTGCAAATACCTATAGACTAAACAAGGCAGCATTTGATAAACATGTATTTGTAGGCTACATGAAAGTCTTTATCATCCATCTGCCACCATGGTGACCAGGGCCAAAGTAGATTCTGAAAATACTGCCAAGCAACCATGGTACTTGGAAAATGCATTCAAGATTCCAGCTTTTGAGAAGCACCATGAACCATGTATAGACTCAGAAAGCCCCAGATATTTCCCTCAGCCTCAACTAGATCCTTTCATGAGAGTGCAGTGCAATGAGTATCACAGACAATTTGACTAAGCTGAGTGTGGAGCACAACCACCAGTCACCTCCATCACACACCCAAATCCAGGAGTTAATACAGGATTTCATGCCTGTTTTTCCTTGGCTAATCTCATGGAGAAAGGAATTCTGGAAAGCTCTCCCTCTAAAAACATTTAGGGGTGATGGTGGATAATATCCAATGGTCTCAGCCAAAATCAACAGCAAGCTCTCTTGGGGCTGAGAGAAAGGGCTGACAAATTCCACCTCTCCTACACATTTTCTTTGGTGGGTATTTGTGAACACCTCACCTACAATCTTTACAGAAGGATTGTTCAGTGTTTTCTGTATAAATGATGTTTTATTCCTTTTCCAAAAACTCTTTGTTTCCAGATACCTAGGCACTGAAGAACCCTGATGCTGAGGGACCATTTCTTGCAGGTGGGCTAGCCAGGACTCCAGGCTATGGAATGCTTGACTGTAAGCCACTATTAATATGTCTCCTTGCTATGAATTCAATTTAAATTGTTTTTTCTCTTTAAATTAATGCCTTTACAATAGTCATATAGTGATTATTTTTGATTTTGGGTCAATTAAAATTTCTTTTCTAGACTGAACATGTGGCAAGTTCAATAGGAAAAAAGGAAGGAACCTAATTCTGCCACAATAGGGGTGAAAATAAAGTTTTCATCAGGATACTACTGCACATCCACTGGGGCAGTGGAAGAATGTAGAGGTACCTCTCCATACCCCTTGTAAGATATCTAAATTCAGCCTTTTGACCAGACTGAGACTATCACCTATATGCCTCCTAATATGCTATTATGTGAGACAGAGAATCCTTAGTTACTTAATTTTGAGATGTAGGTCAGGATATTGAAATTTACAGAGTGGATAAAAAGAACAAAACAGTGCAGTACAGCAAAGGGACACACACACAACTGATAGGATGGTCAACAGGACAATCATGTCTTCAGAGTGTGTGCAATCCTGCCAGAATGTCTGTGCTTTGCTCCACATGGGAGGTTTCTCAAGGGCCTGGTTGATTGCTTGGCCTGCTCAGGGTGGTCCAATCATTCAGTTCTAAGTGTTTTCTTTTGATTTGCTTGGGTGATGGACTGTTTCAGTTTCAGTGGATGTTACTGTGAAATAACTGTTTTTACCCACATGGCATACAGGGAGCTCTGTAGTGATCACATGAAATGTAGTTTATGCTATTTATCCAAACACTTCACACATACACCTACAGAGTAAGAGCATAGTCTGGAGTGGAAGAAACACTGATCAGGGTCAAGAGTTGAGTATTTGGATTCTGCATTATTTGTTTTTGGGAAGTCAAAAAGTGTGGGCGCATACCACTAAATTAATTTTTTACTCTCTCAGGATCCTGCTGCTACCAGTTTTGATTGTAGCTTCTGCTTGTTTGTTTGTTTTTTGTTTTTTGTTTGTATCTAGAGACCCATGCTTTGGTCTCTTTCCCAGATAAAACTGTGTGGTCTGTCCACCTCTGCTACCCACATTAATCAAGAGACACCAAATTGCTGGACCAGACTCACATCACAAAAAACATGAGTCAGGTTCTAAAGCAAAAAACCCCAAATATTAAAATAAAATCCATAGCTGACTCTTTTTTCCTTCCATGCTGTCATAACATATTAATAACTTTACAGAATCTGCTCTGGAATCTATTTTAAAATTAAATATTTTGATTCTCTCAAAGCAGGATTACTCCAGGAAGCTATATATATGTCATTAAATATGCCAGTAACACAATATACTACAGGTTTTCCATAGTTTTTGGTCATTCCAGTGAACAAGTAGACTTTTATTTCACTGAAACTAAAGCAGATGATGGCAAAAATTGACTTGACTGCATAGTGCTTCTCATGTTCTTATGTTAAGGGGATTTTTGTGCCCTCACAAAAAGGAAAATCACAGAACATTTTACATGTTAGATGCAAGAATTTTCTCTCACTGTCTTGCCTGAAAGCTGAGAAACCTGTATAAATTCTTTTTGTCAGTTTCTTCTTTTTTACCTTGCTTCTTCCCCTGCTCACAGCTACATGCTCATTATCCCACCTTCATTAAAGAGAGAGGGAGAGAATTCTTCACTATATAAAAAAATACGAAAATGTTCACAGTAAGAAAGGTCTTTTCAAATCTGGGCCAAACTAAACTTCAGGCAAGGTTCCTAAAATGTGCATTAAGTTCATTGTGTTTCTAAATCTGTATCAGCAGCCACTTCAATATGAAATCGACCATGTGGTCATTTGAGCTCATTAGCAGTTTTGTTTGTTTCCCAGGTGAAGTTTCATTTGTTTATTGTGAAAAAGCATTCAAACAGACAGACATTTCCATACGTCTCTCTTAGAAAGAATTGTAAATGATATCTGAGGCATGAAAAGTTTACTTTAGTCTGGAACATTAATTCTGGTGCGTTAATAATGGGATGCAATTTGTTTTTGTTGTAACTCCTAGAGCTACTTCAATGTAATTAGAAGGAAAGGAACCTCAACACAATGGCTGTACCATAGATAGCATGACAAGCAAAATGAAAATGTGTAGACACTTTTAATATTGTCCTTTGCAATGACCATAAAAACATGCAGAACAGGAAAAAGGAAGTAATTAATTTTAAGTGAATGTGTAGTGAGATTTTTGCATTTGTATCTTAGTTAGATATTAATTAAATAAATGAACCAAAGAAAACGATATAAATTACACTCTTAAGTTTGATTCTCATCAAGTATTCACAGGTAGGGTGACTAGTTTATTTGCACATTGTGTTGACACTTGTAATTTACCTCAAAATACAGAAGAACTTGCAAATGAAATCTGTTAAATCAATGACATATAAAAAAGAGATTTGCTGTTTGTTTGTTCATTTGATTTCCAGCTAGTAGTACCTAAGACTCCCTGGTACAGTTGGTAGTGGAGTAAATTTTCAACTCTCATTGCAAGATAANNNAGATAAGTGTGTGTGAGAGCACTGCCAACAAGAAGATAGGCAAAGATTACCCCTCTTGGTTTTATGAGAAATTCCCTTCACACATTTCTCAAGAGAGGAGGAAGAAGAGGAAGAAGAGGAAGAAGAGGGATTCCATCATTAAGATGTAAAATTAACAGGTCTGCTTCTGGCAGCGGAAGGGATATGTTCCTGTTTGTAATGATGCTATTGAGATACCTTACAACATCTACTGCTTTTATTTTTTTAGCATTCTTAGAGCCGTTGTCAGATTTGTTCTAAATTCCTAAGAATTTGCCAGCTACAAAACAGTAGGATTACTGAATTTGAGGTTTGTTTCCACTTCTTTTCCCTTTGCCCATCATACAGAGTAAGGCCAGTAGCACAGCTCTAACAAGGCATATTCCATCTGGCTGTTCTACTCTTGCCAAAGTCCAAGATTTTGTGGACTTCTTTGTGAACTGATACAGAATTGAAGGTCTGGAGGTGGGGTTGAAATATTCCACATACTCTCTACAAGCTTATTGAGCATTTTTTTCTGGGTTGAGTATCTTGTCAGTGACCTTTAGCTTAGACCAGTTATCTGCAATTTTGGGGTCTAAACTTGGTGACTCTGATGGCACCTTCAGTTGTACATGCTAGAGCAGATGTAAACATGGGAATTGTAAGTATGGTCTCCCACCATATGCAAAGGCATAGCCTGAATTGGAGCAGTGTTTTGGATGCTCAGGCCTTCAGTCTCTCACCACTGAAATAAAGCATTTTGCATCTAATTCTCTGGGCAAGGATGCTCTGTTGGCTGTGCTGGGGCCAAGATGTCTGGGATGTATCCTGCCAGGCCTCATTGCCAGTGACAATGTCTGGAGCATCCCCTAACCTCCATTGCCCTTTCTCCTTCCATGTGGGGAAAAAAAAAAAAAAAAAAAAAAAGGATTGAATTTAGCCCCTGAAAGACTCAGTTAAAGAGAAATTATTTGACATTTTAAAAACTTTTTTTTTCATTGTAGGCAATTTGTAATGGAAAACTTTTTTCAACCCTGTGCTAATAAACTCACAAAAATTTGGAGCCAGACAAATACGTATGTGTCTAGATTTCCAATGCATTTTCCCCTTTATACTCAATTCATTTCTAGACAGATGCTGCTCAAACAGGGTATGCATGTGCAGGCATATATAATGCTGTGTCACAATGCTATTTCCAGTGTAGTCAATTGCCACTGTGTGCGTTCTGACTCTAGGTCCCTCCATCTGCGCTCAGAGCAGCAGCATGCAGTCCTGCAGCCTCAGAGGGTTTTGTCTAGACTGGAGAGGAAAAAGCAAAAGCATTCTGTCTGTTAGGAATGTCAGGCAGAGAGACGGGCAATGGATGGGCCAGCTGGCCAATAGGTTTTTAGATAAATCAAATTTCTGCTCTATGCTTAGGAATAGTTATTAATCCTGTCTCCAGGACTTGAATTTGTTGCCTTTTGACAGAACTGGGAAAAGCATTACCTTGTCATCAGACTGGAGTACATTATAGATTTGTCAGAATATGTTATTTAATTGTCCTCCAAAACAGACTGAGGTCCCTAAAGAAAGTAGATATGTAGACTGAGAGAAGTATAGAATTCTATTTAAGCAGCATAAATTATCTCATGCCAGGCATCTGTTTCCAGGCTCTCTATGTGGTGAACAGGGGATGGTGAAAGCATTCTTTTGAAAGGGTGGGCGATGGGAGTGGACAACCTTATCTCTCTTTAACAGAGAAAGTGGTGGATCGGTCAGCATATTTAGCATAAATACCCTCTGAAAACTGCTGCAGACAAGTCTGGAGAGAAGAGGAAAAAAAAAAAAAAAATTGTTTTGTACAGATTTGTACTTGTTCCTACATCAGAACAGAGAAAATGAAAATAGGCTTGCTAGCATTTTTCTACTCTGATAATTTTAATCTTTTGATCACTGGAAAATCTAAAATACTTTGGCTGCTTTCTCTTGTTCTGTAGAGTCCATTTTATTTACTATAATATGTGGACTAACATTTGTCTTGGCCAGCCTCAAAGGCTGGTGTCTCAGGTCTACATCAGCAAGTGTGACCATAAACCACCAGTCTAAAGGAGTGAGATGAATGTTAAGAGTGGTTCAGCTCCATCCTGTGTTTTTAGTCTGTGGTGCCCCTCGTTTTTTACATTATGTATTTTATTTTTATTGTTATTTCTACCATAAGGGGTAGACACTTCATGTCCCACCTTGTTGCAGGAGTTTGATCAGGGGACATCAGAAATCTTTTATTAATCTGTTAATACCTGGCTAAGTTTGTTAACCTTTTGTAACACCACTTCATGACTAATTGTTTATGTCCTAGTTGATATTTTTAAATAAACTGGTGAGACAAAAATCTGTCCTGAGCCTTTTGCTGTAATGATCTTTACTCACCACCCTCTTTATCTGCAATTCTGATGAATTAATTTAATTTTGCCAGCCAAATCATCCCATTTATTTAAGTGGTCAGTTAAAATATATGGAACTCCTTGAAAATCGGTTTTGTAAGATAATTTGAATTTTATGAGTTTGCCTAAATACTAGGTGCATTAAACCAAGAACAGCTACAGTGCAGATGTCTACTCTATCCAGCACACCACTCATCTCAAGCTGGCTGTCAAGCTGCAGGTCTCCAGTTGTGCCTGACTGGAAGGAGAGGCATACCATATAAGAACAGGCAGAAAAATATAAATCTCCTCAATTAAGATCATTTAAGAACATTATTTACATTACCAACAAACCTGAACATCCAAAACATCCATTACCTACTTTGAACATCCAAAACTGAGAATTATATTCTATTTTTGGGTTTTGATTTGAGTGTTTCATTATTAGTGGAGAGGTGAGAAGTGAACTCCTTCCTTTTTCCTGTGGTTTGTGTCCACGTCTGCTCCTGCAACTTAGACTGGTTGGAATGGAATAGTTCCTAAAGATTTCTAATCTATGCGCTTTTATTCATCAGCTGAAAGTGGTTCCAGGATGCTTCTTCTGAAACATTGAAGTACTAGTTTCCACCATTTTATGGATCATTCTTAGGATTAGAGCAAACACATTCTATTCAGAAATTCCTGGTATCTATGCATCTGGTGTTTTATTACTTGAAGTATTTGAAATACTTGAAAGAGGTTTTTCCATGGAAGAAGGAATGTGAAGCTTGTCCCCTGAATATCCCCAGAAATTATATGTGAAATAATGGGTTTGTTTCTTCCCACTATTGAATCAAAAGGCCTTTATAATCATCATTTTTAGTCAAAGACAAATACATGAATCATGACTTTCAGTTTCAAAAATATTTAAAATCCAAATATTTTCAATAACTACTCTCAGGTTCCTGTTTCAATACACCTTTTGCTGTATCAACCTGCATCTCTGTCTCAGCAACATAAAGTCAGGACTGAATATTATGAGCAGTTTATATTTGAACATTTCCAATTTAAAAAAAAATAAACAAAGCCAAGCAATGAAAAATGTGGAATGGCTTTATTATTCATTACTCCCTAAAGATAAATATTACTTAAATTCTTTGCCAACTCCTTTGACAAGTTAAGTTATTCCAAACAATTAAAAATGCATGCCAGTAGCTTTCTGTTTTATTTGTGTTGAATGCCCATTTATTAAATCTTTTTCTCAACAGTTTCTTTCCAAGAACATTTAAAGTATCTTTAATTATATGTGACTATATTGACAGCAGGTTAACAGATTCTGTTCCTCTGAGAGATGTGTGACTATGCTGTTTCCAAGAAATTTGGCACTTCAGTTAACGAGGTGACCTGCTGTGCTTTTGAAAGATCAGTTCAGTGATAAAAGATAGATCTGGATGTTCGTGAGTGCCACACAACACTGCCACACCTGTAACTTGTTACAGGAGCAGAATAAAGCAGATCTAAAAAGCAGTAACTTCCATATTAATAAGAAAGAAGTAGTTTGTTAAGAACCAAGATACAGGAAATTTCACTAGTGTAACACCAATTCTGATAGCGAATACAAGATTACATCAAGTCAGTCAGGAAAGATACAGATGGAAAATGTAGTGGGTGGAATCATATGCAGTATCTGAATGAAAAAATGCAGAATGTTAAGGAAGAGTGTGTATTTTTAAGTTACAAAATTATCTGGATGATATATATGCCTGTTTATGTTCTGGCATCTGGCCTGTGTTACATGCTTTTTTTTAAGAAATTCTACCAGTCCTGTGTCAAGACAAGTCCCTCCCTATTAATAAGATCCATAGTTCACAAAAAAACAGCTTACATGCTGCCAGTTCAAGTGCTCTGAGAAATGTCCTCCAAAATGTCAACAGTTCAGACTGCTGCCCTTATGCCAGTGCCACTCTCACAGTGGGAACCTTTTTCCCATTTGTCTGGGCATGCCTGTGGCATGTTTTCAGCTGCCAGCATCACAATCAAGTCATCAGGGACCTCATCTCAGAGCTTGGACCTTCATCTGCCTGATGGAAATTTTCTATTTGATTTTTACATGTGAGAACAGTCATTAAGAACAACATCAATTTTAACTTGAGTCTTTGTCTCAGTTGTAAATGTAGTGTGCTGCATGGTCAGTCTGATTTAAAATACTCCTCTGCCATAACTGATATTTTCCCCCTTCCCTCTTTTCCCACTAAGTTCCTTTTATGAATTCAGAATAAAACCACCATGTTGTAAGAGGATTTATTCTTCCTTTGCACTTCATTACTAGCAGTAACTTGGCACTCCATCTCTTGTGTCAACATCCAAATTAAAAATTAAGCAATCTCTCCTACCTCTGAGTGTGATCATCTATAGCAAGGATTGTATTCCATACTATGAATGTGTTCCCTAAGTCCTGATCTCAGAGTGCCATGTACTCTCTTTCATGCACAAAGAGCAAGCTCTGTAACAGGATTTCAAGCAACAAATTGAGCTCTGAGGGGAGTGACTAATATTTATAGTAGTGCATGTTTTCTTGAGAACTTTAACTGTTTGGGGAAGGAAGGGTCAAAAGGTTACATTTTTCTGCATTTCTCCCTCTTTAACTACCAGATAGAGTGTATAATTTATGATTCATCTAAAAATGGACCTAGACCTTTCCTATAATTGTTCCCTCTTGGGGGAGGTTTGGGGCAGCCCAAAAAGTTATTTTTATCAACTCCTCCACTCTTTAAGATTCTGTTTTTAAAATGCTGGAGCTAAAATCTTTCAGCATCCTAATTCCAAAACTGAAATTGTAAGCAGTGCACCTTCCAAGCTTGATACTAATATGACATATCAAGATTGAAGAGGAACACCCACGGAAATGAAATCTTGACATTTCTGGTCTCCTCTTAAATACTTTTATAAAAATAAAGCATCTGTAAGAATGACTTATGGATGACTTGTAAAAAAATTTTTAGCAACTCATACGAGTATTTCTCCTGAATTCAGCAGAATTCAGAGGGCAAAATTACTATGTACATTCTGAAAATAATCTGTGGCACAGTTATATATGTTCCTCCACCACACTCCATAGTGCTGACTTGAGAACTTTTCCTAAGCATTCGGATAAGAATGGGAATCATAGAGATCATTTTCTGGGGATCTGGATTAAGTCTGTAATCTTTTGACTGGTTTATAAAAGAGTGCTGAAATGAGATGCAGCCACATATTTCCTTATTTGCCTGAAATTGAGTGATAGCTCTTCTCAAAGTGTTATCCAAAATAAGCTTTCCTTTTCTTTTAATCCATCAAAACAACATGGTCAGTCATATTCTGTTCTGTCAGTCATTGGTAAACTACTTCTCATGTTCTGTTTTACAAAACAATTTATATAATTAAACTGAAGAATACCTTCAGGCTTGAGTACACAACATGAGAGCAGGTCTGAACTAGAAATCTTGTTCCAGTGTCTCTTAAAGAAGCAGTAATTGTAATGTCCTCATATGCCACTGAAGAAGCTACTTGTTCTGCTGGCATTCCTGTCACAGCGTTGAGGTACTGGAGGTTCTGCTGTTCTTTCCCTTGTCCTAAGGTTCTCTCATTTTTACCCATTGCTAGTTACTAATCAGGACACTGTTTACAGTCTCCTGCAAGTCCTTCTTCTCTGCTTTCCTATGACCAGTAACTGCTTGAAATAGCTACAAATAGCTATTTACATACAATAGCTTCATTAAACAAACCTCCCTTCTTCTCCTGATGATTCCCACCCAGCAGAAAAAGGCAAAAAACATTGAAATGTGAATATATCTCTCTTAGTTAAACACTATGATTTACTTGCAATTCTGGGACAAATCCCCTTTGTCTTAAACTGTTACCTCTTACATAGAGATGAACTACTCACACACAGCTCTTTACAGTGCCTCTCTGCTAGACATTAGCTTCAGCTTTTCTGTTCTTCCATTCTCCTCATATAATTCCTCCTAATAGCACAGCACACCCTTCAACCATGTCTTTGGCCGTAAAAGAAATAAAAATCTTACATGTGTAAAGCTCTCACATCCAAGTGAGAGGGTGATCCTGATAACAGGACTGCCTTGCACATATGACTCCGATAAAGCTAATGCATAAAATATGCTCGGGATATGAATGCACAGCATGATTTCTGTTTCACAGTTACCCATTGCACCATTACCCCTTTTCATCTACAGAGTAATTCACACATATTTCATGGGCATGCTTAAGGAACTTTTATAATATATGATACCAACCTCTCTGCTGATGTTCATTCATTTTATGCCACTGAATTCTGTGATCCCTTTAAAGAAACCTCTGATGATCTGATCTAAACCTCTCTTAGGTCAGAGGTTATCATCAGTCATTTAGGTCTTGTATTTCCCTTCTCAGCCCATTCCTCCACTAGTCCTTTCCTTTCATACATAACTGGTGTCTCTTGGAGAAGTTTTGTGTACATTTTTCATACCCATTATGTCTCTCTTCTCAAGGGGCTGTGTTGTCTTCTTGCCTTGCCCTACAGGTTTCCAGGCACTCCAGGGTTTCAGTGGTGTTGTGTGAATTCGTCTTGCCTCTGTCATGCTTGCCCCAGGATTCACTGCACACACCCTGTGCCTGGATTGAGAGGTCTACACTGGCAGGGTTGATCATGGCAGCCTTCCACATGGCTTGCACTAACATATCCTTCTCATATGAGATGGGATTTTAGGGCTCCTTCTATTGTTTTCGTTCTTCTGTCTTGTGTGAGGTGGCCAAGGTGGTGAAAAGACTCCTTTGTGCAGCATTACTGAAGCTGGCAGTAAAGGCAATGCTTAGCTGTTATCAGAGTTGTGTAAGGGAGCTGCAACTGCTCTACATTACCTTCTAATGCCACCCAAAACCCAGAGCTCAAAAGGAACAAAACCAGTCAGGTAATGTAAGTACATGGGATTGTATAGTGTCCTTAGGACAGCATGGAATGGCTGCCAAAAATGATGGTTCTCTTTACCAGGTTCCAGTATCACAAAGTGCACTCTTATATATGGTCACACTGTACAAAAGTTAAAAAGACAATTCAAAAATATTGTGCACTTAATCAATACTAATGATATTCTCTTTAATCTAGTTACAGCTGTCTGTCTCTGTGCTTCCAGGAATAAAAATTTTCTCCTGAAGTTTAATGACTGAACAAAACAGCTTCTGGAGCTTGTTAAACTCTTTTGAAATACTGATCTCTTTGCCTGCTGACAAAGGCATGACAGTGGATGGAAATGGCCTTTGTCTGGTCCCAATGGCTGGGACAAGATCACAAGGAAATTAGTTTTGAAAAATCACCTTCCTTTAATACAGAACTTTCCAAATCAACTCATGTCATTGCCTATTCATGAAGAATTTGGCAGGACTGTACCAATCCAACTGGTATTGTTTTATAAAGCCAAGCTAAACAACGAATAAGTTTGATAGTAGAGTCTTTGACTAACCAAAAGCTATGGAAAATGAGGGTTAAATCTCCCTTTTCTTCTCCTTCCCTGCCACTCCCAGAAAGCTTTATTGTTCAAAAATGGGTTTTCAGCAAAAATTAAGCACCATAATTCTAACCTGTGATTTTAATAGCCAACCCACTCAGCATTTGTAGTGCCTCTGAGCATGTCCAGAACTGCCTTGCACCTTGGCAGGGCTGAGGTGACTGGCACAACCATCATACCTCATCCCAGCCACATCCCAAACTTGGCCTCTTTCCTGCTGAACTCCCCACAAGCTCAAACCCAGGAATCTTTGTAGACTAGCACCTAAGATGCACTGAAACCCTCATGCTCTGCTACAAAATGTGTTGAAGGCAGTAATTCTTTTT
>WEIU01011431.1:76603-95347 GCA_013389925.1 Aegithalos caudatus | reverse complement strand
TTTTGTGTGTGTGTGTGTGTGCTTGCAAAGGGGAAGTATTCTTAGAACCTTCCTCTATTTTCTTTTTTTTTCCCTTTTTTCATTCCTCAATAGGATAATAGTATAGCAGTTAAAGAACTAATGTAAGAAGAAAAGAAAGAGTGAACAGACAGATTCAACTACTCAGTGTGAAAGTGTTAAACACGTCTCCAAGTATGTCAGGAGCAATGGTTTGAGAACCCATTTGTAGCAAATAGATACACAAACCAGCATTTCCAATTATATCAGAGTATCAGCCACAATTTCCAGGAAAAATGAATTAATGAATTAATTCATTAATTTTTGTAGTAATTACCCAATTGTAGGGATTAATTTCATGTCTTAAGGAGCCAGATAAAGTGTTTGAAAATAAATCTATTTCTTTTCTAATTATTGTCATTTCTCATAGACTGAAACCAAAAGAAAGTCATAAAAAATACATTTAAGTATGTAGGAACTGATGTCTCTGATATTATTATTCTTCCTCTGCTTTTACTGAATTCTCGTATTGTTTGTCTTAGTGAGGGAGCTGTAGTTGTATGGGAAAAGGCTTCATCAGTGTTTTGTTATTTTGGAAACTGAAAATTTTGAGGCAAAAATATTTCCGCTGAAAAACAAGAATTTTTGTTTGGGAAGGCTGCCCAGTTGCCTGTTGCTCAAGTAATCTGCTTGTCTCATGCTTCAGGACTTATGCACCTCTTGGGAGGGGAGGGGATAAAACTCACAAGTAAACACAAGAAAGCTACAAAACAGGTAATAAGTGCATCTTCTTGCATTGTCTTCTGTTGTCTTTCCATACTATGGAGTGGTGGAGTCCTTCACCACAAAACTCTGGAAACAGCCTGCTCTGGTCTCTCAATTCCAGCTGCTGCTATTCAGTGCTTGCTGCACAGCCTACCAAAAATCACAGAGGGCTTGATAGAATACGTGAGTTTTGTCTGTCTCTCATTTCAGAGCTGATTCTCACCTTTTGAGTATGGTCCAGGGAAGACAATGGAGAAGATTTATCCTGGGTTACAGTGAACACATCAACGAAGTCAGAGGAAACAAATTTGTTTCTTAGGCAGGAGGAAGTTTGAAAACAACCATGAAAAATATCATAGTCACTTTAGGTAATTTTCACAATGTTTGGCACACCTTTATATTTTACAGAAGTTATTGCTTCTCCAGTATCAGCAAATGAAGAGATAAAAAAAAGCCAAGAAAATTTTTTTATTGTAACACCATTGCTAAATTTTTAACCTAGATTTTCCCAACAACTTGCCTCTTTTAATCCTGGAATACAATTGAGGCTTTGTGATTTATTTTGACAGATCTGGCCTTCAGATATACAGTACTTGTCTTACTTGTTCCAAAGAAACTGTATATCATTTTGATTAACTCTCAGAATTCCATTCAGAGCCAAGAAAATGACATTTACTGAGTCATAGCTCATCAAATATTTATGAATCATATCACATTAAATAAAAATAGTAAAAATAAATAAATAAATAAATAAACAGAGAGAGAAAATAGGGTTTAGATTTATTTCCCTCTGTTTAATTCCCATCCGAAATGAGTTCTTTGAATGTCTGCTTAAATACAACCCATTATTTTTTGTCCACATAAAACAAGCCCATTTCAAAATGCTTGTAAGACTTTGCAATTTGCAGCATATGGGATGTTGAGATGTGCAAGGCAAAACTGATGACTAACACTGTAGGCATTAGTTATTAACTTCAATTCATACTATCTCATATCCTTCTGTCAGCTCACTCCTCCTCCTCCTTTATTATTACAGATGAATGAAAACTGATGCTTCTGCATTCTTTTTAAACCATTAAAATATGTTAATTATTTATGGTAAGGTATCAGAATGAATAACAAGGCTCTGTCCCTGAAGTTTACAGTGTCCTGTTGCAGCAGTTTCTTAGCTTGGGCATAGTTTAAAGCAAAATACAAGAAATTATTCCAAAGAAGAAAACCCCACACTTCTCTTCAGGATTTTACAAAGCAAATCATAGGCAAATCTTCTGTAACAATGTTACACTTGTACATTCTAAGGTTAGGTCTCCAAATGTCTTTTCAAAAGCTCTTTTATCGAAAGGAAAGGAAAGGAAAGGAAAGGAAAGGAAAGGAAAGGAAAGGAAAGGAAAGGAAAGGAAAGGAAAGGAAAGGAAAGGAAATGGGAAAGGATGAGCATATGCTGTCCAGTGGCAACTGAGGGCACCTGCATGCCCTGGGACAAGTCAGGGGCTCTCATTACCAGGGATCTAATTACGTGGTCCCAAGGTAATATCTTTTCTTTAAGAGCTCAAAGTATTAATTAAAAAAATAAAAATGAAGAAAAGAAGAAAATAAGTAGTCACAGAGATTTAATATTTTGTAAAAGAACAATGCATTTCTGCCTATATTCTGCAGTTGGGAAGATCCAGCTTCAGTTTTGGTCATTGTCTATGGGAATTTAAATCCATTGCCTGCATCTGCCCTGGGAGAGATGTCAGACAGTGGTCAGAAGTATTTGTTACCTCTCATTCCCCCTGAAAATGTGTCATAGTGAGCAAAGCCTTGGTGGTTCAGAGTGTCAGAGAGAGAAAAGAGTGCTGGCAGTGGCCCTGCAGCACCCTTGGGTGGTCTGGATGAGGAGGTATGGTATTGCAGACTGTTCTAGAAGGGTTACCAGCAGTGCTTTAGCACTCCCATGTGTGTCATCCAGCCTTTCAGTAACAGGACAGCACAGTGAAGTGGTCATGACTTCATCAACAAAGAGCACCTCCTGCTCTGAGGGCAGGTTTATATGTAATCTGAATTACGTGAAGCTTTTCAAGCCTCCATGATCCCCCAGGCCAGATTCAGCTACACTGTGTAGATACAACCTGTGCACTCATTTCCCATAACAGGAGTATGTTACATGTGTAGTAACCTCAAGACTAATCCTTTAAGGCTCAGACTTTTTATAGAACACAGCTACTAATTATCACTATTTAATTTCGATGGATTAACATAAATTTTTTATGAACAACAAAGTAAGGAAAACAACAGGTTCTTCTGTTTTTTCTGATACTTACAGTCATTCTAAAGAACTGCTTTTTTCTCTTTGGAGTGAACAAACTACAGCAAAAGAAATGGATTTTTTTTTAGAATTGAAAGTGATGAATCAATTTTTTGAGGCAATATGACTCGTTCTTATCAGTGTTGGCTGCTGACATGATTTTCTTCACATGTGCATAGTACAAGTTATGTAAGCATCATGCAACAAAGATAAATGAAGATGTACTATATCCCCTTAAAATTACATGGCAACTGGTGTGGGATATGATTCATGTCTGTAAGGCACTAGATGCAACAAAGAAATCAAAACCAGACCATCTGTATCCCTAACAGAAAAATCAAGGATTGAACTCTGCAGCTTTAANAAAAAAAAAAAAAAGTTTAATACTAATTTTTAAAAAATGTTATGGAAATTTCTGATATAAATGGATAGAAATTAAAGCTAGAAGAGGATATTTTGAGGCAAAGCTCTTTGTGTTGTCTCCTGTAATTCTGGGAAGGAACTCAGACCCCAACAACCTCTTTTGTGAGCACCTCCAAGTACAACTCCAGCTGCAAAGCCAAGGACATAACCATGTATCTTAGAGTGATAGATCCATGAAACCAGGAGAACTGGGGTCCTGATTTGGAAAGAAATGCCCTCACACTTCCAAGTCAGTGAATTCTAGAAGGGGTTGTGCTCTCCAGTGCCCTGAGCAGGGCTGCTGCCGTGTTGTGAAGCATTCTGGGCTGAGCAGCAGGCACAACCCTATGCTGGGGGCACACCCAGCCCCACCTGTCACCAAGCAGGACTCACCACACATCCCCCAGCCTCAGCTACATCTGTTCACTTGCAAAGCGACAAAGTAGAGCTCGGCTTTGGACAACAGTTTTCCAATGCTTCAGCCTTGTGTTTTACATGAGCCTGATCCAAATGAGTGTTTTGAGGATTGAAGGTAACAGGGTGAATAATTTCCAAAATAAGATAAATACCACTTTGTTATCCTACGTATATATTGTATATATTTGCAGCAAGAGCTGGGCATAGATGTTGTTTAAAACTCTGAAGGAAGATGACATGATAGTATTTTCAGGCCAGTAAAATACAGGAAATATCAAAAATGTTTGGGGGACTTGGGATGATGAGATTAACACATTAGTTTTATCTATTTGTAGAATTCAGAGAATTTGGAAAAGGCTTTGTAGAGCTTATTGGGGAAAACCAAACCTCTAAATCTCAGGAAATCCCACTGAAGGTTCTCATGAGCTGAACTGCCAGGGCTGTCTGGCAGGAGAGAATTATTATACATCTGGGAAGATCATGTGATAGTTTCCAACTTCCTTCATAAAAACAATAAAAAATCTTTCACTTCACTAAATGATTAGGAAACAAAACAGCTTCAACTATGAAATTCTTCATTTGCATTGTTTTCTTATACATAATTTTGAGTAAATTTAACTACTTAAATTTTTGAGAAGTAATTTGGGGAAGATATAACTATTCATTGTACAACCCTTCCTTAAAGAGAGTGGCCTTGGGAAAATGTATTGTCCAGAAACTGGAGCAAATACGTATAGCATTATATTGAAAATTATATGTCTAGCTGAATAAAATCAGTTTTACAATACTTATTTGTAAATAATGTTTTTTATCATCAGATATTGATATGCTCCTTCAAATTTTTGTGGGCACAGGAGGTTCATAGTCTGGTCAATCCATTTGTTTGTTTCCTTTCTTATGGACAGCAGTTACCAGCTAACAGAAAATCAAGAAGTGCATCTGACGATTTCATTTGGTTTGGGCTTGTTTTACGCCAGGACAGCTTCCTCAAATTCTGTACCATAAATTCTGTACCAAAATGTCTGAGTTCATCAGGTCTTGTGGTCACTGCACTTCTTTGGTTACCTTACATCATGTGACTACATGGATCAGAAGAAATAAGGGGTGTTCTTATGGGTTTTTTGATGAATCTTGTCAGGACTATGGGTCAAAATCTCTAAAGGTTTAAAAATGTACTATACAAATTGTTCAGTGTCTCTCAATGTATCAGTCATGTCAAGTGGCACTTTACCTATGAGGTCACCCATGGAGATATAGAGCCCAAATAGCCATCAGTATCCTGTTCAGAAAATCATTCAGAAACAATGTGAACATGGGATATAAAGGCAAGTTAAATATTCGTGTACTCAGAGAAAAGACACTCAATGCCCCTAAGCATTTTTAGCTCCATTCATTTGCCTCTCCTGCCTCCCTCTTTGTGTAAACTTTCCTCATATCTGTGAGAACTTAGTAGGATTCTTTGTGTCAGTAAGAGTTCACTACATCAGGGAAGTATTGCAAAATCTGTTCTCCTTCTGGGGGAAAGTGAAAAGGAGGTTGTTTTAGCTTGTGTGTTGGGAGCAAAGGGCAGGGAGGGGAAGGGAAATCACCACTTGCAAAATATCCAGAATTCAGATTTCCTCTTTTGCAACTTCTCTCTTCCAGTTTATTATGTTATTCTATGTCTGTAAATTTTTTGTTATTGCTATTTTCATTGGACCTCTTTTCTGTGTAATTTTTTCTTGAAAGTTACCAAGACCATGTGCCAAATTTTGAGTAAAGTCAATTCAGTATGGAGTCACTGGATGCTTTACACTAACAAAAGACCTCAGGTTCAGGTTGCCCCTACTGTTCCACTAAAGCAAGCTTATTTCATTTGGTGTGATTCCCATGTTTCCAGCCAGGCACTGAATCTTCCTGAGATGAAGAGAAACTTAGGGCCTGAAGGGCAGAGGGGCTATTTCACTACCATTTGCACAATCCACTCTCAGGTTTTTTTCTGGCAGTGCTCTCAGGTAGTGTCACAGGGCAAGCATTCCTCCCCAAAGAACTGGGAACTGCTATCCTGAAGCTTGTGGGGCCATAGTAAAATTTAGCTGTTGTACCTCAGAGTTAACAAGCTGTACAATTTGAGGAGGTTTAAAAAATCTAATAGAAGAGATTTAGTTCTTAAAGAAGAAATGGCTTAGTAACTTGGGGGTTAACAATGGGTTTGCCATTGGAAGAATGCATGAATGAGTGTGGCAAAGCCACAGTGGCATAATTCAGAACAAGGGAAGGGTATAAACAATAATGAAGGGTATAAACAATAAGGCAACTTCTCCAAAAGACATACTATGTTGACTACTATAAGAATTTCAGTTGTCTTTTCTAGAAAATTGACATGAGTAGCAGCTTCCATGCAGGTTTCCCCACACCGCTCCTTGGCCTTCGTGAACCTTTGCTCCCTGCAGAGGAGGTGTGACCCCTGATGCCCCTCCTCTGGTGAACCTGACCAACCTGTTTCATGTGGTGGCTCTCAACAGTTGCTTTTTGCATCTCTGTAACACTCAGCTAGGGTCCAGGATCCCTAAGTTGTTTTAAAGTGCTACTTTTCAACAAATTAAGTTGGGGAAAAAAAAAAAAAATTAAAAATGGTGTAAGTGCTTTCCTTTCCCTATTACCATCAGCACATTCAGCCGCTGGAAACCTATTATTTTGCATGCAGGATAAGTTCTTTTTCTTCATCAGCTCTTCTAAAATGTCCTCACTGGTCTTATCAGAAAAGGGATGCTATAGGTCCATTTTAACAAATATCACAAACTTACACTCTGAGCTACATCTGCATATGTTGGGGGTTGGATTTGTTTCCTTTTTGTGTGTGGAATTTTTTCCTGGTGGGTTGCTAGGGAATGGATTGCTGGATGTTTATGAGTACTTGACCAAAACAAAAGGTGGCCAAACACGAGTTTTGGAGCTGATATTTTCTGATAATAGGCCATTAAGGATCACCAATGACCTGACACATTACATCATCCCATTGTGAGATGTTCCACTCAGTGAGGGGTGCCCCAAGCATTCCTACCTGGATAAAAGGGAGATGTGAAAACACCGGGACATCCTGTTTTCCACTGGATTCCTGGTGGAAGACTGGAACCATCTCGCCACCACTGGACTTTCTACAGGACCATCTCTACTCCACAGAACTGCGTCTGTTACTCCAGGAGGATTCATCTGGACTGCTTCTAACACCCTGACCAACAGGGTGTCAGGTCACATCCCTAAATATATCAGGGTTTTCTAGGGTTTTGTTTCTTTTATTTGCATGTTTTTTTCTGTACTACTACATTTATATTTTTAATATTCCTATTAAAGAACTGTTATTCCTATTCCCAAAACTTTGCCTGAAAAGTCCCTAATTGCAAAACTATAATAATCCGAGGGAAGGGGTTTACATTCTCTATTCAAAGGGAACTTCCAGCTTTTATTGGCAGATACCTGTCTTTCAAAACCAGGAGAGCATATTTTATGCATAGGTTGCATTTGTGTGTGTACTCTTACAATTGCCTATTTCTCAGTTATTTAAATGTTCATGCAAAAACAAATGTAAGACTAGGAAACACAAGGGGCAGGTATTTACTCTGTGTATGAAGAAGGATCAATTGCTTGGGAACAGTCCGTGAAACAGATTTAGTTCTATACTACTGATTCCTCTGTCAGAATATCCACTTACATTCCTCCCACTTTCCTAGTAAAAGATAGTACTGAGGATTGCTGTACTTGGCTGTATTTCACTGTTTTGTTTTGTTTTGTTGCATTTTTTTTCCACTGTTTCACAGTGATTTCTGAACAACTGAATTTTGTACTTTTTAGAAGTTCATTTTTAAGTTATATTTGTGTGCATCTTCCAAGACAAATTCATATCTCCAAGAATTGCTACAGTAGAGTAGTTTGGGAAAATTACCACAACCATTCAAATAGAGTCATTTTGTATTCATTCACTTATTAAGCCCTTCTAGCACCTCAACTAGATTTACTATCACGATTTATTTACTGAAAAATATCAGAGTGATGTGGGGCTGAGTCTTCCATTGTAATGTCTTTAATGAATAGAAGTTTCTTGACAAAACTCGGGCCTGGTTCCTTCAGAGGTCCTTATTGTTTTAGAAGTCACTTTTTCAGTTTTAAATAAACCTTAATACAGAAGATTTAAGCCTCAAATATAGCCCCCTTTTTAAAGCCTCAAATATGGCAAAAATTTTTTGCCTTTTATTTGATCACACAGAGTCAAGGGTTACAATCTTCCTGAGTCAGGTTATAACCATCCTGGTTTTATACATTAACCTGTAACCCTGTGCCAAGTTTGTAGGTTCCTGGTGCTACATCCTCAGCCTGTTCCCCTGCAGCCAGACACTCTTTGCTCCAATTGCAGCTCTGACAAACTATTCAAGCTTTCCTCACAGTTCTGTTATTTTAGCTCTTAGAAAGAATGTAACATGGTGAACTGAAACACTTTATTGCACACAGGATGACCTTACTAAATTCTTCTGAACCTCTGCTCTCATGAGACTCTTAAAAAGATTTTTGTATTTCAGATGTTATAAACTTCAGTCTTGTGTATTTTTTCTGCTTCTCATCTTTTCTTCTTTGCAGCTATTCTGCTAGCAGCTACTACTTTATATTAATATCATGATACATTTTAAAATGTCTATACTGGTCCAATTTTCTAGACTCAATTATAACTGGAAATATCTCTCCAATTTATGATATGCATATTTTTTAACAAAAAAAAACCAAACCAAAGTGTATGTTAAATGAACATGTCACAGCCTTGACCCTTCCTAATATTTCACCTCCATTTCTATCAGATGCCAACAGATTGAAAGGATCTTTACTATCTTCCTCATAGTTGATCTCATTTCAACTCTTATCTAGAGGATAAGTTGCAGTGTGTGTTTTGCTCTACTTGAGGCTGCAGTCTTCATACATCAGCACCAGTCTTACTCATTTCCCTGAGTTTTCCAGGGAAAAATATACCAGTGGAACATTCAAAAGAAAATTCTGTTTATGAAAATGTGCATTTTTGAGTAAAGTAGGAATATTAGTGAGATTTCCTCAAATTTGGCAGCATCAGCCACAAATAAAAAGATTTTATTTTTTTTTCACAAGAGGTGCCAAATTATTCCCCCTTCTCTCCAAATAATAGTGCCCTAAGTTTTTGGGACCAAGATAAGTTGGCAAACAGGATTCAGTCTCTGAGAATGGGGTGCTGAATACATTTAGTAAGAGCTAATGATAATAGGTCATATAAAAAAAAAAAAGGCAAAAGAAGTCCCTGAGGCACTCATCTGAGCAGTGAGATCCCTAGGTGTTGCTTTTTACACGCAAACTTTATGTCCTGAAATCAGTAGCTGCAGTAGCTGTAATCCAAAAGGGACAGCTGAAAAACAGCACCAGTACCAATCTGAAGCCCTCTGTTTAAAAACGGATTTGCAGATTTGTATAGGATGTTCATCATCTCCCTGCAGAGGTTCACGGAAAATACCCTAGCCAAGGCAACCTCACAGACTGATGTAGGATATCCTTCTCAGGTGCAGGAAAACAGGCTTGAGCCCTGTGGGTCTACTGACATGCTGGATATTATTAGGCAGCCTCCAGTTCCAGAAAAGATTGGTGCAAGTGCTTCTGGCCTGCTGTCATGTTTTCAAAAAATGCCTGGCCTGCTGTCATGTTTCCAAATGAAATGTAGACATTTCCCCAGAAGATACCTCTGTGGTCTTCATCCCACAGAGAGGAAAGTCTTGAACTGTACAGCCACTTTAGACAGCAGGGGTTCATGTTTAGCATGATGGGATGACCTGGCACCTTCTTGCTGGCCAGTTCTGGGAAGCTCCCTCTTCCATGCACAGATTTTTGTATCGACATCCTGATGCAGCTCATTCTTGCTATAAACACCAGGTGATTAGCTTTGACCTGACTCTTCCACAACAATAAATCCATCATGCACTTTGGCATTATAGCTAGATATGTAGGATATTAACATCCTTCTGATTGTGTATATATAAAAGCAAATTTTAAACTGAAGAATAAAATTGCTAAAAAAATATGATAGGCAGTATTTTTTTTCCAGCACCAGTGTACTCTGAGCGACAACATCATCCACTATTTTCATACACCTTTTAAAAATCTTCTTTAGGAATTGAAGCCAATGGCAAAACTGGAATAGATTCAGAGGTGTTAGCACAAACTTCAGTCTGTAGTGAAACTTGATTTTGCTTTATTTGATTCCCCTTCCAATCTCCTTTGTGCCCATCACTGTCCCCAAGCATTTCTTGCAGATGACACTGTCCCCAGGCATTTCTTGCAGATGGCACTGAAAGGCAGAATGATAGAATGACAGAATATCTTGAGCTGGAAGGGAGCCATTAGGATCATCAAGTCCAGCTCCCTGTTTCTTGCAGGACTAAATGAAACAAGAAACTAGAAGTTTCACTGAAAGCATTGTTCAGATGCCTCTTGAATTCTGACAGGCTTGATATTGTGACCACTTCCCTGAGGAGGTTTTTCTAGGGATTAATCCTCCAAACTTTTCCTAATATTCAACCTAAACGTTCTGATGCAGCTTCATTCCATTCAGTTGTGTTCTGCAGCTAATCCCCAGGGAGAGGAGATCACCACCTCCACTGCCTGCCATGGGGAAGGTGTACGCTGCTCCTCCACCCTTCTTCAAGCTGAACAAGCCAGCTGACACTGGCCTCTCCTTGTTAGACTTGGTCCCATGTAGATGACCCTCCTCTGGTTATAGTCCAATAGTTTGATGTTTGTCCTCTAACATGGTGCCCCAAACTGCACTCACTCATGGTGAAATTGATATGGTTGGTAACTCCCCAGGTCTGTAGCCTGTATAGATCTCTCTGTAAGGCCTCTTTATCCCCAAAGGAATCCACAGCTCCTTCTCATTTAATAATGTCAGCAAAGTTACTTAATGTACATTTGACTTTTCTGTCCAGATCATTTGCAAAAACATTAAAGATCACCAACCCTAGCACTGAGCCCTAGGGCACCCACTGGTGACTCTCCACCAGCCTGATGTAACACTGCTTAGTGTAACACTTTCAGCCAGACCCATGACCCTGTTGTTCTCCCAACATTTTTACCAACATGCCTAGCCATACACAGGACAGTTTGTCCAGAAGGCTACAGTGAGAGATAGAAGAGAAAGTTTTGCTAAATCCAAAACCTCACAACTATTGGTTTAACTTTAAACTAAGTGGCTGATCCTTGACATAAAAGAAAATTAAATTGGTTAAGTAGGACTTCCTGCTCATGAACCTGTGCTGGCTACGACCAAAGGCTGTCTTGTCTCTCCAGTGTTTTCCAATAACTCCCAGAATAGCATTCTGTATACTTTCACCAGACACAGAATTGAAAATTACAGGCTTATAATTACCAGGATCTCCCTTCTTAACCTTCTTGAAAGTAGGGACAATATTTGACAGTTTTCAGTCAACAGTGTGCTATCTAAATTCTAAAGGCCATTGCAAAATAGTGGAGGGAGGTCACATAATGAAATGTCCTGACTTTTTAGTACCCTGAAATGAGCACCATCAGAGCCCATAGACCAATGTGCTCCAGCTGGAGCAGATGACAGTATCTGCTTTGCACAGGAGCACTGATAAATCGTCTGAAGATATTGAAAGCTTTAGTAGTAGGATTGCAAATGTTCACACAGTTTGTGTCGTTGACAGGAACGGGAACATTAGACCTCTCTCTTCAGTGTTGCTGTAAAAAGACTTTCCACTCCTGACTAACAGCTGTGGCTATTCTGTTTGTGCTACTATTGCAGACTTGGGACAATTCTTGTCACAGGAGCAGCTGAAGACTTCACACAGGCATTTAGTAAGGCTGCAGATGGGAACAGAGGAGAGTCCGAGGTGAGTAGGATGTGTCCCTGCTGGCTCTCCATCAGATCTGAAGGAGACCCCAGATTGTGCACAGGGTGGATCTCTAAATGCAAAATTAAAAGGTTAAGCTTAATTAAACTCCTTTAACAATAAATGGACTCCCTTATTCCCAGTTCTGGCAATTTAACAAAAACTTGAAAGCCTCCATTTCTATTTGAGAAGGATTAAGGAGGGGCAGAATTTGTTCATTCTTAGTTCTCTTAGGGTTTTGGGATAACACGGTTTTCTTGCATTATTAATTGATACATATCAAGTTTAGAATGTGTCTTTATACCTCCCTTAACCTGTTTCTTACTAATTGATGGAAAAGTTTGCTAAGAATACCTTGAATGTTTATGAACAAAGAGTCTAAGGTCCATACTAGTAACAAAATATATTTAACTGTAGCTTCAAGACTTGTTCTGTTTTGCTACACTTTGCTTTCTGTGTATTTTAGTTTTACTGGATGTGTGCAATAAAAATGCCTCTATGACATCTCTTCCACTTCACTTACACAGAACAGACTCTTTTCTCTTATTGGGACATCCGGGGTAAAATAATTCTTTTTTACTCATATACAATAGTCATTCTTAATATAGTACCACCTGTGTGGCAAAACCAAACATCATCAATTTTATGATTTTTTCTTCAAAGGTAAGTTTACTGTGAATTAAAGTTCCTCTCCTCTCAGATATCTGAGCAGTTACTCCTTATCTATTGCCCTGTTTTGATTATGAGACATTTAAAGTGCATTCGATTGTTTTTGTGATGTTGATACCAGGTCAGATGCACATGTAGCCAAAATAATAGTCATATAACTCTGAAAATATTAGCTATTATTTCTGCATCATCAGAGCCAAGAACAGGCCCCACCTCATTTCAGCTAATTCCAGTTAATTTTATTTTTTCTAAAAGTATATCTACATGAGGAAAACCTATAATGAACTGCCTTCAAACAGAGAAAAGATTAAGCAAATAACTGGATGTATCAAAAGGCAGAGACAATCACAATGCTTTGTTTAGTTCTCATATTGATTTTTTTCCACTTGAATTAACATTGATATTGTTGATATTGCCTCATAATCCATAATATGGTTTATTTAATGCAAGTGCTCTCTAAGAGATAGAGTGTCAGGAAGAGACTGCAAATGTAATGTCATATATTGGGGCTAAGAATGATCTTAATCTAATTGAATACTAAATCTCTTCTCCTGTAGCTAAAGAAAAGGCACCATAATATTGCTTTATTTGATTGCAAGGTTTTTGGATTCTTCCTCTATGTTTGTATGCTGTCTAGTGCCATGGAGACTTCTCAGTCAAGGCCTGTGGATGCTGTTGCAATATAGAAAAAATGAGAAGAAGGGGAGTGAAATGACATAGGAAGTTTCTATAGACATTCTGTATGCAAAGATAGTATTGTCTGCTTCTAGCAAAAAAAAAATAATCCAGATGAGAATATAGACATTTCCGCAGAAAATTTTAGTGCAGAGGAGTAATCATTCTTATGGCTGGTCTTGCTTTAGGAGGGAACTAAAACAGAATTAGGCTGAGAAACTTGCTTTTAGATGAGGAGACTCCAGGAACATATTTATTGTATGAGATTGCCCTTTAGTCTAAAAAGCAATAAACAACCATCATGAGAAACAGCAGAGTCAAGAAGGGTTTAAAGGCTGGAATTTATTAGAACATTTCCTCATACCTACTACTAAGTTTTTGTCCTCTGGATGTTCATTTAATTTCCTTGTTAGACACAATGAGAATTGCTCTCAAAAAAACCCACCTGTCTCACCCTCTTGTCCTGTTTGGCAGTCCCCTTCAGAACCAAACCTTGGTCCTTTGTCTGGAGCAGTGGACAAAGGAAGACATCAGCAAGGGATGAAGCAAATGGGACCACAGAGAGTATTTGTTCAGTTACTTCAAAAAACTGAGTGGGTGAACCAGAGTTCTGTGAACAAGGTTCAAGATTTCAAAATAGAACTCTCGGAAACACACTTGTCAGCATCATATTCTTGCTCCTAGGTTTCCTGTGTAGCTCCAGCCAGTGCCCAGCCTTAAGAGCCCCCTGGGCCAGAGATCTGAGCCAAGCATGGTGAGACAGCACAGCCAAGCAACAAGGCTTCTATTTCCCGGGTCTCCTTGACACCAAACATGGCACCTCTCCTAATGTAGATCCCATGGAAAAAGAAACAGTTGAATTCTCTTTGCTCTAAGAAGTCTCAAATAATCTTTGCAGGCAAACCACACCAATAACTTTATTGAAACATCCCTTGCATTTCACAATCCGCTCCCTCCAGGAGGCCTGAAGGAGGCCTCCATAACCGACAGTGGGTGTGTGACAGACGTTGCTTGAAAATTGGATTTGTTTTCACCCACAGACTTGCACTTCAATCCACACAGTAGGATCCCCACCAGTTTATTTCTTGTCATCTATGAGTTGGACTTAGGACAGCTGGAAAGAAGTGCCCCAGCAGCTTCTCAGGTTGCAAATCACCTTTTACCAAAACAAACAAATAGTTCAATCATATTTATCACAGGGCTTTGTATAGAGCAAGAAAGGGACGAATGATTTTCCTTATGCAGAGCCCCTCCAAATGCAAAGGCAATGTCACAGAGTAGTCCTCTGACACCTGGTTTACATCTTCATACCACCAGGTAAACATTCTCCTCCTCCCCATGTGCCTGTTGGGGTAGGGAGTCAATGCTTGATTTCCTTTTCACAGCCAAGAGAGCTGGCACAGTTGGTATGACACAGCAAGGCACAACTCTCAGCGGATTTGGGAGAGAAAAATTTGCAATTGTAGAAATGTTTCCTGGCAGGGAGCTCTGCAGAAAATTTAGCCCAACTTCCTGCTCTAAGTAGGACTGTTTCCAGCCCAGGATCAGCTGTTAGGACTAAATAACCACTGAGATCAGGATAAATTCTTATAAATGTTATAAGACATCAACAGCCTATCATTTTGGGGTTTTTTTGCAACAAATCACAGATATTTGTGAATATCAATCAATCTCTATTTTGCTACCACACCTCAGAGAATTTATCAAATGTTATTACATGGTAGATTAAATCCTGTTTATTTTTTAAATGAACAAACATAGAAGCATGTAGAAGCAACTTTCACAACCTTCTATAACCTGAGCACAAAATCTCTTTTTACCTGAAATTTCATGCTAGATTTAGATACATGAACATTGAAAATCACTGTAAGCACAAGTCTTCTCAGCCTAATAGAATAGGGCAGCTAATAATTTTCACTATTCACCTTTTTCTTCCAATACTGCTGTGATCAGTTATAAACATATCTACTTTCAGACCAAAAGGCACACAGCAGGTTCCACACTGACTGTGACATATATTTTTTTTCCTTGAGGAATTTCCTGAGCATTTCATGAAAATAAATCATTGAACATGGGGTTACTGTAAAGCAATCATAACCTAGACCTGAAGTGCCCAGTGTTGGGAATACGTATCAGGAAAAGGGTTGATATATTATCTAAGATACAGACTTATTGCCCATAAATATATTTTTTATTGTCAGTGAGATATCTGGAATTGTTTGTCAGTCCTCCTGAACATGCCCCTTCACCCTTTCCCACCCCAAGAAGCTTGAAGACAACAGAATGTTTTACAAGTCACCTTTTGCTCCTTTGAGAAATCAGGAGTAATGATAGCAGTGGAGGAGCAGCCAGGGTCATACCAGAAGTGGCAGGGTCAAGAAGTCTGCTCCCTCTCACTGGACCTTCTGAAACCCTAACAGAGAAGGTATTTCCATTAACCACAAGGAAGATAAAGTAGATTTGACTTTCTGGCAGCCATGCAGCTGTGACAACAGGAGTGAGGGAGGCCAGAAACTGCCTGGATGGATGGATGCAGCACAGACAGAAAAGTCTTTAGATATATAAAAATGTGTCAAGAGGATTTCTGCAGTTCTAGACCTTAATTTGAGTGAAGCGTGGGGGTACATTTACTCAGTTATTCTTGTCTGGCTATGTCTACATCACACTGCCTTCTCCTGCACAAACTTCATTGTCACCTCTCCTGAGAGGCTTTTTTCTCACTGTTATCCCAGGTACCTTTGGAAACCAAACATATTCAAGTGACATCGGCAGATTTAGCTCCATTTAGAATCCAAGGCATCCTTCCTATTACTATTTTTTTGAAAGACAACCTGTTGCTCCACATGTGGCAGCACTTTAGTTTTAGGCAAATCCTTATTCAAATCTGTCTTACACTGGTTTTGCACTGTTAACACCATGAAAGTCCATGAAGTTTCCTGTGCTTCCATTTAGGTGTTTAATTCCACTATCACTAAATTCAATGTAAGAGGTCCTAATTTATATTGCAATTACAATATGTCTCAATCAATATTGTAAAATAGTACATTTTTGTTTGCTTGGCTAATTTACATGTGATCATTTTCTACTTCTAGAAAGCAAAAGAGACAACACAGAATAATTTATGGAAGTACGTAAGAGTGAAAACCATGAAAAATTATAATTTCTGAGTCTGCAGTCTGCTTACCTGCAGCTTTCTGTGCAGTCTACCTGAACAAAGGATGTTTCTGCACTTAGAAGGAGATAGAACTTCCTTTCATAAACAAGCATGAGAAAGTGTACAGGAAATAGCACCCAATTAAACTTTATGGTACTTACATAATGCTGAAGGCTACAGTAAGCTGACTAATACATTACCAAGCCAAATAATACAAAGAATCATACAAATAAATGACGTCTCTTGTTGAGTTCAGAAATGGTAAAACATTAACCATCAATAGTCCCAGCATAAAGTTGTGCCCCAAAAAACCCCTCAAATATCAAGAATAATAACAAGGAAATTCACAGTCTAGTGTCTGGCATTATGCAGCCTTGTTTTTGAGATGTTACCAAACACAAGCTTGCATGAGTTTGACTACTCTCTGCTCTTTTGAAAATAAAAATTTCTCCCACGAAAACCAGATTTAAAAAAACAGGAACAGACATTGCAAGGGGAAACTCTGTCACACTTGCAGTGACATGATTTTCCAAAGCTGAACACACAAGGACTGCATATCTTACATACAGGAATACATGGGACTTTCAAAAGGTTGAATTTTTCGCTACATGATTAACCATAATTGCAGTGACTCACTGATAATATTCTCTCAACAGATTCAGTTTGTTCCAGGCAGACATCTTTAATCTTTCATCTTCCTGCCAATTCTTTCTGCCATCCTTTCTCCAACCTTCTACTTTTTCATGACTCAAAAGCACAAAAGAAAAGGAAAGGGAAAGAAGAGATACAGCAAATGAAAAGGAAGGAAAAATTTAAATTTGAATGCCAAAACAAAATATGGAATTTTCATTAAAAAATTTCCTGAAAAGTACATCCACTCTGTCATTCCACCCTACTTCCAAAATTAATTTCCTTTTAAAACCTTTAGGAAGTATTTTGAGACACTTGCTGTAGTTTTTGTGCATGTGTTTGGAAAAACTAGCTTCCATCTGCACCCACATTGAATAGTGGAATAACAAAAATAAAATTAAAAGTTATCTCCCATGGGTATGAAACATGAGATATCCTAACCAGGGAGATGATAGGCCTTTGTCACTTAAATGTTGTATTGAATTATAATACATCTTCAATAGGAAATATGGAGCTGAAGAAAAAGGCAGGAACAGACTTTCACTATTTATACAGTGTCAAAATTTAGTTATCACTTTTTTCTTTTTCTAGACAAGAAGAAAATCAATGTACATAGCTGCTATAACCTCACCATTTTACACAGAACTTGTGATAAGTATCTGCATTTTTCTCCTCTTAGCCATTTCTACAACAATGTTCTACAAAGGAAAAGTTCTTACAATGCTAAGGGAAAAGTGCTTGATGTAACACAAACAAGAAAATTATCTGAAAATTACATTTCATAAGACTCTGTCTATCCCTGGAATTTATGGAATGAAATTGATTGTTGGAGTTGGAACTTCTTTAAAAAATCGAATAGCATTCAAATCCAGTTCCAGTCTAAGGGATATTTCTTTGCTGATTTTGCCTCTAACTTTAATAACATTTCAAATAAGAAATCATAAAAAACTGCTGTGGGCATATCCTTCACTATTGTGAAGTGTTCTGATGTGGCTCTGTATCATCTACTGGGCATACTAAGATATTTATAATAATAATTTAAAGAGGTCTAGAAAGAGACCTGGACACTGGCCAGTGTGTCCTGTGCTATTTAATCACTTCCAAGACTTTTGAGGTAGTCTTGTTCTGTTCTCTCTTGTCACCAAGGAGATCTTAGGTAAAATCCAAGGAAATAGACATAGTGTGCACACCATTATGGAAATGCACTTTGGATGTGATGCTATTGCACAGACAGTAAAGGCCAGACAATGATTCTTGGTAGTGGATTCAGTAGGAGAAAATAAAGAAACTAGAGAGGAGAAAGTGCTCTATGGGTAAATCTTTCCAGAGACCTTTCTGCAGTTTTCTTTGTGATCACCCATGTCTTCTGTCAGAATTATATGATTTCTCATATGTCTATAGCAAATACCATTCCTTCTCCTTCTCACCTTATTCAACTGCAAATTTTGGAAGGCTGACACTGCTCTATGATGATGGGTGTTGTGACAGGTCAAATTCAAGGTACACTTCTGGCTATGAGTGCATATGTCACTCTTTTAATCCTCAGAGTTCTTACTAATTAAACACAGTGGGAAAAGCATATAGACTGTGTCAGACATGCATTCAATTCAAGAACTTCATCACTACAGTTGTTTTTGAACTGCAGTATTCAAATAACTCCCCAAAACTATCAGAAATCCTTCAAACTTACATTTGATAAGCACTATTAGTTGACTGATTTGTTTTCCTTGTGGCTTTTTTTCAATTTACCAGGCCAGTAAGGTAATTATCTGAAGAGCTGAAAGACTTGTAAAAGGTACTACTTTCAGAGCACCTGGAGAGGTGAATTACTGGCTTGAATGATTACCAGGAAAAAA
>WEIU01011431.1:48608-65311 GCA_013389925.1 Aegithalos caudatus | reverse complement strand
CAGGTCTTCTCTGCTCATGGAGTACCATGGTGTACTTGAGCACAGCAACATCCCCACTCTGAGATGTTCAGCTAAAGTTTCACTACAATGCCATGGAACTTCCCATTTACATGATAGTACCTGGACTCTGGCTTCTAGCATGAGACCCCTGAGAGCCATCATGCATGTCAAACACAGAACTTGGCTCTTGGCTCTCACAGCTGAATCAACCAACACTGTGCTTCTCAGGTAATTGTTTAAAAATTATCAGAAACACTAAATATTATATATGCTGCCTGACTAATATTATATGACTCCATGAAGAGCATTCAAACTGTTGGAACACATTAGCAGAAAGCTTTCTTCTCTTCACAGGATGGTGCAGAACAAATGTACTTAATGGTGAGCAGATTTAAGTGACCAACTGTCTGTGGTTAACAGCTTCTGGTCTATAAAAAAGGATGGAAGTACCAAAGAAAGTCATAAAATAAACATTTTCTCATATGCTGTCATTATATTTGAGTAGTATCCTCCTTATGTGGAAAAGGTTGATGACAAAAGCATTCGTATTTTGGCCAAATAATTGAATGGAAATTATGGACTATGTTTGTGCTACATGGATGGTGTCCACCCTTTTCTTAAAGTAAGAAAAGATTCAAAGTTTATAATTTTTAGTCATTAGTTTAAGATCCTAAGCCAAGATGATGTAATATGTTTTCTATGATTAAGCATAATCAGTAAGCTTCTGCTGATTACTTTGTCTTAGAAATTGATAGGAAATTCAATAACATACACTTTTGATTTTTTTTAATGAAGTATAATATTTTGTCAAAGCCCACACTTTGCAGGGGCGTCAGTGGATCACTACAGTTTTCAACTCAAGGCTCATTTTCATTGAAAAAGAAACTGAGAAAGCAGTCCTTTTCAATTAAAAAGGAGTATTTCAACAGAATTCCTTTTCAAAATGCTTGCATAGTTTCTTTTCTATTCTAACCCAGAATAAAAACAAATTTTGAAACATCAATGTTTTATATACTGGAACTGCTACCCACTAGCCAACTCCAGTTTTTTATTGAATCCTTGTGCTCCATATAATGAGAAAGCACTTTGTACTGTTTGTTCCCAAGTCAAATGTGACAGAAAATCTGACTACTCTTTCAATTATTTATTTATATGCATTTTCTATGGAGTTCGTAGATGGGGGAAATTCTTCTGTGGATTGTATTACCAAAATACAGTTTGGGGATTTTCAAAAGAAATCTAATAATTAAAAAAACTCCCCTCCCCCACCACAAAAAAAAAAAAAAAAAAAAAAAAAAAAAAAGTTCATCAAAGATAGAGTTAATTACAATTTGCCTCACTTAGTAGTCTTTCTACTTGTGCATTAAGATTTTAGCATGGTGAAAATTTGGTTATAAAATCTACTTTAAAATTTTTGTGGATGATACAATTAAACTTACATAAAATCAATATGTGGGGTTTGAAAATGTTTCAGTTCTTATAGAATGTCTAAAAAGTTCCACTTAAAATCAAATTTTGAACAAAAATTTTTATAATATGCACATAAAATTGCATATACATATTACCAAATTGCATCTCACCACTTGAGGTTTTGTTTTAAAGATCTCTAGTTTGTGGACAGTTTAATAAACAAGGATTGGGAAATCCTAATTACGTCTGTGTGTCATTTATGAAGTCAGTAGATTTACTTGTATAATGTTCAGCCTCATCATGTGAATTTCATTCTGTCCAAAGTATTACGCTCATTTATATAACCACCTTGTTCATTTCCTGTCTCTGTATTCAGTGTAGAAATAATGAAGCTCTTGAGACTGCTCAGCTTAGACACTTTCTTGTGATTGCCAATGAATGGATTTGGTTATGCAGATTTTCCTCATGCATATTTGCAGACAATTATAGCTCAGTACTATACTCATGCAGGTAATTTCTTGTAGATAAGTGAAATATTTAGTTATCTGTATCATTTTTATCATCCTATTTGAGTAAGGACAATAGCAGCAAGAAATTTTTAAATTCATTTTGTTTTAACTTTACTTAGGAATTAGGAAAACCATGACTTTTGTAGAATCAAGGATTATAAACAATGGGGACTTTAGACCAACATGAATGAAACAGAAATAAAATGCATCTTGTGAGCATTAGGTACTAGGATCAGATTAAAATATAATTGCACTCGTATAATTAGTAACATTGTCATAAACTAAAACAATTAAAATGACATTTAACTGAAAAGACCTGGTTCAAGAAAGTTTTAAAATCCACTAGAATATATTCCATTAAGATATTAACCTCTGAAGCTCTATGAAGTGAAATTACATTATTTTAATGCATTGTTTACATCATGAGAAAACATATAACTTTAGCTAACTGTTCAAAAATTTGAATTCAATGAAATGTTCACTTTCCTTCTATAGTCCATTTGTTTCATTGTCTTGTTAACATGTTTACACATAAAAAAGTAAGTGTGTACTCTAGTGAATTATGGTCAAAATGGAAATTGCAGGTGTTTTCCAGGATGCTGTATTTCTGTAAGAGGAATAATGTAGCCCCAATAAAATGCCAATTTTTCTTTTTTTCTTTTTTTCTTTTTTTCTTTTTTTCTTTTTTTCTTTTTTTTTTTTCAGGTATGGTTGGACAATTCTTTCCCATATTTCCAAAATAAATTAGCATACCTTATGAAATCATATTTCCATAATATTTTGTCATCTGGGAAACAGAAGGGCTGGGCTTATTTGAATAAATACAGGTCTCTCATTTCCCTAATTACTAACTAATGTTCTCCTCCCTCCATCATTAAAAAATCATTTCTGAAATCATAATTAAATGATTAACAAATACAATATTTTGTACTTAGTAAAGGAAATAACTAGACAATTTCCTAGATTTTATACCATTGTGCTCTATGAACATCAAATGATCTTATGCAGGAATCAAAGTCTTCTTCACAGTTGTAAATGTGAACGAAGGGCAGAACATTGCAGAACATGTTTGTGTGTGTGATGTTTTATGGGCTAAAATTACAGCCACAAAATTGTTCAAAAGGCTTTTCATAATGACTTTTTTCTAAAAAAGAAGGAACACAAAAGAGCCAGGGAAGGCCATGGTAACAAGGGCCTTCTGCAACTGAAAACCATATATTTGACAAAAAAGTATGGTTATTGAAAAAAAATATTTCTAATAAGTTGGTTACAAGCAGGGACTGTGATTATATCTTTTCTTCTTCTTTATATGAATTAACAATGAAATTCATACATGCAAGGAAGGTCATGATGTGCAAGCACTGCTTGGGTATTGGTCAACAGTTGCTGCAGAAAGCTTCTGTTCTAATGACAGAAGAGAAATGCAATGGTGTGCACAATCTGAAATCCTGCTTCTCACTAGTGAAGGTGAAGAGTTGAAGACATGAGTGCTAATAGGCACTTTTATTTCCCTTCTGTGGTTTGCAGAACAAGAAAAGCTGAGGTTGGTACCGGGAATCAGGTTCTGAACTCTTGTTCAAGTCATATTAAAGAAATTAAAGACTGAGAACAGATGAAAGTTTTTAAGATGTATTAAACTTTCTTAAAATAGGGAATAATAGAGTTGTTTTAGGGGACTATCTTTAATGTAGGCATTAAACTATTTAAACCCTCAGGAAGTGGCTATGTACGTTCAGTTTCTGTAGAAAGTAATCTAAGTGCCTCTACTGATAACTCAGGTATTAGATGTTCTTCTTTAGAAAATAACTGGTCTACAAATGAACATACTGTTTTAAAATATATACACATGCACCTGAGTACATTAGAAGTTTTTCTTCTGCAAACTGACATGGAGATAATAAAAAAGAATAAAAATATATTCAGTATAGTAAGATTTAAAAAATGAGCAGTAATACCATCTGAGAAAGAAAAGAATTTTTATCTCATATCTTATGGATCACTTTTCAGAAGGAAAACAACTGAAAGAGGTAACACACATTCCACTCACCCACCCCCATGCAGGCAGCATGGGAGGTCTGGTGGAGCAAGGTCTAGCCTGTCATGCCACAGCCATGCTTATTAAGCTCTCTTTCTCCAGGAGATCAGCAAAAGCTAGAGAGATGCAGGAACCCTTCTTGGGTCAAAACCACTCCCTGGCATGTGCCTGGAAAGAAGAACCAATCCGCTGGGACCTGGCATATCATCAGGCTGTGGTGCTGGGCAGTATGAAGAGCAGGCTGAAGATAATGGGATAGTTAAGGTCTTTTCCCTACGTAACCCTACCAGGTGAGCCGGCCCAGCAAAAGTCTAAAAGGATTCCTAATGCAACTAAATACTGAATTCTGAGATTTCATTTTCCCACAGTACTGGCATAAGTGAAAAATTAGGTGGATAAGCTGACCAGTATTAAAAATTCCAAATCTATGGAAGTACACATATAATAAGACACTATGGTGAACTTCACCAGGGCCTTCTTGAATGACTGCCATTAGGTCGTTTATATGTCATTTACGGAGAAATTAACTATTACAACAATGAAAGAGACCAAAAGAAGGTAATCTGCTTAGAAATAAATAGTAAAATAATGTCAATGATGCCAAGGAATGCTCAGAATGGTCTTCTGCTTCTTGCAAAAAGAGCTGATATCTGTGAAAAGCCTGAAGTCTACCACCAACAAACACCTGAGCTCAGTTTGAAGGACAGGAACAAACACCTGATCAGAAAAGGTGGTTCAGGAGAATCAAACATGGTTTGATATGTTCCTCTAACTCACCTACAAGGAAGGGACAGTAAATGAACAGAGTGGGAGGTTATTTAGGTTTGTGTCTTCGCTTGGGAAAGATTTCTCAAGCTACTTCCAACTTGTGCTGGTAAATCTTCTCCAAGTGGCACAAAATCCCAGTTTTTGTTTTATCCTGCAACGAAGTCAATTTGTGCAGTTCTGTGCTCAACCAAATGAATTCAGGGGCAGTGGAATATTCAGAGAAGATTATCTACCCTTTAAAAAACAGGCACAGATACACGAGATAGTACCAAACCACTTCAAATCAAATGTGATTTCCATAGAGACAAGGTTTGGTTTCCCTACACTTCTACAGATGCATCCAGAGGGAGCAAGAGTAGATGCGTTTCACTTGCAAACATCTCTCAGATTGGAGAGGCAGCAACCCTCTGTAGTCAACTGGACAAAATAGATGCTTCTGCCCCACAATTCACTTGCCCTATTTCAGATTACTCACTTTAGGATGAATTGTTTTTTTCCCAAATGAAATTGCCTGGTTTCTGGCCAAACACAGTCTAAACAGTTTTAGAGGTACACAACTTTGCTGGAAATTACCATCATATGGAAAATTATCCCTCCTTCTCCATCTTTTCAGAGATTTTTGAGATCTAATAAAGATTTTTGGAGAAGGTAAGAGACATGAATCTCAAAAAGATATGCTATGATGAGGAAAAGCTTCAAGAATTGTTCTGACCATGGAAGAGAAAGGGCTTGCTTTATTTCAGTTACCATTGTCTCAGCAAAGGTACAGCCTTTTGGTGGTCCCAGCAGAAAGAAATCATTAATAGACAGGGAAGCAGAGTGTGCCAAGACACTGTGCCTGAAAGCAGATGTAGGTTACTGGAAGATGTTGTTGTAGGACCCCATGAACAAAAAAATTATTGAGGTTGTATTATTGCCTCACACCCAAACTTATGCAAGCATTTCATTGCTCTGTATTTTTGCCTAGTTGCCGGCTGCTTTTTTGTGACTCATTTGGACACCAGTTCACAGCACTGTGGTCTATCAGCAGGGCCTCCTGGCTCAGGCTCTGCAGATACAGCTCTGTGGTGGCCAGCCCATGGCAAGCAGAGCCACACCGTGCTTCCATGGAGCCACTAGACACACAGCTGTGGTCTCTGATGGCTAAAAGAGTCGAGGCACTACACAGTTTTCCTGCAGGATTTTGTGGCCTGTTTTGAGAAATCTGTTGTGATTTTCAGATTTGCAATGCGGTATAAAACCAAGTGAGTTTCATGCAGTTTCGAGTTTCACTGCTAACCTTCTAGGCATCTCCCTGAGTAAGATGCAGGCAAGCATTTCATGACCTTAATTTTTCATAGGGTTGACTCATTATTCTACCTCCAGAAGTCAGCTCTTGATTTCTTAATATATTTACCTTTCATCTTCTGCTCACAGCTGTCATATTGGTTAGGAGGTACTCCTGCTATTAACATTGGGAGTAGTAAGTAGCCTTCCCTTTCTCAAGACAACTGGGAAATTTTGGGCAATGATCAGAGTTATCACAGGAATGTATCGTATTAACATGTTCCTGGACATATACAAAAATAAGTAAATCTCTTTCAAGCCACTATAGAAAAAGCCAGAAGTCTGCTTATCTGTGGGTTGCTACATGTGCTTCCTAGCCTATGAATTCAGCTTGGCTACAACTATACCAGATTTTCTCACCCTGTGCCTTCTATTTTGCTCCTTCCACCTGAGGTGTGTGGAACCACAGACTCAGCTGCAGCTGGACACATCTCCTTTCCAGTGCCTGAGTCATAGAGGACTGGTCAGAAGATAGGGGTGGTCTTCTTGGCTTTTTGTTTATGTCCTATCCCCATTGTGGGTCCACTCATATCACCTAACTCCCCACCTTTCCTACCAAAATGCTTTACCTTTTCCTACAGCTGAAATGACTCGGTGTAATGATAGCGCTTAAGAGCCATAACCTCCCACACAGCAGACTCTGCACTAAACAGAAGGCAAAGATGACCACCAGAAATATTTACAGTGACATTAGGTCTGCTTGATGGCTTCTCTCAGAAGAGTAATAAAATCACAATGGCCAGCTGTCTCTTCTGTTAACAGATCATGAGCCTGAAAAATGTGAATTGTGTCCAGTTATTTCATCAGCTTTAACTGTCCTCTTTGAGAAGAAAAATACCATCAGAAACATTAAAATAACAGATGGTGGATTACCAGATCAGTTACTGGTATTCTCAGTTCAGTAGCTCTAACTAAGGAGGACAAGGGTCTTGAAATTCTTCCCACTACTTATCCCTAAGTGACTGATCATACAATATCCTTAGTTCCCTGAAAGCAGACTAATATTTCAGTACTTCCTCATAATGGTAGATGTGGCATTGCAGAAAAGTAGCTAAGAAATCTTCTTGTGAAGTTGAGCAATGGTGTTACCATAAGAAGTAAATATCTCATTTAGCAAGAGGAAGCACATGTTTTTATACTAATTGCTCACAGCCATTACTGCAGTGATTTTTCTACTTTGAAAAGCCTGGACTGTTTTCAGTTTCAATTAAATTCAGCACTAAAACCAGTTGTGATTAAGGTGTCCAGAGAAGGACTTTGGACTAAGGTGTCCAGAGAAGGCACAAAATATCTCACTTTGCACTTCAAACTCTTTATTACTTCTTTAAAATCAGTGAAAAATTATTTCATGCATTACAGGAGTTATTAGCAATTAAACTAAACAGTCAGCAAACCGATTTTAACAATGCAGTGTCTGGAATGTGTATGCCCTCAAATACATCAAACAGATTACATGAGTGGAGTGGGAAATAGTCATGCACTAGAAATAAGTGGAGTCTTTCTTGAGGGAAAAAAAAGCTTCAGAAATCCTTGAGAAGGGCCTGAGACATAAAAGTAAGTATACCCCAGGGAGATTTTCTAGACACAGTATTTATTCTAAAAAGGGATAAGATTCAGAGATGGTATTCCAATGATGAAATAGAAGTTGAACAGAACAGGTTATAAGCTTTCATGCAAAGCACTGAAACACAACATTTTCTGGGATAAAAGGCTTCTACTACTGAAAAAAGTAACATTCTTTTTGAAGAATAAGAATGGCCAGTGTTTTACTCAGCTATAAAACTTCCTGAGTCAGAATAAAACTGTTTAGTATTATATATATATATTTTAACCTTAAGTATGTGCAGGTGGGACTTTGAAGTATGATGTGTTATACAGTCCATGACCCAAAACATTAGATAAGAAGGAGGATTTTCTTCCTTGTGGGCCAGTCCATAAATTTCTCTATCATTTATTCACTTTGCTAACTGCCCTGTAAACTCAAGAACTGTAATGGCTTAGTGATGAATCATCATTCTTTGGTTATGTTTTTGCAATAATAGTGAATAAGCTCATTGTGATGGAGACATGGAAATTATTCAGTGATGTTTTATCTTTTTTACTTATTCTTTTTCTAGACATACAGAACCATTTTTATGACTATATTAAAGCACTCCGAGGCTTGCATTACCAAGCTGTTATTACACTTCTCAACTGCTTGACAATACTTTGTTCCTCACTTTCTATCTTACAAAAAGAAAATATTTTGCCAAGATCACAGTGTATTATTGTGTTTCTCTCTCTGTGGAAGAGCCACACATTTTGCATCACGCCTTTCAAATTGAGAGTTCTGCAAAGTTAAAAATCTCATTCAATTTAAACATGGATTTTTTTCCCCAGTTTGGTATAGGAAGCAATTTAAGAGATCTTCTTGTTAGCACATAGAATTTAATGAAAAATCCAAGCACATTCAAGTCATAAATATGAGATCATTTATACATAACTTGGATGTGTAATATATGTTTTAGGGTGTTTTGTATACCAGTGACAGATGAAAATCTGCACTAGTTTTTCTGACTTGGCTGAACTGAGGTGTGAAATTCCTGCTGCCCCCAGACATAACACTTGTATCTTGGCCTTGGCATGACAGACTATAGTCACCTGCCCAGCCTCAAGAGCAAAACTCATCCCAATGGTGCCCTGTACACAGTGGTTTACCCTGGTTCTACCACACCTAAATGCCATGGCCCCATGGTGTCTTTATTCCTCTGTGTTCCCATTGGTTTCATGTCCCCTGTGACTGGCCCTGTTCTCCCCATAGGTCACTGACCTTACCTGCCCCTTGTCCTGCCCCTGTGCCCCAAGGCCACTGGCTGCTGAAACCTGGACTGAGCCCCAAACCAAGGGGGTGTCTCTCTCTTGGCACTGCCAACTTCAGCATCTGCAATAAACCTGTCTGGAACTGATCTGGGCTGCCGGAGCCATCCTCCTCTCTTTGCTACCACGTGGGTGTGTGGATATGTGAGCCCTGCCTCGCCTCAGCTTCCAAGCAGCCTTTCTCACTGAGAGGTTTACTGGGGCCTAGGCTTTGCTTCACTTCTTATACACACCCCACGACACAACACTGAGGGAAAACAAAATCTTAAATTTAAAGAGATTCTGAAGTGAAGTTGAAAAAAGGGAGAGAGACAAAATAATGTAAAAATAATGTAAAAAATCTACGTCTGACAACATGTTGTAACAAACTTGACCAACATGTTTGAGATAGTAATGCAATATCTGGAACAAATTTCTTGCTACCATAAAAACTCACAATGAGTATTCCTACTTTTAGTTTCATCTCATTTTGGAAAATGCCTGGATTTATGTTGATTTGAATTTTGAGATATGAAAATTATCTGCATGCCTTCAGGTGTATTTATGTTTTTGTAGACTATTTGATTTTGCCTCCATTTATTCAACATTTTCAGTACCAGCCATTTCTAATATTGGCAAGATTAATGATGCCATGACTGTAAGAAACTATGGAAAATCAACAGAGAAAACAAATTCTATGCAAACCCCAAATTAAGGTATTGATTAAACATCAACAAACCCAAAATTACTCTTGTGTGTGTGTTGTAGCTCCTTAACCCCAGCCATTGTGGCAAGAAAGAAAGACACTAAAGAAAAATGTGCTTTGCCTTCCAGAGCAAGGATACATAATCTTCCATTTGGTAGATGTAAGGAAAAAGCACCATGAGATGTGTGATAAAAGAAATCCTTTTCAAGACAAGTAATTCACCAAAACAGTATACGTGTTTGGGGTGGGTCATGTGTATCTAGGTGTGGGTGACAGGAAGATATAATGAGCTTTCAATTCCAACACCAGCTTCCCAGAAACTAAATGAAGACTGATATTTATAATATGAAAATTATTTAATGTGCTGGAAGAAATCACTGTCACCTGCAATTGTTTCTCTCACCAGGCAGTAGCTGGGTAACCGCAGACCAGAAACAAGCAAGAAAAATCCTGGGTTTACATAACAAGTCACTTTGATTTCTTTTGTATTTTGTCTGCAGCAGATTTGTTATGAAATTTCTCAGCTGCTGTCTTCACCAAAATGCTGTGCCACTGCGTATCTGTCCTATGACCTGAAAGCCTCTTAAATGCGTATGTGTGACAGTGGCAGTTTTGCTCATCACACTGGAAATTGTACATTTTGTGTTGGGAGCATTTTTTGAGGTTCACATTTCCTGGGGACTGCAGTGCTGTGATTTCCTGGCAGTGTCACTCATGGTGCTGTTCCAGTGATGGCGCAGAGTCTTGAGGAGCAGGAGCAGCAGCATGGAGCCTTCATGTGCTTGGGACACTGCAGGTGCCATGCTGGCAGCAGGGTCCAGGGGACTTCTCTGCCCACAGCACTCCAACAGCAAGCCCAGAGAATAAGACTGCAAGGGACTTGCTGAGGATTACAACAAGGCACATCTAAGATCCTGCTCAACCCACCTCCACACAGAAACATTGTAGGGAAATCAGGATTATCTTGATACTAACTCATTTGTGTTTTTACATGTCACCAGTAATAGCTGTGCCTTAACTGCTGTCATATGTTAATCAAGCTCAAATGAACTCTGCCAGGTAAGTGCTGTTTAGCACAAAAGTGGCTTGTGTTTGGGGTTGGTTTTTTTTGGTTTATAAATAAAATCCTATGCAATAAAAGGAAATCATTTCACACAAAGACACTGCAGCCCTGGTCAAAGCCAACACTATTATCTGGTTATAAGGTATTTTATAGTTCAGGTCTTGTCAGACTCCTGTGCTAGACACTCTCTTTTGTTTCTAATGGTAGATTCAGAAGTAAACTCTCCTAGTGGAAGGACACTTTGGCTCAGTTGTAGCTCTGCATAGAAAAACAGCCATCAGCAGTTGGATTTCACTGGCACTCATCAGGAAGCTGCTGTTTGCTGGCTGAGTTGGGGTAACTATGTATGTGGATTCTCCCTGCCCCAGGCTGGGGTGAAGTAATTCCAGTTATCTCAGCCTTCATGAAAAAATGCCAAGCTCATATAAATTCTTATGTATTGCCATAGACAAGCAGCACACATGTAAGCAATGCCCTGACACAGTTGATGTGCAAGAATGTGTTTGAGTCCCTCCTCTTAAGAATCAAATTACTATTACAATCGGTTTTTTTATGATGTTTAATTTTTCCTATAAAGAAAAGTGCTTTACCAGATCAATCTGATCGAGTTCCTCTTCCTGCCTGTTACCAAACCATCAGGGGCTTTACAGGAATAGCATCAGTGGCCTAAATGTCATTTAATTTGACTGCCATTTAACTTAATAGTCATTTTACTTGACTGTAAGCACTTAACCATTTTCATCAAGGTCAGTTAAAGCTGAGTGTTTTGTTCTCAGGACCATAAAGAGTGAACTCTATTTCTGAGGGGCTGATATGTTACTGTTTTGTTCACAGCATCTGGGATTAGTAACACAAGGCAAAAATGGTTTTTATTTAAAACCAATACTCTAGTTAAGCATGGGTGGGAAAGGTCAAATGATCATACAACACAAATATGAACAGTTTTTCAACTACATGCTTTTTATGAGCAAACTGGAAACAAACTTTTTTCAAACCAAATGCACTTGGAATGGATTGCCTTTGGGAATACATTAATACTTGTAACAGCTCTACTGCTGGATCTAACTTTGTGGAGTCACTGATAAAAATGAAGAATATCAAACATCTGCATTGCATTATGATTAGCACTAAAAATAAAAAGGAATTTTATTTAATCTCTCAAAGCATCTCATCATTGTGAATAAAGGAGGTTAGGAAGTTCACCACAATTTTGCACAAAGCTCTTTATACAGGCAATTGAACAAGAAATGTAAAACAAAGCTGGAAATCTATGTAAGCATGACAATGCATGAACAAAAAGAAATCTCCGCCCACATATTTAAAAATAATTTAATATTTCTGTCAAATACATCACAAAGATCACAAAGATAGTGATCAACCAATCTTTAATCTGTAGAGTTCCTCCCTTTCCATTTTCCCATTGATTTAAGGGTTGTTGGAAAACTGAGTTTTCCTCTTGGGTCACTGCCCTGTGTGTACAGAGAGGTTCAACATCATTTTGCAAAAACTTATATATAAGTGACTCCTTCTGATTAGTGGGAAGAAGACTGCAAATCAGAATATGTCATATCTCACTAAGTTGGCATGGCTGTATATAGAAATAGAATTAAGAGCTTTGACATTAATTCATTCTCCTGTAATTTCCAGGAATTCCTAGCTTTTTAATGCTTTTTACATATAGTGAGGAAATTAGGAAAGAGGCGAAACAGAGTGGGAGGAAGAATGCATTCTGAGCTCCATACAAACCAAGGAACAGAATAAAATTTTGGAAAATGTATGTCATTCTTCCGTGAAGAGTGTCATCTTTAATATCTTCTTCACAACTTCTGGAACTTCTGACATTTTACAGTTATTTCGTGATTAAAAGAACATTTACTTGTAGGCTCCTAAATGGCTTTGCCTTTTCTATTTTATCTTCTTCATCTTCAGTAGTTTCATGCATCATGTGGGCTCTGCTACAAGCCAAAAAATGAACATGGCTTTGTCCTAATCCCATCACTGAAATTCCTGAACCAAAACGTTGGCTATTTGGCAGATCTAAGCTGTCCCTCTCCCAGGCAGCAGCAACCTAACATTGCCTTCTCTCCAGAGACTAAGATCTCACTTTCTAAAAGAGGAGTGTGTGTCTCATGAATGTAGCATCATTTTTTCATTGGCTCCAAATGCACTAATATTTTCTGGTTCAAAGATTTCCCTTTAATAGTGTTGTGCAAAAAGCAGGACCATCCAAACTCAACAGAGAAAACATGGATTCCCGAAGTATCTGGACTGGTTCCTAAGTTTCTGGTAATATTTTTTCACATAGAACATCTGTTTCTATTTCTGCATTTCCTCAGCTACTAAAGATAAAATTTTAATAGAGAGATTTTGGTGTTAAATCATAAGCACAGAAGTGCTGCAATGGCCACAGCTCTTTTAATGGTAATGCTTCAGACAGAGAAGTTGGGAGCAACGGGAAAGGATCAGATTCCCACTGTGAGTATAATTTTGAGGTTTTGAACTTCCAATATATCAGAAGACAGTGCCAGCTGCTGAAATATGCTGTTAAATTTCTTAGCAGACCTTCTAATTTTGTCATAGTAATTATTTTCAAGGTGTTTTCCAAATGTGCCACTTTGGGAATCTGTGTCTATGAAGCCATTTCTGGAAGAATCTTTCACAAATTCCACACACAAACAGTAAAAACTGTAAAATGTGCAAAAATGCACTAGCTCTCCCCCTTATACAAAAAAAAAAAAAAAAAAAAAAAAAAAAAAAAAAAAAAAAAAAAAAAAAAAAAAANAAAGAAAAAAAAAAAAGCAAGTTGGATCCCAAATTATTGTAGCATATGGTCCCCCTTTCCAGACCTTCTATTGCTTATAAGTAATATATGACCCTAAAAAGTTACATAAGATGATGCCTTTTGAAGTCATGTGCCTCAGTTTGTCATTTTAATAGAATATGCCAGTTCAAAGTTTCTATAGATAAAAGGGAATTTCCTCAAATTTCAAATGGTCTCTGAAAAACTGCTTTTCTTACGCATTTAATGTAAACACCTCAGAGACAAGTTTTTAAAAATGTGGAACCCACAGACATTTGTTTTTTGATCTTGGAATCTACAAATTAGTATGAGGTTTTAAACTGAGTCAATGGGAACCTAACTTTCTAGCATGGAAGGAGAGTTCATCAAATCTCACTTCCTGCTAGTGGATGAGAGGCTGCACATGACCCAGCAATGTACATCCACGGCCCAGGGAGCCAACTGCATCCTGAGCCGCATCCAGAGCAGTGTGGGAAGCAGGATTCTTCCCCTCTCTGCCCACGTGAGACCCCACCTCTAGCACTGCATCCAGTTCTGTGGTCCTCAGCACAAGACATGGACCTCTTGGAGCAAGAGCAGAGGAAGGCCCAGAAGATGAGAAGGTTGGAGCACTGCTACGAGGACAGGCTGAGAAATTTGGGGTTGTTCAGCCTAAAGAAGAGAAGGGTCCAGAGTGACCATAGAGCAGCCTCCCAGTACCTAAAAGGCAGATAAAGGCTCACAGAAAATCTGAAGAGGGACTTTTTACAGGGGCATGTAGTAATAGGACAAGGAGGAGTGGCTTTAAACTGAAAGAGGGTGGATTTACATTGGATATTAAGAGGAAATTCTTTAAGGAGAGGGTGAGGAGGCAGTGGAACAAATTTCTTAGATAAGCTGTGGATGTCTCATCCCTGGAAGTATTCAGACCCAGGCTGGATGGCATTCAGCACTCTGGTCTAGCAGAAGGTGTCCCTGCTTGTGGTGGGGCAACAGGAACTAGATGATCTTTAAAGTTCCTCGGAACCCAAACCACTCTATATCCCATGACCAGTCCTACTCAAGGTCATGCAAGCATGACTGAACTGCCTTTTGGAAATTTGTAGATTCCAGAAATCAAAACAATGTCCATCTTTTAAAAACATTTAAAGCTCCTAAAGACTAAAGCATAAGAAACTGTGAATTCCCAGACCACACCTAAAAGGCCACTGAAATTCTAATTTGTTAATTTGGGATCACTGAGTTCTGGGATCATCCAACTTAGTTGTTGGTTATTGGTGCTTAGTAGCACAACAACCATGCCAATATTTCCAAAATACTGCAAAATATATGTCCAGTTCAATTGTCTAAATAAACAGAAAGTCTGCCTGCTTTCCACTGGAGTTCCATAGGAGTCTGAAAACATTGCCATGAAATGATTCAATTTTCACCAATAAATGTTAATGTAATTGAAAAGAAAAATACTATGGTGAAAAATCCCTGAATTTTCAGGTTTTGCAAGCACATTTTTGCTTCATTTTTCAAAAATGAAATCTCCTTATTATGAAACACCACAAAACAGCAAGCGGTAAACCAGAAAGTAGTGATTGCCCTCAAAAACTATCCAAGTTCAATGAAAAAACTAATTCATATCTTAACCACTTACTTATCTCCCCTGAATAAACAGAAAAAAACTAGGGAAGAAGACTGCCAAGATGATTGTTATACTTTACATGCCTCTTAATAAATAATTCTTACTAGAGTTTTCTCCTGTATTTCAAACAGTACATGAACTGGTGTCTTTGCTGTTATGTCAGACACAGTACTGAAGGTTTCGGCCTGACAGCCCAGGCCTGGATAGGAAGGCCAGGTGACACCACGTGATTTTGGGTGCAAAAGTCCTTTTGGTAGTGAAATAAATGGGAGACAGGCATGATCTGGTGACCCCCAAAAAGAACTACTTTAAAAAGAAGCAAAACAACCAACATCAAACAAAACTCAGTATGGAGTGCACCAAAAAAGGCGAGGGCCAGGGGGTTACAGTAACTTATATAGGGTAGACTATAAAGGCAGAGTCTGAGGCCAGGGAACCAATTGGGAGAGAGGTTTAGGAATATGCAAATTATTGTGGCAAAAAGTAACAAATGGTAACAAGGGGAACAGAGAACTTTCTAGTCTAATCTACATAGGGAGATCCCATGAGGCCTTGTGGGTGAGATTGCTCTCACCATGAGCAGGGGGGGTTTTGCCCATGGCCTTAGCTCAAGTCTCTTTGACCCCAACAAGAGATGAAGCAGAAATCCAGGAGATGTGAATGCATGTTAATATGCCTCTGACTGAGAAAATAGTCTGTATCTCTTGAAAAAAAGGCAAGATTCACAAGCCATATTAGAGTTCATGGTATAATACTAAATTATAGTCAAGGTATGTAAAGAGGAACAATAAGGTTCTTTGGCACTTTTTCAGGAGTTGTACAGAAGAAAGGCCAGCTACTTTCAGTTCAGAGCAATATGAGCCATTTATCACTGGAAGACCACTTGATACAAACAGGATCTTGCAAAAACTGGGGAGGAGTGAAAATGTTACTGTAAGAATCAAAGCATCTGTCCTCTGTGAGGGTTTCCTGAAAAGGTGTCTCAAATACTGACTCATTTTCAAGGCTGAATCTCTTCTCAAGAGGCAAGGGTATAAACACATACCTGTATGTACTGGGAAATACAGGGGTTTGGTGTTGGTTTACCAGTGAAATAGCACACCTGCAGGCAAAGCCTAAGATCAATAGGTGAGTTGAGCTCCAATTACATCAGTGAATTTGTAACAAGATTTTTTGCACTCTGAATACATTAAAGAATCCACTTCACCCTCTGCCCTCTCACAAGTCAATCCAGCATCTTCTTGCTATCTTGCTTGCTGAATACCAAGTCAATATATCATAACTGAACCATCACTCCTGTCCTGTACACAACTGTGGAACAACATCAACCTTTCTTCCAAATGAATCCTGACTTTGGGGTCCCTCCATAACATCTTGAAGCTGGGTGGAATAATCAGTGTGTTCCTGGATCTGCAGAAAGGGAATATTCCATGACAAGAGTATTATTGTAATTTTTAAGAAATAGAAAAGAGAAAGACAAAGAAACAAAAGAAAAATGGAAGGGGGAGAGAGTGGAGAAAAAAGAAAACAAGCAAACTAGCAAACAAACAAAGAAAAGAAAACCAAAACCGGAAAAAAATAAAAAGAAAATTGAAAAGAAGGAAGGAAAGGAAAAGGAAGAAAAAAAAAAAGAAAAAGT
>WEIU01011431.1:23073-40650 GCA_013389925.1 Aegithalos caudatus | reverse complement strand
AAAAAAAAAAAAAAAAGATTAAAAACCCCAGTCTACTGATGGGGAAAGGATAAGACAGGTGCTCATGGAAAGATCATCTGATGGGCGATATCATAATTTGCCATCTTTGAGATTGTCAACATGATGAGAAATGGGTGATGGGTATGCTGGAAGTCATTCAAAAACAAATTTCAGGCTTTTCAGGTGTGGGTAATTGTGCTGATTGATGCAGGCAACAGGAGCTCCATAACACAGGGATCATCAAAAGGAGTGCAGAAGAGGATGTACACCCAACACAGTCAGCTAGAATGAATCCATATGAGAAGGTGAAGTAACCGTAGAGGATGGACAGAGCTTCTTTAGAGGAAGGGCAGGAGAACAAGGATTGGTGGTAAAGGAACCAAAGCAAGACAAAAGAGTTCTGGTAGATACAAAGTTGATTTGACAATGGAAGAGTGTGGAGGTTAAGAGAAAGGAGTTAGAGGCTGTACTTTTTAGCAGACATATGGGACTGGAAATATTAAAGAGGAAATGACAGCTGGTACAACCCAAAGAGAAGATACTTGTCTGCATGCTAGTGGAGTTTTTTGTGCTTAGTCACATAACAGGCTATTAAATATTTGCATTAACAAACTCAACTCAAAAGGTAGAACCATGCACAAGAACAAGCTACATATTTTACTACAGTAACAGATGGGTGGGAATTAATTATTTCCAGGACGTGCAAGACCTGGGAATACAATACATTGACCAAAGAAGAGCAGATTGTGATCAGCTAAAAACATCTCCAGAGAAGAAAAAACTCAGATATGAGTTGAGGGTAGAACCATGCACAAGAACAAGCTACATATTTTACTACAGTAACAGATGGGTGGGAATTAATTATTTCCAGGACGTGCAAGACCTGGGAATACAATACATTGACCAAAGAAGAGCAGATTGTGATCAGCTAAAAACATCTCCAGAGAAGAAAAAACTCAGATATGAGTTGAGGGTAGAACCATGCACAAGAACAAGCTACATATTTTACTACAGTAACAGATGGGTGGGAATTAATTATTTCCAGGACGTGCAAGACCTGGGAATACAATACATTGACCAAAGAAGAGCNTGAAAGATTTTAGTGATAATTTGCTTCTTTGTACTTCTGGCAGCCATGTTCAATAAAGTTTCAAAAAGAGCAAACTGAGAGGTTGAATATAAAATTGGTCAGAACTATTCAACTCTCAGTTGAAGAAAGACTTCACTACTCTAGGAAAATAAAGGCTGAATTAATATGGAGGCTGAATGGACTATGCCTGCTGCCCATACCTTTCTGATGAGGGGTGAATTAGGGGAGAAAAGGGCTGCTTCTATTATATGACAATCCTGCCACAAGAGCCAAGTATTTAAATTGACCATCTAGACATTTTGGCTGTGAAAACTGTGAATATAAAAAAAAGTGATGGTATATTTTTAAAAAGTCATTCCTAGAGCAGTGGCCCAAAAATTTGTATTTTTGCTGAAATATAACCCTTCATGGGTTGCTCTTAGGTGCTTTAGATCAACAGATACTGCAATTTTACTCTGCATATGTGGAATTTTCCCTTTTGGCATTATCATGTATTCAAATCTCCATTCAAAACTCACCATGAGCTCCAGCCTATGATCATAGTTTTCAAGTGTTTTTTTCTGTGGGACACATTCCTTAGTTTTTATACTTTTACAATTTCAGCTGAAAACTAGTGCAGCTTCAGTAGGCAAGGTTTTTTATTTGCATCTTCTTTCCTTTGGCCATCTGCTGTCACAGCAACTGCTAGTTTTATTTGCCCAATTCCTATGCCTAAAAAAAAAAATACTGAGAACTCCCAATTTCTCAAAATCCTGGTCTCTGCCGCTGGCCTCTGAGTCTTTGGTCTGCATCAGCTCTGCCTCTTTGTTCAGGCTTGGCAGCCACTGCCGATCTGCAGTGATCAAAGGCAGGAAGCATCCAGCACACCCTCAACCCCAGACCTCATTGCAACACAGTCCCTGTAATATGGTCCCTGAGCAGGCCCTGAAATATGGTTCTTTGGGTTGTGATCTACTGCACACCCACACAGAGCTCACTGACTTCATTGTGCTTCTGCCCATGCATGATATATGGCTTTCGTTCCACAGTCAGGGAACTTCGTATAGGACAAACTGCATGCCATTTGGAATTCTCCAGAGGTAGAAAATAAGAAAGAATCAGACCAAGGCAGCCTTTTGTGTCTCTGTAACAGATAAAGCTGTTCTGAAATGTTTGGTTTGTTCTTGTTTTTTCTTTTTTTCCAAACACCAGTCTTCCTTTATTGGCTCGTGTTTTTTGCAATATAAATTCAGGTTCTTGTCTTTCTTCCAAGATTGTGTGATGACAGGGGAACTGCTGAATGATGATGTCATGATAGACTAAAGAGAATACAATTGAGCAATTTGACAGGAAACCTGACTTTTTGTTGGATGGTGCACAATCCTTTGTTTTTGACTGTTTAACCACTCCAATACAATACATGATTTTTTTGCCATTTCAACTAAGGCGTAACGGGCCACTGTAACATTTCCTAAAAACTCTTCTAGGGTTTCTCCCAGGGTAGAGAAGAGCAACAAAATTGAGTGTCAAAATGGTTTGTTGATTCACTTTAGTATATAACTGTGATCTACCTGGATGAGAGTCCAGTTAGATAAAAATAATAAACTAATATCAGGTAGGAAAACATCTAACAATCCTAGTATATCCAAAGAAAAGGATCAAATAAGGTGTTTTTCAGTGTTCATGAAATGGCAACAAAAAGGAGCACTTTCAAGGTCTCTTTCAAGTCCACTTTGAAGCATCAGATCCTACATCCCAAAGTATGTTCTTATACATAACAAAAAAACAACATCTATTTTGGAAGATAGTATGGGTGGTTGCTTGGCATTTCTGAAAACTATGGGTTTTTCAAAACTGAAAATGATCTTTGGATTTAATCATTATTTTACTAAAGGAAACAATAATCTTGAATACTCTTTCTATGAAGAACTACCATAAGTACAGTTTCTGATGTGATCACAAGTTCACAAATTTTTTATTAGCAAGATATTGTCTAAAAATTCTAAAAATATATATGATCAGAAATTTTCAATGTGAAGTCACCCAGCATTCAAAAGAAGTCCATGGATGTTAAAAACAATTAAGATGAATTATAACAGTATCCCAATTTTTAATTTCCCATAGGATTGTGCAGTCCAAATATTTTAGTTTTTTAAAAACTTTGAAGCCTCTGTATATTTTCATGTTATTGGTTTATGAAATATTTACCTGGAAGGGCTGGATGGCATATGCAGCTAAAAAACTCTGAAATATTTACTTTTAAAATATTCTACATGCTTAACCTTTCAACTTGCTCAGAACTGAAAAGCAGAAGAAGGCAAGATCAGACCTTGCTGCTCATGTACACTCACCACTGCACATATTTCAAAAATCAAGGGATGAAGGAAACTGTGATCAGATAGTCAGAGACTCTCAGACTGGGCACGTGAAGAGAAACGGAGCTGCCACCTCACACCTCCATATCTTGCTCCTTCTTAGGAGGAAGCGGGACAAGGCATTTCTCTGTGGGTTGGGCTGGTGCTGAGGATGGTCTCTGCAGCAGCTGCAGAGATACAGAAAGTGCAGGATGAACCCATGAGACTGCAAAATGCCATGACACAGGGGCAGTGCAGCCCCGCTGGTGTCACACTGAACCTGGGGGATCAATCCCAACTCTGACCTATCCTGGAAAAAGAGGACTTTTCCCTATGCCTGGGGAAGAGCTCTCACTAAGGTGCAGAGCCACTTCCCACAGGTGAGGGAGAAGAGACACCAGTAGCTAAAACTCAGCTAGGCAGACCTAATGCACAATCAAAAAATGCAGGCTGGGCTGTGTGAAGGACCATATGGAAACACAGCCCACCTCACCCTGAAATCTGATCAATTGAAACTGAACTATAATACACTATTCAGTTAACCTCTTTACAAATAATTCAGTTGATTTAATAACATAAGGTTTTTTTCTTTATTGAACTATATTATTTTGGTACAAAATAGGATTCAAATTATTAATTTCCTCCCATTAAGCAGTATCAACATTATCCGCTTCCCAGGATCAAGTTTCTATTAGGTGTATTAACTCAAACTCTTAGCTTAATTGTCTTTGCTGGTCTTGTCCTTGTTGATAATTTGGCCCTCTATATTAATTTAATATGGCCAGGGGAAAAAAGGTTTCCTTCTTCTTTGTATTTTCCACTGCTACTTAAGTAAAACTAAACCTAGTAGATGAAAATGGGTTTGACTGCAGAGAAAAAAGCAAAGTACCTGGGCATGTACCTCAAATCTAATGCAGTAATACGTGGTGAGAGGCTTGACCACTGCCTGCATGGATGTGCTATATTCTTGAGCATACTGCCCTTTCCCAAGCACACAAGAAGTGCAGCAATGGAGGTGCTGCATGAGTGACCAGCTCTGCATCTCTCATCTGACACGCTCAGGATAATACCAAACCCAGATAACAGCAAGCAGTGCTGCACAGAGAACTGCAAGTACTAACAGAATATTTCTGAGGACATTTTGACTGAATTTATATAGAATATGCCTTCCAGTCTCAGTAGTATAAGCTAGCTAATATTTATATTTAATGTTTAGAAATCAATGGCAACAAGTATCAGCCAGAGACCACCACATGGGCATCTGCAGACAGCCACTCTGGAGTCTGCAGAGGCAGCAAGTTCCCAGTTTCCCTGGTCATCCTCTGTGTATTTACTTGCCAGTGTAATGCAATTGAAAAATGAGCTGCTGTGCGTTGTCAGAGAGCTGAGGCAGAAAGTTTCATAGTCAATACCTTTGAGTTCTTAGGTCTTTGAGTTAATAGATCAGACTTTGTCCAAAGGCTTAATGAAGAACCAACAGAATCAGCAAAACATGTGGCACAAAAATAAGGTATATTCATTGTGTCTGATATTGGATGACAGATTGACAGAGCACAGGCTGACTTCTTTGACTGGATTATCACGTGATGGGGAGTGATAAGGAGATGTTCTTGCTCAGGAAATGAGTCCTGGGCAGTTTCTGTGTCCAGCACAGTTGGGAAGACACTGGTGATGAATGCAAGTCTGTATCCTGCAATTTCAACAACACCAAAGCTCAGGCTGTAAGTCTGAAATGATCTGAAGATTTTAATATCTGAGAGCAAAAAGTAAATCCCAATTTAATGGTCCTCTTGATGTTAAGAATTTATACTCTTCACACTCTTGGTGTTTAGCTGTTTATAGTTACATGAGTTTTAGAAACAAAACAAAACAAACAAAACAAAACAAAACAAACAACCAAACAAACAACAAAACATAATTTAAAAATAAATCTTTCACCTCCCTATAGGAAAGACAGTGGCCAGGTATCCAGGCAAATTCCCTGTTCAGTCATATTTTAGTTGTAAATTATAGTGATATAACTCTTACATGTGAGAAAGTCAGAATAAAGATATGGTCTGTAACTTTTCAACTGTTTTATCTCCTGATAATTTCAGGAGATGTTATGCTACAGGTGAAAACACATAAAAATATATTCTTCCTTTCTGGAAAACTCTTAGATGTGGGTTGAGCTTTCCTGTTTCTATTTCCATGTTTTACTGGAAATCTCTTTTTATTGAAGTCAATTTAAATGATCCATCAGATGAATCATTGCATTTTAAATGTTAGCAGAAGGCACATTATGAAAGACACCAATTTGCGAAAGGACCCTTCTGTACGTTGTCTGCAAAACCAAAGTGCATACAATTTCACATAGACAGCTGAAATGTAAATGACTGAGTGATGAAGACACTAAAAAATACACAATAATTTGGCTGCCATTAGTTAGTTATTTTCACAACCAAGAAAACCCTTGTCCATAAATGACAAGGGATACACACATTATTATTTATATTCCTTTCATCATAAATTTGGGAGAACACGGACTAAAAATCTACTAGACTTATTGCGCTTGAACTTGAGAGTCAACAGTGCTGAATGAACAGTGATTTAGAACATCCCCCTTAAGTTGCCACACCACTGGTTATGGTAGCCTGGTGCACTCCAAGTTGATCAGTTACTACCTACCTCTGGATACCATGGCCATATATTCACTAAACACTAAGGGCATTAAGGGCAGGCCTGACTTTCTGAGCTGTGGGAAGCTCTGTCATCCTCCTGAATTGCTTGTAGTACCATGGGTGGCAGCTTTTTCCTCCAAGAAGGCTCAATCCCAAGAAGGAACTCCCTAGTTTGTAACAGAAACAGAATTGAAAACCATGGTGGAATCAGACCAGCATGCAAGTAAGCACAGAAAAGATCCTAGAGGGTCAGATACCTGAAATTATCTTCCTAACATTACTGATTGTTGGCAAATCCAATCTATTCACATCACAAATAAGGGCCTGCAATGAGCCACAGGCACTAAATGCATTTTCATGTCTGTATGCAACTGTTGTTAAATTACATGTTCTCATGAAGGATTATGTGTGAAATGCTGTGAAAAGTTTATAAATATTCACTGGCCACAATGAAAACTTGATGGATTATAGAGGTGGATAATTTATTAGTTGTTTAATTAAGCACAAGTGTGGATAAGAATCCCAGCATAAGTACATCAAACCTGTCTCCCAAGTAAGAAAAGGTTTATGTTTTCACTTGAGAAGAAAAAGGTTTGGATGAGCAAAGGTTGTGAGTTTTAACGAATCCTTGATTAATTCAAGAACACACAGGGTAGAAAATTTCCCTTTGCCCTTGAAACTACAATATTCTGTTTAAGATTTAAAGATTGCAATGTGTGCCAGAGGTTTGGAGACTGATTAAACAGCTTGCCAGCAGCAACTAGGCGTCAAGAAAAACCCTGGAAAAGAAAACACAGCTTACTTTTATTTCTAGCAATCCTTGTTACTTCTGTAACCATGCTGTCTGTGTTTGGATTTTGTAAATAAAATGCTTTTACTTGCTTTTACCCTAACCTGACCAGGAGTGAGGATGACTTCAAAGCATCTGGCAAACATCAAAATACACCATCCAGACAACACACAGACCTTTTCATCTGGTGCTGACTCACTCTTGCAGGGTGAAGTGCTCCAATCCATTTCTCCATGATAGCTAAAATGGAAGCAGAAATTTCCATTAAGGTGTGGAATGGGTTTTGCAATTCAGATAAACAGAGATAAGTTCTGGTATCTCCAAAGACTGATTGGAATATGAGAACTGGAAGGTCTCTAATCACAGACTTTATTTATGGGCTCACAATTAAAATGTTAATATATTCAAGAATTTTCGTCAGCTTTAGAACAGCCTACTGTGCATCTGATAACATTTATTGCAAGTGAAATTGCCATTCAGAAATCTCAAACTTTCAGTCATTCAGATAAAAGAAGTAAACAGTACCAGCTTGCATCCAGTAAAGAATCACCCAGCCGAAGCATTGAAAATAAGCAGTCAAGCAGAGCAAGTCACAAACAATTTCATAACCATGGAGGTGCAACTGGCACAAGAACTATTTAAAATCTCTAGCTGTGTCAACTAAGTGAGTCAACGATTGTTTAATGAGAGTGCAACTTGTTACTAACAATGAGTGATAATCACACTCTGTTTAGTGATTCAGAATTTATGATCAACCCAGCTCTCTGGTCAGCCAAAGTGGAAATTACACAAGATACTTGAACCTACATTTTCAGTGTTTCCTGCTTTGGTTAAGTCAGAAATATATAAAGACATCTTTCTTCCACTGTTTTGGTTCTTTTGATAGCAAATGAAAACCTAAACAAATGTGCAGGTCAAAAAGTAACTACAGGAATGAATAAATTTTGACTGAATTCAATGAATAGTTAATGGTATACCATTAATAATTTAATCTAAATTATTATGTTTATTTCAATAAGCATTATTTCCATATTTCCAGTGTAAAACTCTTGCATCATTTAGAGAACATCTAGAGGAGTGTGTGATCTTGACTTGTCCAGACACTTTTATATTCCTTTTCTGGCATACATGTCTATTTTTCCCATTCATATGCTAGTTTTTATCACTGAACCTACTGTAGACTAGACAAACAGTAATTTGCCACAATGATCTGTGGTGGTTAAGAGATAGAAATTCAATAAAACTTTGAGTATCTTGCAGTTTTCATGGGTGAATGACTCATGTTTAGGTGAAACCTGCAGTTTCAATGTGGTTTGATTTTTAGATACTCTCTGTATGAATGCATCTGTACTAAAACCAGCATTTGTTTCAGCTCATGTAGATTCAAAATACTTGAATATTCCTCATCAGTGTACTCCAAGGGAAGAAAAAAGGACAGAGATGAAGCTTAAAGCTTAACTTACTTTATAAAATCAAACGAAGAGTGTTAGATTCTGCTTAGAACTTACAGAGAAAACATAACTCAAATGACATATTGATTCCAAATACAAATAGAAATTCTTAAGATTAAAGATCCTGACCCTGCATGGAGACCATAGCAGTGAGCCCACATCTGATACATAGGTAGACACAACATTCTCATCACTTCATGTTTGCAGCCCATGCAGAGCATTGCCTATTTCCTGCCCCCAGTGCACAAAGCGAAATTCCAGTGGGCCAAGTGAGGTCCACACAGTGAGTATGTGTCAGGCCAGCAGGGACCAGGGGAGCTAACTTCTCACAGTGAGGAGCCTCACTGCTGTCCTCAGACCAGACGGGTGGTTACAGTGATGAGTGACACTTCTCTCAGATGCAGGCAAAGGGCAATAACTGCGTCTTGCAGCAATGAAAATTGAAACCACTTTTACAGAGAAGATGGCTGGGAATGAACAGTTTGTCCAGGACCCTGTGCAATCTCCATCCTTGACAATATTTAATATTCATCTGAATGAGGCACTGAAACAACCTCTAAGACAGTCTTGATTTGAGTGGACAGACTGATTAGAGACCTCTGGAAGCTGAAGTTGCTCCATGACCACATGATTTCATTAGAAATTAGGATTGTAAAACACAATGTTATTTCAGAGCCTCAGCAGACCTGAAGAAAAAAAGGAAAGAACTTGAAACTGGGACTTTTTCTTACTGATCTTTCCTTTCAATTAAGAGATGCCTCATCAAAGCATTCTAAACTCATTATTTCATCTTCCCTTAAAGAATAAATAAGGAAATTAAGACAAAAGGTTATTTTTTGTCTTCTGAGATTTTATGACGGTTGAGGCTTTTTCTTTTTTTTTTTTTTTTAATAACATAGCATGATCAAGTTGTTAAAGTTCTTACTTGTAATCTTTTTAATGTTGTTTCCAGAGGCTTTTCCAGGAAAATACCAAATATTGTAAAACAACATAATTAAAAAAATGGGACACTGAACAAAGATTTTTCTCAGATCCTTATCTTTAATTGAAACTTACAGTTCTTAACTCATAAGAAGAGTAAATGTGGGTAAAAATCATTAAAGATTGTAGTGGACTCAGATGTAATAAGGTGAGTTTTCTTATCAGCTACATATGAACATTGTGTTACTGATTCCTATTAGGTATTCCTGAAAATCCCCTTTAAATTATTTTTTCCTTCATATGTACTTCCCTTAAAAATGTATTTCTGCACTGGCTATGGAAAACTGCTGCTGACATTGCTGTCAGGTTCCATTTGGGCAGATGACTGTGCATAAATATTGAAATGTATGAGGAGATAACAGGAAATACTTTTCCAGTGGCTTGTGTGTACTTTATGTAATTTAGTTTAAATTACAGGCAGCTATTTTTTCATACTTCACCTGGTAAGAAACCAACACCTAATACTTAAGTATTCCAGATTAAATCATCTTTAAAAACAAACGTATCTTCCTGCTATATTGAAGTTAAAGGAATTCAATAAATGCAAATACAGGCTGCTAAACTGGGAATGTAGCTAGAGACACTTGCTAAAAGTGAGTCAGGCCCATCTGAAATAAGGATATAAAGATAGTTTTCTGAGCATACGTATGTTCTTGCCCAAATGAGCTAGGATAAATAGAATAGTGATAAGTTTGCAGGTTGGCTCTTGAATATAAGGGATTAGAACCTTCTCTTCAAAATCTCCCTCCCTCTTTAGGCAGATTGAAATTGTTCCATACATAATTTATCTGAAGTTGAAAGTCATAAATATTCAGCCAGCTTGGGGGATGGACATATGAATAAAATTTACACAAATTTGCACTTCACAGTAACTGCTTCACAAAATCTTGTGAATTACTGCTCAGATTAGTTTCAGATTTGATGTGACCAAGATCAAAGGGACTAGTTTGATGAATCTAAAATTTTTTACAAATATTAATATTAATTTTTGAAGAGTATTATTTTCTAGTCCTATAACTTCCTCCAAATTGTGCTTCTTTTTATCATATTTACTGTTAATAAAATTAATAGTTCCTCTCTGTGACTAGGTTTCATGGAGCTCAAAACCTTAAATGCAAGTCATGCGAGGTGCAGAGGTTACACGAACTGAAACCTGTGGTGATGCCTTAACACAGTAAGGCAGAAACTTTAAGACCAGAAACCAGCAGCTGTCACACTCTACTAACTGGGCTACCATGTCAGTCAACAAATGAAACAAATGCATGACCTAATAAAGAGGCATTGCAAAACCACTCTCCTTTCTAATTTTAGCCACCTGATACACTAGGATTTAATAGCAGGCATGTGACACCAGACAAATTCATGATTCAACTCTTTGCTCAGAACTTCTCTATAACTATTCAGTTTACTTATACAATGTCATTGCCTAGTTTCCTTTTTTTATGCCCTGTATTTCAGGGGCTCAGGAACTTTATCCTGAACAGTACTGACCATGAAAAGCAGTGTATATCACCCTGTTCCCCCTCAGCTCAGGCACTGTCTCATTTTGGAATTTTTATTACTCTATCCAGTCTTATTCTGCAATATTTGCTTAACAAGTTTTGATACTTCCAGCTGAATTTGCCTGAATTTATGGCATTGTTCATAAGAAATGCACTAACACTTCCACTCGTGGCTGCCAAATACAACAGACGTTCTCTCTTGTACTGCTGTCATACAGGTGATAAATGTAATATGAGGCATCTTAAAAGAACATTTGTCAGAAAAATACAGTAGAACATGAAATATCCGAAGTGTAGTTGGAACTCATGTGAGCATTTTGTCATAGATGGCAGAAACAATATCCTAGTTTGTATTCTAACAGAGGAATAGAAGAAAACCGGGGCAAGACTGAGTGAAAAATAATCAAATAGCACATTTTGGGGAAAAAAAACATAAACAGGAGTTGAAAAGGGGAAAAAAATTAAAAGGATTGGTCTCCAAGAGCTAAGTTTAAAAAGTCCAGGCACAAGGGCTGAGAAGCAATTGCAAGTGAATAAAGAAGTCATGAAGAACTATTAGTCGTCTGCAGAAGTGGGAGCAGAATCAAATTCCCCATTACACAGGCAAGATGCAGGAGCAGAGGGGCCTTTCACCAAGGTCAAATACAAAAAGCAAACATGCAGGAAGAGGTAGCTAGGAGAGGTTGCTGGGAGCATATAGTAAGTATTTGTGGCAGAAACCAGATAGGGCATGTCACTAATAGAGATACAGCTAACAAGAGAGCTGAAGAGATTTGTTCTGGAAGCTGAAAGAAGACCAATATGAGCAGTGGCCACATATTCAGCAGGAGGGAAGGCTATTGCCAAATGAGATGGAGAAAGCCAAAATCTTTATTGTCTTTTTTATATCAATATTCACTGAGAAAATTCAGTAGAACCATCTATCTTATACCAATAACAAAAGGGTGGTATTTCAAAATAGAAACCTTAGGAGCAAATTAAAAAGCATGTCCTTCTAGNTAGCCCTTCTCAAAATATTCTAAATAATTGATGGAAAAACATGAAAAAAAAAAAAAAAAAAAAAAAAAAAAAAAAAAAAAAAAAAAAAAAAAAGAAAACATCTAAAACACAAACAAATCCAAAAAGAAAAGAAAACACCCACAAACAAATCCAACTACACAAAAATGCAAAAGCCTTGCCAAAACAACCTGAGGATTGGTGAGTAGTTAACTCTGAAAATTCAAAGTTCTTGAACTAAAACATTGAAAAGGGCACCATGGACTTTTTCATTAAAGTTAGAATGAAGGCATTGCAGACCACCTGATTTAATGTCAGTTACTCGATTGTTTTATATATATATATATCTATATCTTCATNACTGGTAACTGGGTAGGAGAACAGACAGGGGTTTATTGCATGAGCTGACAGCTGTCATGTAGGAGCAGATGAGGAGAAATCAAAACACCTAGATGAACCAGGAAACTGCAGAGTGCCATATGCAGAAAAGTGTCAACTGCATGGGAACAAGAACAACAAGCCGAAGAAAAGGATTTCAAGATCATTATGAAGGCAGAACTAGAGTCCCCATCATGATACTGCAAAGAAAATTTGAATTGCCAGTTGGAAGTAATATATCCCACCAGATGAGGATAAATCCTTCTGCTCTACTTAGCACTGGCAGGGCCCCAGCACTTAGTCCTGTTTGGGAAGCTTGACTATCTTGGTGAAAATGAGAACAGTCCAGAGAAGAGAGGCCATACACCCAGAACCAAAAAACATGAGATGTGGGAACAAGTTAAGAAAGTAAAGTCAGTTGGGCTATTGAAGAGAAGTCTGAGATCTGGAACATGCATCACTTCGGGCCAGAAAAGACTCATAAAAGGAGAGCTAACAGTCTTCCTTCTCTTCAAATAGGCTAAGTAGGTATGCTACTTTCCTAGATATTATCCCAAGAAACACTTCTAAACCAGTTTACAGACTCTGCATGCACTGATCATCACCATCACTTTAGGAGAATAGACATCTATATATATTTGCACAGCTACAGAGGCAGACTTTTAGGATTCCAGGGTCTGTTCTTTTCTTAGCCTCCATTGTTATTACCATGAACAACTTGATAATTCCATAAAAAAGGGCTTTGTGATTTTAGTACCCCTCTTGTCTATCACCATCATTCAGTCCTTTTGTCTGTAGAAAACAACTGGGTTTTGAGTGATGCCTGATGAAAAGTTATTTTCCTAGAATATTCACTATAAAATCAAAGTCAGAAAAATTGGAAAAATAATAAAATAATTTTATTCAGAAGACAAATGAGTAGTTCACAGAGAAATCTGGCAGTAGAGAACATCCTGTCTCGGGGAAGGAGCCACTTCCAGACTTCTGACTCCAGCAATGAGTCACACCTCAGCTGTGTCAGAGAGCCACTGTAGCTAATTGACAATGCGTTTTTTTTCCTAGGAAGTCAGCTAAAATCCACCTGCTGTCATGCACTGAATGAGTAAATGACACCATGCAGCAGTGGTGCATCCTACTTCAGGTGAAGAGATAGACACAAGAACCCATGTGTAAAATCTCAGAGCCAAACTATGAAATATAGTTTGTACCTTCTGTCATCTTGTATCATGAACCACATCAAATTGTCTTCCAGGTGCAAGTCTCAGGGCTCTTCCAGGGCACTTCCTGGTGCCAGTCTTGGGACAGGGAACCCCATATCCCATCAGTACAATGAACTCAAGAAAAAAAAACATTCCCTTGCATCATTATAAGATTTAAATAATATTTTCATTTTCTAGTTTACAGTAAAAAACTTTTATATGTTTATATTACATGTTTTTTATGTTTATATTACAGTTTTACTACTATATTAGACTTACAATTTTACAACTATATTTCCTGACATGGGAGCTACAGCATCTCATACCTCCTTCAAAAAATTTCATCACTTATCATGCTGTTGAGCAGAACATTTCATCAACTTTCTTATCTGTTTGTCTGCCTCCAGTGAAATTTTTTTGTGAAAATCATAGCCAACATGACTCAACCATTTCCCAGCACAAGACAAAGAAAAAATACATTGTTAAAAGTCCTGACAGTGATATTACTGTATCATAGCTTTGCTTGTGTAAGATGGAAATTTTAATTGAAACAGCCACTGACAGTGATAGCAGTAAAAGTCAGAAGTGGCTTGATTGCATTTTCCCATTGCTCCAAATTATGTGGCTTTTACAGAAGGCACTGCTGAGAAATTACCCTACATATCTCAGGAAAATAAAGATTGCGGTGTGATTTTAGATCAGGCAAGAGTCGTTCCATGATGCCACACTGTTCCAAGTGGCCTTTGGTGTAAGGTGCATACACAGAAACAAATGAACATCGAGCAGAAGAGGCATGTCCTGGCTTTGCCCCTTGCCTGGCCCCTCTGAGAGATGGAGCTGTGCCTGAAGTTACCTGAGTTCCTCACAAACCACACCACACTTCAACATGATCAATGACCAAGGTAATCCCATTTGCCTCAGGCCTGGAAAGTATAAACAAAAGTGAATCAGGGTGGTGGAAGCAAACCAGGGAATGTACCTTCATTACCTGAAGCTGTAATTGGACAATTAACCTCTGATATGCAAATAGGCAAAACATATCATTCTGAGAAAACTCATGACTATCGTCCTTCTTGGGAAAAGCCTCTATGAGGCTTTTGCACTGCCTAATGTGTATCTTTTGAAAGCCTTTCAATAAATGCCTACCTTATTCTATAACTGTCCCTAGCTTCTGTTCTAGGTAGCCTCTCCAGGCATCACCTCCAAGGGAGCCTCTCCCTGCCCTGTTAGGGAGCTGGGCTGTGCTGCTCAGAGCCGCTCTGCCTCTGCCACTGCTTAGGTGTTTTTGTCTACGCTGTAGTCCCACAGCCCCTGCCTGCTGGGACACCCTGTGGCTCCTGCTACAGCTACAGAGTTTCTGATACATCTCATCTACCACCCTGGGATTTTGATCATCCATGCAGTTCCAGCTTGTTGCTTCTGAGGTCCCTGCTACAGCTCCTTTTGCCATCCAGAGGGGCACGCGGACCGACTGCCCAGGGGTTTGTGAAGCAAAATATTCACCCGTTCCCATCTCGGCCGCGCCGCCATTACCGTGCACAGAGAGGGAGCTGAGCTCACACCACAGCGCCCCCTGCAGGCGCGGGGGAATCAGTGCACCCGCCCTGCCCGCTGGGAGCCAGCAGCGCCCCTGCTGGCTGTGAGCGGAACTGCGCCCAGGGGAACATGGCCAAGTGAAGGATGTTACCGGGTCTGTGGTTCTGACTATTGGTGCTGCCAGTGCTCTTTGTTTGCCTTGTCATACATACACTAATAGGAACTGTTGTTCCTTTCCCATATTTTTGCTTGAAAGCCCCTTAATTTCAAGGTTATAATAATTCAGAGGGAAGGGGGTCACATTCTCCATTCAAAGGGAGAGTCCTGCCTCCCTTGGCAGACACCTGTCTTTCAAACCAAGACAACCAGATACAGGAACACAGCAGGCTCATGACAGTAGCTCAGGAATTCTGGTCCTTGAGCTTTTACCAGCAGCCAGGATCTAGGAAGGCTTTTCCTGCCCTAAGTCATGTAAGGACCTCCTCAGCTTTTGAAGAGTTTCTCTGGTGATGCTTCTCAGAATAGGTCACTGGTTGGCATACCTAGTCAGATTTTTGAGTTCTTATATCTGTTAAATCATAATTAGTAATCATTCATTTGTGGGGAAGAAATAAAAAAAAAGAAATAGGTGTAAATTGAAGTAAAGTCTGCCAATTTCCCACTTTAGAGGAATCCCTCAGTCTTAAAACAACTGAAAATGAGTGGAAAGCATCTACAGAAAGCATCAATTCAATTGCAACTATTATATTTTTCCTGAAAAAGCCTATTATGGAGAAGAATTTTTCTTATTTTAGAAGTATGCAGTTCCCACTGGTGTTCTGCTAAACAGTCTCACTTTGTCTGGAGATTTTGTGGGCTGGATGTCATATCAGGATGCCAGTATACAGTATTCCATTTAAAAAATATCTTGGATTATTTTGTGACTCACTGTCACACTGTCCAAAAAAGTAAAATAGAAAAACAAAGTTGACTTTTCTGAAGAAGATAACCAAAAATAATTGTTTTCCACAAAAACTTCATTTACTCAATTGCATCTTTTAGAAGAAAATAGAGGAATTCCTGGTAGACAGTATCTTATTCTTAATATTTCAGGCAATAGATATAGCCAAGACAATGACCTGGAGCTAGCACATATCTCTTTTTTTTGTTCCCTCTTCATACTGACTACATCACATCATTATTTTTGGCCATTTGGAAATGGCAGGTCATGTAGCAGCAATTCCATTCTTCCACAAGGGATGACAGGGAAAACTGCTCTCAACATTTCCACTTCAATCTCCAGCCTGGGGCATAATGCATATGTTTTTTTCTCACAAACCCATGGGATTTATTTCCACAGCACACTGTCTTTAAGTGGGGTGATTTTTGGGTTTTGGTGGTGGTTTTTTTGTTTGTTTGTTTGGAGTTTTTTTGGGGTTTTTTGGTTTTGTTTTTTTTTTTGTTTTTGTTTTTGTTTTTTTTCGTTTGTTTGTTTGTTTGTTTAATGGCAGATAACTTCCGATTTTATTTTTATCAAGATATGGATAATAAGAAATTTCAGCTACATTTTCTTTGATGCCTGCTAGTACAATCTTCTTTGAGTTCCTGCATTCTGAAACAGAGTAAAGTGATAATAGAGTATTTGTATAGTCAAACCTGTCCATATGAGATGAGATCCAGCCAGAAATCCATTACTTATCATCCAGGAACAAATTCTCCTCTGATCACAAAATATTTTCTGGCTCATCAAAATTTTACCCTGCTACTGAAGTTATCCTTTCATGTCTAGAATAGCTGCAGCTCCCTGATAAAAGCAGTGCTGCACATTTACCATCTGAGAGAAACAGTCCTTAAGTGTAATACTAGAAATAAAATGTGGGACTGTAGGCTTGAGACACCTCCCTGTTATCTGGTTCAATGCAAAGTAAGTTTCTGATTCTCATTAATCTCTCCTGATATTTTCATTCATTTTTCCATGCTGGTTTATTTGTTTTATCACAGTGTTTTCCAAGGTGACAATTAGGTGAATATTTTACAGTGTATAACTAAATTTTAGCAGATAATTTGTGAGTTGGCTGCATCAGCTTTTCTTTCCTCCCCTGATGAGAGTCTGTTTTGCAAATGTCTTGAATCTAGGCATAAACTAAACAAAACAAACAAACAAACAAACAAAACCTACTTCTAACTCTATGCTGTGTATTATTCTATTATGATTTGGACAAATGTATTGACTCATATGCTACAGGTAATAATGAAAATGCAAATTTTAGTGATTAGGATTAATAGAACCCAGCTGTGTCTTCTGAAAAAGACTTTTTTTTTTTTTTTTTTGGTTTTTCAGAAGACCCCAGTGATATTACCAGGATTTCCCTCTAAACAGAGCAGTGGTTTTGATTCTTATTTTTAAATCATATTGGGAAATCACTCTACTGCACTTTTTTCCTTGTCCTCACTAAATTGTTATCTAAACTGTTGATGAATTGTATTCCTGTTCATTTCATCTCATTTTCCCAAGGTTCTCCTACACTTTTGAAGAAATTTACTAGATTCATTGAATTTTTTTGTGTAAATCAAATGGATTTTGCTTAGCAACCTCCATCAGCTTGCTCAATTAATGTCTTCTTATAATAAAAATACAGATATTAAATACAAGGCTAGAGATTTTATCTGATCAAAAATCTA